>JBBBDQ010000941.1:4065000-4112500 GCA_037127315.1 Ascarosepion bandense
TGAGAGCTCGAAATGCTAAATATACTACATATTTAAATGCAATGTAATGTGTTATGACCAGATTTAAACGTGATTTTATTAAGTGTGGGTTATTTGGATTTAATGTAGATGGCCTCCAATATCTGAAGGTTCTTTTTACTCTGTGTATGAGTGAGGATAATTGTATTGTTGACTAAAATCTGTCTGATATCACCTACATGGCTATGTTTTCTAAGAAATGTTGTTTAATTGCACTCTGATCAGAAAGGTGACAGGTAAGTCTATGGGAGAGCGTGGTTGTAGTTAAACTAATATATGTAGTCGGTTTATCATTAGGACCAGAGATACAGTCTCTGAACGGGCATATAAATTGATACACTACATTGGTTTTCTGTAGAGGATTTAGTTGTGTGCTTGTAGGGTTATTAGAGACTATGTGGTCAATTGTTTTAAAATTATCTACTATATATATATATATATATATATATATATATATATATATATATACATAATTACAATAAAGCCGCACTAATTATTATGGGCGAAAAATCAATGCTAACCTATCAGTAACTTAAATCGTCAATAACCCAACGAGGACCCCTCGTAGGTTAAATAAAGGGGAAGAAAAAAAAAGAAACAAACCAAGCACAAGAACAATGCGTCAAGAGCTTGTTTGAAAGAAAAAAAAACCAAGACGACAACCTTAACAGTAAAGTGCTCTATACGAAAGTACGAAAGTACGAAAGTAGAGCAAAAAATGCAGTACACTAAATCTAAAAACGAGCCAAAACCGATCCGTTGTGTGAAACCATGGTCGGTATTGGCTCGTTTTTAGATTTACTGTACTATATATATATATATATATATATATATATATTACTTCTGTGTGGTGTAATGAGTAGCAGTTTGGAATGAAAAATCGAAGATCCGAGTTCGAATTCTTGTCAGGTTCACTACATTCGCTTACGCACAAATACCTATGGAAACTATATGAATAAAAAATAATAAGACTTGTATCTGAAAATAAAAAAGAAAAAAAAAATTATTCTCAAAAATGAAAATGATGACGTAATAGGCACTTTAAAAAGATTTTTATTCATGCAATCGAAAAAATATATTTTAGATTCAAATGACCCACAAAATGTGGATGAACCGCAAATGACAAAGGGATTCATCAAACCGAAAGTCATACGTTGCCAACTTGTGTATTTCAATTCTACACTAATAATAAAAGACAAATGCAAAATGAGGTGTACCTGTGTTTTATACGGGGTGATTGGAAAATAACTCTTTATTTTATGCATGAGTGGAACGACCACTAGTCTTCAAGAGAGCAACATACTGCGCCTCTTTGGCCTCACTCTCTCAACCGACCTGAAGTGAAATTACTACACTGAATCTATAGCTGCTAGGAAGGCGGTGTCATTGTATCGAGCCAAAAAGTTTTTCTCGTCACAATCAATCTTGCCCATTTATAAATTTAACATTCGATTGTGCATTGAATCCTGTTGCCATATCTGGTCTGGTACTCCTCCTATTCAACACGAGGTTCTCGACCAACTCGAAAGAAGAATCTGCAATGTAATCGGTCCTGCCTTGGCATCTCGACTTCAGTCTTCTTTTCACTGACGTGACATGGTTTCCCGCTGTCTTTTTTACAAATATTTTTATGGCAACTTTTCTAACGAACTTTTATCTTCGGCACGTCGACCCCATAGATTTAAGCGTGTTACTTGACTAGCATTTAGGTCCCTACCCTTTACTGCTGAAAGAGTTAAATGTAACACCTTTTTCTAGTCTAACAGTTTTTTTCTCGAACTTTCAGCCTGTGGAACTAACTTCCATTTACTTGTTTTCCTGATAGATACAATCTCCAAAAAATTAAATGCAACGTCAATTGCCTTCTTCTATCTTCTTGACCCCCATCCGTCTTTTATTTTTTTTCTTCTCCCCACCCCCTGTACCCAGTCTTATTTCACTGCAACCACTTGCACAATGGGAGGTTCCGTCTTGGTTGAGGCGAAAATATTTAAAAAATACATTTCATTCTTTGGATTATATAGCTGAACGAAGTGGTTTTCTGTTGTTTTTTCATAGTTTGGAATTCAGTTTATTTTCATATCTAATTATTGTAACCCAAAGCTACAAATTCCAGTCTACCGTACTATGTAACCAAAAGCTAGGGGAGAGGGATGGACTTGTGCCTTTCACAAAGACATTAATGTGGAAGTGAATGCAAGACACAAGTATAACACAAACCGAAAATTCATTTATTCATATTTTCAATCAGCGCTTCTTGTCAATCGATTGTATAGTGATGATCTGAAAATAGCGTTAGGAAGTAGTGTCTAAGTGTTACAGAATGCGTAGGCTAATCAAGAAATGTCGGCGGGCCTGAAGGAGACTACCACCACCAACTTTAAATTTGTTGTTTTTCATTTTTATTTTTTTTTACTTATTTCAGTCTTATTGGTTATGACATAAAGTTTCCGATTATCAAAAAAACATTTTAAAATTTTAATATTTAAACAATTTTAGTGGGGGATCACTTTCTCATACAACATTATAGTAAATCGATCCCCCATTTTGGAACCACTCGCCGGTACGACATTACCACCACCTTTAAATTTTTTGTTTTTCTTCTTTTTTTTTTACTTCTTTCCGCGCAGTCATATCGGTTATTACATAAATTTTCCGATTATCAAAAAAAAAAAAAAGATTGAAAAAAATTCAATACTTAAACAATTTTAGTGGGGGCTCATTTTCTCATACAACATTATAGTAAATCGAGCCTCCATTCTGGAACCACACGCGTTGGGGTCGCTTTGTTTTATTTTTTTTTGGGGGGGGGAGTTGTCGCTCTTGTTTCTGTCTTTTTCAAGTTTTCTTCAGGTCTTACGATGGCATCTTCCTCGGAAACTCCAAGAATGGCTTTATTCAAAAATTTCGCAAAGGATTCAGTTATTGAATATGAGCAAGAAAAAAAGTCAATTGCACAGGATCGATTTACTATAAGGTTGTATGAAAAACTGAACCTCCCACCCCCGAAAAAAATTGTTTAGATGTTGAAATTTTTACAAATTTTTTTGTCAGTCGGAAAGTGTAGTTTTTAATCGAGAAGATTGCACTGGAAAAAGTTTTAAAAAAAATTATAATCACCCAATTTACAGGTGGTGGTAATGTCGCACAGGCGAGTGGCTCCAAAACGGAGGATCGATTTACTATAACGTTGTATCAAAAACTGAGCACCCCTTAAAATTGTTGAAAAATTGAAATTTTTCCAAATTTTTTTTTTTTTTCAGTCAGAAAGTTTAGGGTGCAATCGATAAGACTGCACTGAAAAAAATTTAAAAATAATGAAAAACAACAAATTCAAAGGTGGTGGTCGTCTCCTTCAGATTCGACGAAAGGCGAAACTTACTGGATTGGTCACAACCTTGCTAACCCGAACTGACGGAAACAGACACGGAACCTAACAGTTCGGCTGCGACAGTAGAGAGTCAATGCGTCTCATGTTGTCTGAGACTTCCGTTCCCAAATTCTATTACGTGTTGGGGTAGAAACAAACCACCACACGAAGTGGATGGGTAGGTCATCTGTAACCCTATTTTCAAAAAGCTGGTATTAATTTTAAGTGATTAAAAGAAGACATTTCTCTAAAAATTAGAGAATGGAATTATTTTTGTCGGGAAAAGTGGCCGAAGTGAGAAAAATTGGAAACTACAGATTCAAAGATACAATGAATGCAGAATTGCTTGTGTCTGGAGAAGTAAGCAAATTTATCAAAGCTAGTTAGTCAAAATATTTTCTTTGAGTTTTGAAGATTTGTGACCCTAGGTCAAAGTTTGGCCTTGAAGAATTCCTGCTTACTGACTACCAGGACAGCTGGTAGGAACAGGCCGATAATAACGGAGAATACATTTTCTTGCCTTCTACCAGAAGTCGAAATGGTTAGCTGATATTACTTACATTTCGAGATGCTAAGACGTATATAGAGAGGGGTAAATAGAAATCACGTACCTAACTTCAACACCCCGGTTTTGTGCCTTTATAATAAAACTGGGGTGGAAAACAAAATTCAGGAGCCAGCCATGGAATGATACGGTTAAGCTGAAATAGCCTGCCATCAGAGATATTGCTAGAGACGGTCTGTCCAAATAATATGAGATGCAAATTGAACAAACCATCGTTCCCTGGAGGTAGTAGATCACGAATATTAGCGTGCTACTGAAATACCAGCCAACTGATTTCTTTTGCGTCACTTAGCTTTGACTTGCTAATGATTTTGTATCTATTCGATATATATAAATATGTATAACTCTATACCGTGGAGTGGCAGGCTTAAATCTGTTTTTTTGTTTTTTTTTTTGTTGTTGTTTTTATTATATACCGTTCCATCTCGTTTCTAGGCTAACCTAGTCGGGTGATGACAAGTGATCGTGCTTCGGACGCTTCGAGATTAACAAGACAACGTAGGTGGAATCGACCGAAGATCAGGAAGGTTGGTTGGACTCAAACAGGGGTTGTGTTAAAACCGGTCAGTTGACATTCGTTTCTCGAACGTTTTATGTCTACCTCCTCCTACCAAAATCACAATGAAATTAAAGCAAGTAAAATTAGTTTTGGATGTGCCTTGTGGTGCAATGGATATCGATTCGGAATGTGAAATCACAGAGCCGGCTGAATTTGTTGCATTCACTCATGCGCAAATACTCTTAAGAAGGCTATTAATCTATCACTTCTCCCTCCAGTTATGGGTTAAATAGCAGAACAGATAGGTTTCCATAGGCTTGGTTGACAACCAGTCTGCCACAGAATGAAATGGAAACCTACTGCGGAAAAATCTTCTACCTGGTCAGCCATGGATCAAAAAAGATATGATCGTCCAAGCGTCTATCTCTGTATAGTAACACCTCATCGCATATAGGAAAAGTCCGTAGTTTGCTAGTGGTTTTCAATAATTTTCGTTTTTATTTTTTTAATTATTCATCGTTGTGAGCTTCTTATTTTATTTGTTCCAACATCACTGGAAGCTCCCTAACCATATTACATAGGGTAGTTTTTAATTCTTCTTCAGATTGAAGGCAGGTGAGCACTGTATCTTCCAGTGGTTCTTTGTACTTAGGAATTAGTCTTGACAATCCATCCGCATGGACGAATTTTTTCGTTGACACGTACTCCATTTTGAAATTATAATTCAACAGTATTGCACCTCATCTCCGAAGTCTGTTGGCTGTGTGCGTAGGCAGACCTTTCTGCTGTCCAAATCCAGGGCTTGGCTTTCTTTAATAATTCATTTAGGGGAGCACGCATATTACACATATTTGGTATGAATATCTGGTAATAATTTGCTAGACCTAGGAAGCTCTGTAAGGAAACAATCTTATTGGGTGCTGACATGTCTTTAATCGCGGTAGCACGTTCAGGTTTTCTACCAATTTTATTAATTATGTGTCCTAGGTATTTGGTCTCTTTAATTTTAAAACCGTCTTCTTGGATTTTAGCAAAAACTTTGTGTACATGATTTTTATGTTCGACTACGCTTTAGCGTTTCATTAGAATTTCATCAAAATAAGCGACAGCGAAGTCAAATCCGCCCAACATCGTATCCACGACTTGTTGAAATATTGCTGGCGCTACCTTGACTCCAAACGGTAAACGTTCGAATTTATATAATCTACGATGCGTATTTATACTCAATAATTTCGAACTCACCTCATCAAAAGGGATTTGTAAATAAGCGTCGCTAAGGTCAATTTTGGAGAAAAATTTCCCCTCATTAAGCTTCGCAAAAATGTCTTTGGGACCAGGTAGAGGGTAGTGATAGTCGTTCAGCATTCAGTCCTGTCGAAAAATCAGCGCAAACGCGGATGTCTTTGGATTTCTTTTTTACATAGACTGCTAGTGCGGCTTATTCGCTGTACTCTACTTTTGATAGAACACCAGTTTTTCTAATCTAACAGGTTCCTCGTTAATTTGTTCATTTTTTTTAAATGTTGTCAGAACGCTTTCTTTTAATTCAATTTTAGCCTTCATTTTTGTACATCTGCCTAAACCACCATAAAAATTCCTGGATAGGCTTCCTTTAATTCTTTCTTTAGTTTATCAGTTTCGGCATTCCAACTTTCAATTTTTTGGCAGTACGAATTTATAGGTAAGTCCCAAAGCTGCAATTGTGTCATCCAATCAGTACCAAATAGGTTGTTCGCATTTTTCATGACAAACAACTTTAATTTACGAGTCTTACCGTTGACAGTTGCGTTAACAATTCATTAGCCCTCGAATTTTATTTTTTTCTTCTGTGACAGATCTTGCTATCTTGCTAGATTTTATCATGGGTGATTGCCAAATTGTTTCCATGTCTGCCAGTTAATTATAGTCAAGTCAGACGCCGAGTCTAATTGAAATTCAACACTTTTGTTGAATATTTTTACGTGCACGAATTTCCTGGTGTTAGCACCGTCTAGATCGTCCAACCGTGTATTTTTTATGTAACTTTTTGCTTTATTTTTTGGTCGGCAATGCGAACTTTTGTATCTGACTCGGTTACATTTATAGCATTTTTGTTTTAAAAAAAAAACAATATTTGTACCAATGTAAGGCCCCACATTCGTAACATGGGTTGTAGGAAATTTATTTTGCTTTTTCTTTACTTCGTTAGTTTTTAGAGACTTAGTTCCTGTTTGAAACGTACTTTTTGACGTACGATTCCTCAATATTTTAGAATCCTGCTTTATACTGGTGTACATTTGGAGTTCTTCGGCAATCTGCTGAAGAGTTATATTTGGTTCATTCTTCAATTTGCTAAGTATCCTTCGTCTAATTTCTGCATCTTTTGCTGAAACTAGTCGTTGCCCAAATATCAAACATTTGATTTTGTTTGCACTTAGATCCGCCAGCCTAAAATCATCGCAGTGTTTTCTAACTATTGACGCGAAAGCGGTATAGTCGCCTGATTCATTCTTATTTAGATTAAGACATTTCCACCTTTTATGAAAAAGAGATGTATTTGGATTGAAATGCTCAGTGAGTAGTTTCACTGCTTTGGTGAATATCAGTTCACAAGTCTTCTGCGGGGGAATGCAATTAACGAATTTTGTATGCTCACTTTTGCCCAGTTTTCTTAGAATTGTTTATCGTCGCTCCAGTTTTTACATTCAGTATCATAAATATCCTCATACCTCGTAAAGTAAGACTCAAAGGTTATTTCAAAAGTAAGAGAAGACTGCCGCAGTGAGGGGAAAAAAAGAATGTAAAGGGGATGACGTAGAAAGGATGAGAGATGGATGGGAATCAAGGAGATAAAAGATGACAATTGTCGTTGCTTTTAAAGTTTTAGAGATTGTAGCAAGAAAACCGAATGCATGGTCATCAGTAAAAAAGGCAGCCCGATATGACAAATACAAGTAGGTGATACTAAAATTAATCAGGTACAAAAATTTAAATACCTGGGAAGCGTTATAACAAAAAACGAAAAGTGCGACACAAAGATTTTAAGGCGAATTAGCATGGCGAAAGAAATCATTCCAGAAGTTGAGTAAAGTATTAAGAAACAGGAAAATTTCGCTAGAAACAAAGAGGAGAGTACTGGATTGCTATGTGATGTCGGTTCTTCAATATGGCAGTGAATGTTGGACAATATATTCGAAGATGAAGGAAAAACTTGAAGCAACCGAAATGTGGTTCTACAGAAGGATGCTGACGATATCATGGATCGAGCATGTGAGCAGTGATGAGGTTTAGGAAAGGATGGAAACGAAAAGGAAATTAATACTGAGCATCAGGAAGAGACAGCTGAAGTTCCTGGGACATGCAATAAGGAAGGAGTGCTTGGAGAACCTGATGCAAGCCAAATAGAGGGAAAAGACAGGGAAAAGCAGCGGATAACATATTTGAAGGACCTGATCAGGTGGATGACGGAACGAGGGTTGCGTAGTTTAACAGAAGAAAACGTGCTAAGAGCCACCAGGGATAGGGAGATGTAGAAAGCCATGATCATCTACGTCCTGAAAGGAGAGGGCACATAAAAGAAGAAGAAGAAAATGGTCTCGTGACGAGTACGAAATCATTATGACTGCATTCTATGAAGCGTTCTACAGAAGGATACTGCGAATATCATGCATCGAGCATGTGAGCAATGATGAGGTCTTGGAAATGATTGAAACGAAAAGGAAATTAATACTGAGCATCAGGAAGAGATAGATGAATTCCTGGAACATGCAATGAGGAAAGAGGGCTTGGAGAACTTGATACTAACAGGCCAGATCGGAAGAAGCTTCAGGGGAATGCAGCGGATAACATAATTGAAGGACCTAATCAACTGGATTATGGAACGAGGGTTGTATGGTCTAACAGGAGAAGGCGTACTAAGAGCCACCAGTGATAGGGAGACGTCGAAAGTTATGATCACCTACGTCCTGAAAGGACAGGGCACATTGAAGAAGAAGAAGAAGAAGAAGCTATCAATGAAGCAGGGAGTTCCACAAAGTGCGAGAAAAGAAACTATTAGATTAGAAAAGATTTAACTATTTTGACAGTAAAAGAGTGGGACATTGATGCCTATCTAGTAGCATGATATACTTGTGGAGACAACCAGTTCTAAGCAAAACATTTAAGATACGTGGCATGTTGGTTGCTTGATTTTATGGCATATCAACCTCGGCGAGTCATTTAATGCCATCTAAATTTTATTTATTTATTGCTGGTAATACCTTTTTCTTTTCAACAATTTATTGTTTTTTAATATGTTTTTTGTCTAATAATACATTTTTCTTTTCGAGAATCAAGATTCATTGGGATTTGTTTTTAAGGGCAGGGTCCCCAAATCCTACCCTTGTTATTTAACCCATAAGGGAAGGGATGGATTAATACCTTTCCCAAGGGTGCCAGTGCTTAAGTGAATGCAGGGTATTCAACCGGAATTCGAATTCGGCTCACCGATTTCTTTTTTCCGAGCCGATATCCACTGCACCACAACGCACATCCGTCATTAAACGCATACAGCACCTGGTATTCCCAAGCGATCACCCATCTCAGTACTGACCAGGCGCAACGTTGCTTAACTTCGGTGATCGAGCTAGCGAGAACCGGTGTATTCAACGTAATAGGACGTAAGCCGATAGGTGGCATATATATATATATATATATATATATATATATGTGTGTGTGTGTGTGTGTGTGTGTGTGTGTGTGTGTGTCATGTGTTGTCTGTTAAAGTTTTGAAGAGCCTAGTGTGTAAGTGTTAAATTGTTGATTAATGGTATCATCTGTTGGAGTGAACGTTTGTATCGGTCGGGTATATCTTTTGGTTAGAATTTCGCAGAGATTGGAGTGCAGATAATACTATTTTCAGAACAAACAGACAACAGACAACACAATACACATTCCCTTCATTATCAATAACCCCAACCAACCTCCCACAACATCAATGAACCAAATATAGGGAGCAGACGAATTCAGTTTTGCTTTTACCTCCCGAAGAAACGTTGGGCACCCAACGATGAAACAAACATATGATTGTCGAGGACATATATTAAAAAATAATGTACATGTTCTAAAACATAATTTATAATAAATATTCACAGCTCTATACATCATATATCGAGCACTGCTTTAAATTAATGTTTTGGACGGAAAAAATTTTTTCTTCGTTCGGTACCCACTCGCATATATATATATATATATATATATATATATATACTTTAATTTGTATATAAAATATATAATTTTTAAAGTTTTTTTTACAATAAATTTATACACACACACACACATCGGTATATTTATTATAAATCATATTTTAGAACATGTACACATTTTTTATATATATCCATTACAAATTTTACATTTTGTTTCGACACTGGACTTCCAATGTCTCATCAGGTGGTGTGGAAAGGAATGGAAAACTATTCCTTTCCACACCACCTGATGAGACATTAGAAGTCCAATGTCGAAACAAAATGTACAATTTTTAGTGGATATATATATATATATATATAAAAGGTTTGTACATGTTCTAAAATATAAATTATAATGAATATTCACAGCTCTGTATTATATATTGAGCACTGTTTTAAATTTATGTTTTGGACGTTGCAATTTTTTCTTCGTTCCTTATTCACTTGGATATATTTATATATATATATATATATATATATAAGATGTCTAACTGTACTGATGTGCTGTGATATAGAGAAACAAGATTTTCTGTGGATGACTATATATATATAAATTGCGTCTAGAGATTATATGCAAAAGAGGTATTGTCAAATATTTTATTTAAAAGTCATAGATATTTGTTATCTAATGAAATGTTTTTACTATTATGTATAGAGAGTAAGCATGAAAGCAATTAAGTCCCAATTTTCAATTTCAGATTGATATTTAGTATTTTTTCAGTAATTATAGCAAGTTGCAGTGTCAAGGGATTATTTGCAAGAACTAGAATTTAGTATTCTGGCTCGTAAAAAAGAACTAACGATGAATGAAATTAACTATATAATCAAAGAAATTAGTAAATTCTCTTCAAATTTCTAAGGATTTGAAAAAGGATCATCGAACAATGAAGAAAATATGTCAAATGGGAATTCAACCAAGAAAAAAAAGGTCTCAGGCTGAATTCAGGTATTTAACAAAACGAGTTCTATCACATATCCGAAGATAATTAATAAGAAACCCAAATGCGTCAAATGCTTTCATATTTGAGGCCGCTGGAGCTCATATGGTGTCAAAGGAAACAAGGTGTAATGCATTAAGGACGTTTTCTGATGTAAAAAATCAAATAAAGAAACCTATTTTAACAAAAAAAAACATAAGGAAATGAGATTTCAGTAAATCAGACGAATCAAGGATCACCCTCGATGGGCCCGATGTATGGGCTTGAGGATAGGTTTGCAAGCAACATGACTCAAGAAAAATTTTTAAACGACAGCAAGGCAGCGGTGGGATCATGATATGGGCTGGGATTATTGGTGATGAGCTCGTGGGTCCATTTAACGTGAAAGACGGGGTTAAAATGAATTCCAAAAGTTACTGTGATTTTCTAGAGCAATATTTCTTTGAATGGTCTGATAACCAGTCTTTAGCCAAGCGTAGATCTATGATCTTTATGCAAGACAACGCACCGAGTCATGCAGCAAAGTTTACTAAATCCTGGTTGAAAGAAAAGGGATTTGTTGAAGATTCTCTTATGGACTGGCCTTCAAATAGCTGTGACTTGAATCCCATTGAGAACCTGTGGGGCATCCTCAAAAGAGATACTTATTCTAATCGAAGGCAATTCAACAGCAAGTGTGACCCTCTGAGAGGCAGTTAAAATTGCTGCAAACAACTTACCAGCCGCTAAAATTGCAAATCTAACATCAGATGTTGACAATAGGCTGCTAAGAATTATTAAAAAGAAAGGAGCTTTTGTGCAACAAATTTTAGAAGGCTCTTATTATTTTTGTTAGCATATCTTATATTTTTAAAATAAAAAGTTTTTTTAATTTTTTTCCTTTCAAAAATTGACGAATTTGTTCTAAAATCTTTTCATATTATTTTATACATTAGTTTTACAAGGTATAGTAATGTAAAAGTATCAAATTAAATAGTTGCAAATAAACTACGGACAGTCAAATTAATCTGTTTTGTTAACTTAGTAAAATATTTCCCAACTATAAAACAATAGTTTTCTCTATCAGTATATATCTAAGTTAATAATATAGAGTAGAATCTAAACATCTTAATAAGACATTTAACATTAAAGACGCAACTCTTTATATCAATTCATAACTTGCATATAATCTCTAGACGCAGTTTATAGATAGATAGATAGATAGATAGATAGATAGATAGATAGATAGATAGATAGATTGTCATCCACATATGCATATATATATATATATATATATATATGCATATGTGGATGACAATCTATCTATATATATATATATACACTACCGGGCATAATTATTAGGCCACCCCAGTTTTAAAAAAATGATGTATTTCATAGTATTGTTAGTATTTATTGCCAAGCAGATAATTCTAAATGAAAATAGAATGGTTCTTTTGTTATTATTACTTTGCAAAATTTTACAAGGCAGCCAGGAAGCTTTTGCTTTGGCCAGTCAATAAGAAGAAGAGACTAGCATAGGGAAGAGAGCACAAAAACTGGACACCAGAACAATTCATTTGATGCACACGTTGATGTGCAGTATTAAAAAAGAACAATTCTATTTTCACTTAGAATTATCTTTGGTAATAAATCCTAAAAACAATATGAAATATATCATTTTCTTTAAAAAAAGAATGGGGCGGCCTAATAGTCATGCCCGGTAGTATATATATATATATATATATATATATATATGTGTGTGTGTGTGTGTGTGTGTGTGTGTGTGTGTGTGTGTGTGCACGTATATAGACAAATATAAATAGTTATGGTGTTAATAAAACAGTGCTCAGTGTAATATAACAAAGCTATTTAAGTATATATTAATAAATATACATATATCAATAGTCCGACTCGAGTGCACCTTATCATTCATTGCGTAGTGTATGAAACTCCGAGTCATACTATAGATGTAGAATAATAGGTATATATATATATATATATATATATATATATATATCCTGATAGGCATCTGCGTCTGCATACCTTTGCTACCTATAAACCTGTATATGTTTGTTGTGCTTCTTGTTGCATGCAAATATGCATTTCGTGCTAATCTGAATGATTTGTGAGTATATGCAGCTGTATTTACATTAAGTTTGCATCTCCGTTTACCTTAAGTGTATGTAAAGTACTGGGCGTTGCCTGCAGTTACTTCGACACAAGTCACGATTCACTACGCCGCAACTCTGTTAACCCACACACTTCAAAGAACGGATCTGAATTTACTTGGCTCTGCCGTCAATGCCCCGAAGGCACTTTCAAAGCAAAAATTCCTGAAACCCGCTTGCTCAGCTCACGAGTTTGCTTCAGGAAAACGGAAGCGCTTAATGCTTCGAAATAAATATATAAATAAATAAAAAGCAAATTTTCTTCGGATATCTGATATTTTCGTGTTTTAAAGATCTTAGAATAATCCAGATCATTTATTAGGGATAAACCGCCAGCATCCGGATGGGAAATCTTTCGTGCACGAACAGAAAATTAAAAAGGGGCATAAGACAAGGGTGCGTCATCTCACCGGATTAATTTAACCTGTGCAGTGAGTGGATAATAATTGTTGTGGCCTGTTAGAGCCAGGAAGAAAAGAAGAACGTAGGTTGAACCAGTGTATTGGAATAACAGAACATATATGCAAATTAAGAGCGTTATTAATCAGATAGAAAATGTCTGTCCGAACTGTCAAGTTACACTGCGTCTCGACTGCCTCTCAGGAAATCTCGCAGATTAGTGTTTATGAAGGAGGAAGAGTTCATTCCAATGTAGATAGGGCAACATAACAATAATTAAATCAGAAGTTTCAGCAATATATATTTCGGGTGAGTACACAGGAAGGAAATTTCATTTACGCCTAGAGAACGTCATAAACGAAAACGAAAAATAAGAACGAATCGTCCATTGTAAGAAAACAGAATATATGTTTTGTCTATATTTCTGAGATGAGGTGTTGTAATTATTTACATTGTTGTAATTATTTACATTGTTCGGACTGTTGTGTTTTATATCAGTTAATAAAAGCATTGGTTAAATCTAATGACTTCACCCAAAGATTTGTTAGTTTCGCTCTTGGCTATAGAAGTGGTAAACAAAAACTTAGAGAGTTGAGTTAAAGGAAGATAACTAAGACATCCGGAAGTGGTATGACTCGCGGAACGAAAACAATATACTCCAGTGATCAAAATAAAGAGTTCAGCTCGAAATTGCAATCACCTGAAGAAAGCTGGAGCGTACAGTGGCCGAAACGCCGTTATCAAGGCAATCCAAATAAGGATATCAGTCCGAACATAAAATAATGTAAGTTACAACATATGGTTGTTAGCAAGAAGGATAGAACAAGATGAGTGCCATATATATATATATATATATATATATATATATATATACTATCGGCCATAATTATTTTGTCTCCCGAGTGTCTTAAAAAAATGATGCATTTCATACTATTTTTTAGTATTTATTGCCAAGTGAATAATTGTAATTGAAAACAGAATGGTTCTTTTGTAAATATTGCACAATAATATATGAATCAAATGAATTTAAAAATATTTAATAATTACCTGTATTGCAGTTTCATAAATGAAATGATGGTAAAAGTTTAGGGAGATTCATCTTTGTTTCCTTGCCCTGTAAAATTTTGCAAAGTAATAATAAGAAAACAACCATTCTATTTTCATTTAGAATTATCCACTTAAAAACGGTATGAAATACATAATTTCTTTTAAAAAACTAAGGTTGCCTAATAATTATGGCGGTAGTATATATATATTCATCAAACACACACACACACACACACACACACACACACACATATATATATATATATATATATATATATATATATATATATATACACACGTTCATAGACATATATAAATATTATGGTATTAATAAAACAACTCTGTCGAAGTTGGACGACTGCGTAATACAGAATTTCGCAAAGATATCTAAAATAAATTGAACAGACTCGGATTTAATCGTTAGGATTTGAAATAATTTGAAATATCGCTTTTAGTTCTTTCTTGCTTTTAAAAGCACAGTGTTGAACACCATTTGACACATTCTGAAAGTGTCGGCTGTTTTGTTTTATCCACTTCTTTAGGAATATTTACACAGTGTTTTATTAAAATTAATCGCTTTTTAAAGCAACAAACGTTGCCGTGAGATTGAAATTCTTAAAAATCATAACGGTGTCAAGGGAAAACCATCCCTTTTGACAGACCCATTTAATGCAGGCAAGAAAGTTAAAGATTACCAATACTCATTTCTGAGCGCAGCTTAGATGTTGCAGATGGCCGAAAAAATGTCGAGGAATTATAGAAAATCATTCATACTGTTGTGAATTCCGGCCGATAAAACACCACAAAATAATAAATAACAAAAACAGATATGAAGATAGAAAATGTAAGTTATATTGAAAAAAAAATAAACAAACTGGAACACAGATAAGTCAATTCAGGAATACTATTATTAGAAATCAATATATACAGTCCTGAAGCGTAATAGTATGCCTGGTAATGAGTCTATATCCAAAACTACTCCAACTAACTCTGCACCGACTTACTATTTACCACTACCCTGCAACTACTCAACTACATTATTTAGTTGGCCTTCCCACTTAAGACAACATGTGGCACAAGGCCTTTTTATGTGGGTCTTCCGGACCATATAACACGGCCAAAAATATTTGTCTATCGTTCCCCATTCGTGACTCTACCCTTCGGTGGAGCCACGACTGGGTTTGTGCTCTACGCCCGAAGGCAGAGAGCTGACAGTGACAAAGGTAGCTCTTTACAACTACATTATTTAGCTGTCCCTCCCAGTAAGGGCAACATGTGACACATGGTCAGTTTATAACTGGGATTTCCGGGCTATATGGCCCGGCCAAAAAATGTCTGTCTATTTTTGCCCAGTCGTGCTTCTACCCTTCGGCGGAACCACGACTGGGTTATTGCTCTCCGCTCGGAAGCAGAAAGCGCCCCCTGCCCGAAGGCAGAGAGCTGACAGTGAAAAAGGTAGCTTTTTACAACTACATTATTTAGCTGTCCCTCCCAGTAAGGGCAACATGTGACACGTGGTCAGTTTATGACTGGGATTTCCGGGCTATATGGCCCGGCCAAAAAATGTCTGTCTATTTTTGCCCAGTCGTGCTTCTACCCTTCGGCGGAACCACGACTGGGTTATTGCTCTCCGTTCAGAAGCAGAGAGCGCCCCCTGCCCGAAGGCAGAGAGCTGACAGTGAAAAAGGTAGCTTTTTACAACTACATTATTTAGCTGTCCCTCCCAGTAAGGGCAACATGTGACACGTGGTCAGTTTATGACTGGGATTTCCGGGCTATATGGCCCGGCCAAAAAATGTCTGTCTATTTTTGCCCAGTCGTGCTTCTACCCTTCGGCGGAACCACGACTGGGTTATTGCTCTCCGTTCAGAAGCAGAGAGCGCCCCCTGCCCGAAGGCAGAGAGCTGACAGTGAAAAAGGTAGCTTTTTACAAGTACTACTGTTCTCTGTATAGGTAGGATTATATGTACACATCCGGCGAGTCCATTCTTATGTGTAAAAAGGGGTGATTCCCAACACATACTAATATCGCGAGCGGGATATTTGAGCAAGAAGGAAAGTTTAAGGATTGTTGGACCGAAAATGACTCCTTTGCATTAGGATTAGAAAAGTACAGTTGGAACTGATGATATACTTAATGGGCAAAAACCAGATTGAAGAATTTGCTTCTCACAAGACATATGGAAGAAAACCTAAACACCAAAGAAATTGGCGCAAATAGACGACGGAGCTATAGACCAAGAGGTATAGGATGAAGAAAATATTACCCAGAATTACAAAGTTATGGAGATCCTTGGTCGCCTTAATGGTGCCGCGGAATAATTTTGTCTGAGAATTAATAATGGTGCTGAACCAGAAAAACACTGTGCTTTTATTGATGAAACTAATTTCATCATATGGCATTTGCATTTATTACACAAGTGTCTGTCAGTTAAGTAGCGGATGCGATACATGCATTGGCGATCATGTCTCGAAAGAGACATGACTGATTGGGCAGAAGATTTTCCATGATTCGGTTGCTTTTATTTTTTGCAGTAGACTGGTTGCCAACACTATACTACTAATTAACCCATAGCCTGAGGGAGCAGTGACAGTTTTATATCTTTCTCGATGATATTTGTGCGTAAGTGAATGCAACGTACTTAACTAGAATTCAAACTCGGCTCTTCAATTTATCGTTCCGACCGGATATTTACTGTGTGAATATTCCTAAAGAAGTGGATGAAAACAAAACAGACGACACTTAATGTGCCAAACGGTGTTTAACGCTGTTCTTTTTAAAGCAAGAAAGAACTAAAAGCGATATTTCAAATGATTTCAAATCCTGACGATTAAAGCCGAGTCTGTTCAATTTATTTAAGATATCTTTGCGAAATTCTATTTTACGCAGACTTCCAGCTTCGACAGTGTTGAAAAGCATTGACGCTCCCTTGTGGAGGCGGGCGTAAATATTTACCAACCTACAACCCGTTTCCTGAAGACGAAAAGTTGCTAGCCTCTCATTGGTCTATCGATATTTCCATTGAAAAATAGTTTCGACTTTCACGCCTGGTACCCGTTATGTTATGCCGACCGATCCTTATTCAGTTACATTGGTAAGGAAGAAATATCACATGGACGACTACTTTCCCATAGCGTTGTAAACTGAACGCATATTTACCTGACGATTACAACCTTAACCGCTTCAAGGCTAAAGTCAGCCATTATCTATCCTATCAAGTCAGAACGAATGTCCTGTTCAATATTATTGTGTATATTAAAGATACTAATGCTTATAGAAATATTTGATTATCAACATAAACTTCATTATTTTTAGAACCTCATTCCATCTGTCAACAAATTTATAGAAGTTTGTAAAATTCCTGTTCTCTTGATCTCACCTTTGCCCATATAAATTGTTCTGAAAACCCTGAAACAAGTAATAATATGAAGAAGTAAAGTTGGAAGAATATGGAAGATGAAGCAATATTTCACAGACAAATTTCAGTTTGTTTTCTGCATGGTAATTTTGTCAGATCAATCTCCTTTTTTTTTCTCTGTCTTTAATATTTTTTTTGTTGTTTTTGTTACTAAATTTTTGACTTTTATGTTTCGTTTGGATAAAAATTGTTTTGAGGTTTTAATTATTTTCTTAGCGATGCCGTTCTACTTAATTTAGGGGTAGTTGTTCTTTGAATACCGGTCAGTTAACCCCCACCCACCGCCCCTGAAATCTTTAATTTTCACGCATGCTCAGAAGTCTCTGTTTCCATCTCTTTCTCTCTCTTTTTTTCCCACCCCAATCCAGACAATCTAACATGCAGTAAACTCGCCTGCAATATTCTGAAAAAAAAAAGAGTTGAAATTGTATTTTTGGTAAATTGTCGTCGAAATTTTTCACTCAAATTTCAGTTTGCTTTCTGCATGGTAGGTTTGGCAGATCGGTCTCCTTTTTTTTTTTTCTCTGTCTTTAATATATATATTTTTTTGTTGTTTTTGTTACTTTTTTGACTTTTATGTTTCGTTTGAACTTTTAACTAAGTTAAAACTTAATAAATTCTTTTTTTTAATTGGATTAGATAGTAACTACTATCGCCCGGTTTCAAACTCCACCCTCTTCTTTTGAACAGGAGTAGAGATGATCGCCTTGTTTCTTGCTTAGGAAGGGGTTCCCGGTCCATCTACCTCCTCCTTCGGTCTTAGTGTTAGTTCATCTGGAAGCTCTATGCAGTTATTGAGTATGGTGGCAATGTCTCTTCATTCTGAGAGTACCGGGTTGGCAGTTTCCTGGTTGCTGCTTCCGACTGGTAAAAAGGAGCCCGAACTCTTGCGTAGCGTCTTGAGAAGCAGCTCTGATCAACAGTTGAATAATATCGGGGTTCCTGTAGTGCCATATCGCGCATGGACTGGCGTCCCTGCATGAACCTCCGGTGGGCAACCCCGAGGTCACATTATGTTGCAGTCTGCGCCAGTCTCCATCCCGCACATGCTGCAAACAGCGACCGATTGATACTACTCTAAACCTCTCTCCTCAACTAAAATACTATGAAAAAAAAAAAAATAGCAAAACCAAACCAGCTACTCAGAAAACGCCCAAAACTGTCTGCGTCTCTTTCACTAACATACGAGGTATCCGCACTAAATTTTACAGCGTAGAATCATTCCTTCAAACTAACTCACCTGATATCTTAGCCCTATGTGAAACAAACCTTGACCCTTCTATCCCATCTTCTCAGGTTTATGTTCCTGGTTATCTTCCCCTCTTCAGGAAGGACTCCAATGTCCATATGCGTGGGCTTGGTGTATATATCAGCGAACACCTCCCCCTAGCTAGAGTGACATCTTTGAATCCCTGGACCATTCTTTTGTGTTTGGTGACTTTAACGCCCACCACACTAAGTGGCTGGAGAACTCTGTCACCGATCTTGCTGATGTCCACACCATTAATTTTTCAGTCTAACAATCCTTTACGCAAGTTGTGGACTTCCCAACGCGTTTCTCCAATAGCCCTAACGGAAGGGACTCGCTACTAGACCTCTGCTTCACATCCACCCCAAATACTTGCACTAACAGACAGCTCTACCTTCTCGGAAACTCTTACCAAGCCGTAGTTTCCGTCAACATCTCATTCCACTCCCCCACTACCCAAGAAATCCAAAATATCCTACTGCTACCAAAGAGCAGACTGGGATTCGTTCCGTGACTTCCTCTGTGACGTCTCTTGGAAAAACGTTTTTAGTCTTCCCGTCGAAGACTGTGCATCTGAGGTTTCCCCCCGGGTTAAGGCTGGCATCGATGCTTTCATCCCTGCCAGGAAATTTCAGCTTAAATCTCATTCGTCTCCCTGGTTCTAGCCGACTTCCCACCTAGAACTGAGGCTCAATTGAATGACGTCCACATCACGCCCTTGCTGATTTCTAAAAAAATCTCAAAACTAACAAAGCGGGTGGTAGGGAAGAAATCCCAATCATAGTCTTGAAGCAATGTGCCCCTGAACTCTCCTCTGCCCTTTCTAATCTCTACAACTTCTGCCTATGTTCTTCCTGCTTTTATGCCTGTTGTAAGTCTTCTTCAGTAGTCCCTATATTTAAGAACACTGGAGAACACTCGGACCCCGCAAATTACCGCCCTATCAGCCTTCTTCCGATCTTTGGCAAAGTGTTCGAAGCCATTATCAACGCCGAGGTCGTTCAGTATCTCACAGCCCACGGGCTCCTCTCGGACAAATAGTATGGCTTCCGCTTCACCAGGACTACTGCTGATATGCTGACGACCATCACAGAGTATATATACCAGGCTCTCGACAAGAATGGTGAAGCCCGAACCGTTGCCTTGGATATCTCTAACAGAGTCTGGCATGCTGGCCTTCTACGCAAACTGCGAAGCTATGGTATAACTGGAATTTTGTTGGACCTAATCCAGTCATTCCTCTCTAACCGCACATTGAAGGTAGTATTAAACGGACATGCCTCCCAGAACTACCTTATAAACGCGGGTGTCCCTCAAGGCTCTATCCTACGTCCTACGCTCTTTCTGATCTACATCAATGATCTCCCGATGCCATAACATCCCAAGTAGGCATGTACACCGATGACACCACAGTTTACTCTCGCCTCGATCAAAAATCTGTTGTGGGCGACAAGGCAAATCTCGCTGCCGAGCTTGAAAAGGTCCTCCAATCCGTGGAGGATTGGGGTAAGAAATGGCTCGTAAATTTCAATTCTTCCAAAACGAAGCTGCTATCAATTAACCACCATAGAAAACCGCACCTACCTCCCATTAGCATGGAACAGGCTTGCCTCTGGGAGGCAAGCCTGTTCCATGCACTACGCCACTACGCCAGTTTGGCCTCACACTCTCAGCGGACTTCAAGTGGAATGATTATATCGAATCCATTGCTAAATCCGCTGCTATGAAAGTCCGCTCTCTGTGCAGGGCTCGGAAGTTCTTTCCGTCTGAATCTATCCTGCACATATATAAATCTACCATCCGCCCGTGTATTGAATATTGCTGCCACATCTGGTCGGGTGCCCCTTCTATTCTCCTCGGGGTTCTTGACAAAATACAACGAAGAATCTGTAATATGATTGATACCGACTTGGATGACCGCCTGCAGTCACTCTCTCACCGGCGTGATGTGGCTTCCCTGTGCATCTGCTATAAATACTTTCACGGCTTCTGCTCTGATGAACTTTCACTGGTGCCACCTAGGTACGAATTTGCACGAGATACTTGATTAGCAACTAGGTCCCACCCTTTTACAGTGAAACCGATAAAATGTAACTGCAATTTCTACTCCAACAGCTTCTTTTCTCGCACTTCCCGCCTGTGGAATTCCCTTCCGCATACTTGCTTCCCCGACGGTTACAACCTCCAGGAGTTCAAATGTAAGGTCAATAAACACCTCCTAACACACAAACTCGCACCCATTCTCTTAAACACTCTTCCTATGTACCTCCTTACTCGTCTATCACCCTCCTTCTGACATTTCCTATATACAATCGCTCTATGTAACCCCCTGCGCTATCGTGGCAGTGGAATGCCTTGCTTGGGGTGAAATGATTTAAAAAATAAGAAAAATAAAAAAACACAAACTCTTCTAAGCGAATTGTGCAGTGTAAGGACGGACATTATTGTGATGATGGAAGATTACTTCGTTTTGATTGCCACTCGGATGTCTATTGTGGTGCAGTGGATATCGACTCGGAGTGCCGAGTTCGAATTCCAATTGAATTACTTGCATTTACTTACGCACAAATACCCTTGGGAAAGGTATTAATCCGTCGCTTCCCTCTAGTAATGGGTTATTAATAGATCAGATTAGGATCTATATCCTCGGCTGGCAACCAATCTACTGCAGAAAGTAATGGCAACCTACTGCGGGATAATCTTCTGCCCAGTCAGTCATATCTCTTTCGAGACATGATCGCCCAAAGCGTGTTTCAGGTATGGCACTTAACTGACTGAATATAATAGTTGGAAACATAATTAAAACTTCTACTGAACATAAAGTGGGGGATCAGTTTTCTATTGTTATGAAGTAATAAACTGATCCCCCACTAATTACTACTTAATAATATGCTACATCTCCAGCTATGAGTCAAATAACAGGATAGATTGGGTTCTATAGCCTTGGTCGGCAACCAGTCTACCGCCGAAAGTAATGGCAACCTACTGCGGGATAATCTTCTGCCCAGTCAGTCATATCTCTTTCGAGACATGATCGCTCAAAGCGTGTATCACGTATGGCACTTAACTGAAGGATGGACGTTTTTTGTCAAAAGCTGCTTTCAAACGGTGAGGTTGTCGGCAGTAAAAATTGAAAAGTTATCATTTTTCAAACAGTTCATATGATTGCTTGAATATCCAACCATACACACAACACGATCATCTTTGGATGATTTTCTCATCTCGATTGCTGAGCAGTTCTTTTCTCGACTGATCCTCTGAGGCTATCTCTTGACATTAAAGGATCTTTTCTCATCATCAGTAGCAATCCTGTCCAAAAAAAAAGACCTTGACGTTGTCGTTGCTATCAATAACTTGTAACAATCAACATGTTATGACGATTTTCTGGAGTTAGTTCCAACAACTGTAAACTGTTTCAACCCTTTGTAATTCGCGTATGACTAACATTAAATTTCTCACTGAGATCGCAGGCCATGGTGACTGGATTTACTGTAAGAGCAGTTTCCAAATACTCTGAATCAAATCCTTTCAGATTCAGTTAGTCAGTTAAGTGCCATACGTGATACAAGCTTTGGGCGATCATGTGTGGAAAGAGACATGACTGACAGGGCAGAAGATTATCTCGCTTTTTATGGTAAACTAGTTGCCAGCCAAGGCTATAGAACTCAATCTGTCTTATTATTTAATCCATAACAGGAGGGAAGAGACGGTTAATACTTTTCCCAAGGGTATTTGTGCGTAAGTGAATGCCACGAATTCAACTGGAATTCGAACTCGGATCCTCAATTTGTCATTCCGAGTCGGTATTCACTATACCGCAAAGCACATCCCCTTTCAGATTAGAGAACGAGTCACGGTAAGGTACCCTTTCAGATTAGAGAACGAATGACGGTAAGGTACCCTTTCAGATTAGAGAACGAGTCACGGTAAGGTACCCTTTCAGATTACCTTACCTTTACTCGTTCTCTATGCTGAGATTCCTAGTTTTGAAATTGGAAAACTACCGCGACAACTGCTTTCACTTAATGCATCGATCCCATAAAAATCCTGCATTTTGATGCGTCGATATCATTTCGAATGTGTTCTTTAGTTGGGATGAACAGAGGGCCATACTCCGATTCATGATTTGAATCTTCTTTTATGAGCCGTGTCCCGTAATCGATCATGGCCTTCCACATCTCCTCATCCTTAGTAGCTCTTAATACGCTTTATCCACTTAGCTCTCCCAAACCCAAGCTGAAGAAAGACAATCTCAACCACATCGTTAATTATTGTATTTTTGAAGGGTTCTTTTTTGGTCATCGCTAGACATTTTATCCTAAACAATAAGATCCTCCAAAGACAATAATTTTAACAAGAAAAGCCTGGGCTTGAATCTTTTTAAAGAGAAGAAAACATTCCCTGATAGTGGGGTATCTTCTTCCAGAATAAAGACTTAACAAAGGGAGTTAACTCATCTTCTCCTGTGAGCTAAGCAGGTCACTGATTACGTTTCTCATAGACATATCTATAGATAGATGGGACTCTTACAAGTGCTCAAGGTCACAGCAGATTGCAGAATAATGGCAAGTAAGGAGTGACTCATAAAAACAAGTAGGTAAAGAAGTTTAAATACCTGTGAAGTGTTCTAACAGAAGACAGAAAGTGCGATACAGAGATCCTAAGGCGAACTGACATAGAAAAGAACGCATTTCAGAAGCTGAGTAAAGTATTAAGAGACAGGATAATTTCACTAGAAACAAAGAAGAGAGTACTGGATTGCTATGTGATGCTGTCATTACTTCAATATGGCAGTGAATGCTGAACAATATCATCAAAAATGAAGGAAAAACTTGAAGCAATTGAAATGTGGTTCTACAGAAGGATATCATAGACCGAGTATGTGAGCAATGATGAGGTTTTGGAAAGGATGGAAACGAAAAGGAAATTAATACTGAGCATTAGGAAGAGACAGATGAAGTTCCTGGGACATGCAATGAGGAAAGACTGCTTGAAGAATTTGATGCTAACAGGCCAGAAAGAAGGAAAAAGAGACAGGTGAAAGTAGTGGATAACAGAACGGGGGGGGTTGCGTGGTATAACAGGAGAAAGCGTGCTAAGAGCCACCAGGGATAGAGAGACATGATCGCCCACGTCCTTAAAGGACAAGGTACATAGAAGAAGAGACTCCCTATATCTTACAAGCTGGAACTTTGCCATCAAATGCATTTTAACGTAATACACAAATTAATCACATATCCATATAAACACACATGTGGTGTATATATACATAATTATATCATCATCATTTTTCCATCACACCCAAGTTTTTGTTGCTGTTTCTGTAACGAACTGTTTTTCTACGAGGCAGGGCTGTTTAGCCCTGCACCCAAACCTGGAGGACTGGTGGACCATTCTTGCTCCTTACGTTTGCAGTACCTGGTATTCCCAAATGGTCACCCATTAAAGTACTGACCAAGCTCGATGTTGCTTAACTTCGGTGATCGAACGGGACCTTCAACACGATATAGCCGTAGACACATATTTATATGCATATCTACATTTAGATCATTTATGGTAAATTTACACCCAATTTCATACGAAATTTCGCTTTTAGTCGCTGATTTTCTCTTATAATATGGGATATTCAATAAAAAAAACAAAAACAAACAGGAACAAAAAGAAACTCAAAGAAATCAGTCAGACTATATACCAAAAACACATATTAAAAATATTTAAATTTTACATTTCAGTGTTGCCTCATACAATGGATTTCAGGAATTAAAAAATCTGATGAAGTCTTATTAAAGAACAAATCACATAACAGAGGAAGTTACTATTTTGACATTCGGTTACCCGTCTGATATATAAAGATAATATATTTTATATCATAATATATTCGCTCTTTTATATATATATATATATATATATATATATATATATATATATATATATATATATATATATATTGTGTATTTGGGCAACAAACTTTCTTTTATACAGGTTTCATTGAAATTGACAACAACGTATTAGCATTAAGTTTTTTATATAATTTTATATGTGATCGTATAATATTTTCTTTTCTGAACTCAAATTATATAAGAATTGTCCAAAGCTTTACTACTTTATTATACGAACACATGAAAAATGATATAATAAGCTAAATGATAATACCTTGTCTATCATTTTCAATGAAACATATATATATATATATATATATATATATATATATATATATATATATCTGTTTTATTCTTTATTTAAAACTAATATCGTTTACATTGAGACACGAAAATTACTGTTTCGGAATTTTACATCGGCAATTTAATGAAACCTCGTATATATATATATATATATATATATATATATATACGTTGTTTTATCAAAATGTCGCTAAAACAACAAGAAAACAACAACGCATATTTTTTCCGCATTGAATATACTTCGACTTAGTTTCTTTCTGAGCCACACGCTTTTTCCATCTTTGTTTCTATGGAGAGAAGAACTCATGGAAATCGTCACTTGGATTTCCTACGTCTTGAAATTTTGTTTCTTTAAAGTGGTATTTGATTTTTGAATAAGAAAATTGCCAAAGGGGTGCGTTCAGGGTTTTCAGTCCTAAAGAATATCGTACTTAGCCAAAAACTCCTGTGCAGTCCAAGGTCACTTATGGAATCACTGTGGTGTGCTGAGACGAGCTTACTTAACATTTTTTTTTACAAACATTGATATAAATAAGGGACGTAGGCGACAACATTATAATTTTCGTGTGTATGCGAGTCAAGGCAAGGTCAATCTGTAGCAAGCGGATTCACATTGATTATTTCAGTTTACTTACAATAGCAAAAAACCCGAGATCCCTCCTCCTCTCTCTCTCTCTCTCTCTCTCTTTCTTTCTAGTTCTCTCATATATATATATATATATATTGTAATAATGGAACATCCTATTAATTCCGACAGTTGATTCACCGAAGTGATTAAGAAGTATCAAAGTAAGGAAGTACGAGATGATGCGACTTCCGTTCCCATTCCGTCTTGACTTATCATTTTATTGAACTCTCTGTTAATTGTACTTTTCCGTGTAATAAACTTTGTTATTTGTTTACCCTTTACATGTTGCGTAAATATTTCCACTTGAAATTTACCTTGTTATTTATATCGCTCATGCAAGATAACACACACACACACACACACACACACACACATATATATATATATAGAGAGAGAGAGAGAGAGAGAGACAGACACACAGACAGACAGACAGACAGACTGACAGACAGACAGAGAACTATTTGTATACCTCCGAACTTTTCCTGATGTTTTTTTCTCTCATAATAATTGTGTATTTATGTTTGTTCGTTTTTTGTCTTACCCTCGGCATATGGAAATTTTTATTCTCTACTTGGTGAGTTAAGTCGGTGTATGCCTGTTAGGCAAATATTTAGGAAGGATATTGAATAATAAATTGGATATCGGCTCGGAAGAAAAAATTGTAAAGCCGAGTTCGAATTCCAGTTGAATTCGTTGCATTCAGTTACACGAAAATACCATTGGGAAAGGCATGAATCTGTCGCTTCTCTCTCGAGCTATGGGTTAAATAGGAGGAAAGATTGGGTTTTATATTCTTGGTTGGCAACCAATCTACCACAGAAAGTAATAGCAACCTATTACAGGAAAATAATCTGCCCAGTGAGTTTTTTTTTTTTTTTAGCGACATGATAGCCCAAACGTGTAAATTGACTGATTAAATAATCAAGAATTTTTACTCGCAGAAAACCATCTGCATAAGCATAGACATAACAGTATTTACATTATTCGGACTATTGACCTCATCTTTGTTGCCATTTGCACGACGTTTCGTCCGTGGTACGCTTAGGCCTTCTTCAGGTGCTAGGAATTTCGAACCGAACGCTTTATTACAATCACTGGGGTATATGAATTTCATGCTTCTTCGTGTAGTCATGAGTTATCTCCCTCTAACCCTGTAAGTTACTTGTTCACCACTGCTGTAGCCTGGTATTGAACTCACAACTATTTGGGTCATTTTACAGAAATTAACCAACGTCTATATCCACTGGGCAGGGTTACAGGGAGATAACTTATAATTTCTAATTGAGGCATTACTAAGCAAGGAATGAGAATGATATACCCCAGTGATTGTAATAAAGGGTTCGGTTTGAAATTCCTCGCACCTGAAGAAGGCAGGAGCGTACAACGGCCGAAACGTCATACAAATGGCAACGAAGATGAGGACAATAGTCCGAATAAAGTAAATACTGTAAATACTACCTCATTTCAGAAATATTGACAAAAGCATAGAAATAAGTTCAGTAGTTATACGAAAATAGAAAAGGGTGTAAGACAATGATGTGTCTTCACAGCGGACTTATTTAATCTACACAACGAGGCAATTCTGAGAAAATTAGAAGTCCTACTAGGTTTTTTTATTGGTGCAACCTTTGAGATTTCACTCACCCGATCGACTCGATTAAAACTTAATTGGGCGATTAACGTATATTGCTTTACTCGCCCCGAGGTCGATTAAACATATTGCAATCATTGCGAGATTTTTAATCGACCGTAGGCGAGTAAAAAAAAAAAAGAGTGTAGCACGTATGGCACTTAATTGACTGATATTAAATATTAGGAAGATACAATTGAAATTTCTAGTACATATAATGAGACAAGAAAGTTTGGTAAATCTGATACCCTTAAGACGAATCGAAGGCATGAGGAATAGAGGAAGACAACGCATAACCTATATAGTGAGCTTGAGTAAATGGATAGCTGAACAAGTTTTAGAAGAAATAAAAAAAGGAAAATTTTTAAAAGCTACAAAAGACAGAAAATTGTGGAGAGCCATGATCCCCATCGTCCTGAGTGAACACTCTACATAAAGAAGTTAAGATTTTTTTTTTTACCCGGTATCTTTGTACAAGGAGCATTTGGTGGACCTTTGTACATTCTGGCATTTGCCTTTCGGAACGTTGACAGGCAAGACCTGCTGTTACATTCCGATTATCTAACATCGTCGAAACTTAAATTGAACCGTTCTGAATTCGCTGACAGCCAACGTCTCAACTAATAGGCAAGCTGCCAGACGAAATCTCTTAATGCTTCACTTTAAAAACTCGGATTTGCCAAAGTAACTCTGTTGATTGCAAGTCTCTGCGCCCAGCCACTATTTATTCTCACCGCCTCGTTGCCTTCTAAATTCTTCGCGGTCGCTTCAATGCTCCGATTCCCCGTCCAGGTAACTTCTAAAGTGGCCAAATGCGTTCGATGTGCTCAGCTTACAGCAAACATTTGCGCATCGGCTAACATGAATAAAATCATATTAGCACTGCGCACGCTTTGCAATGTCTCTTGTGATTAACTGCTTACGAACATGGTCAAGAAACAAAAGAAAATAATAATATAAATTATTATAAAATAGAATAAAAAAGAAAGAATTTATTAAGTTATTAACTATTTTTTCTTTCATTGTATTTTCAGGTTCTTATGGCTTTTGAACTCGATGACCTCTCAACAATCAGCTAGTCATTTAAGTGCCATACGTGATACACGCTTTGGGCGATCAAGTATCGAAAGAGGCATGACTGACAGGGCAGAAGATTATCCAGTAGGTTGCCAATGCATTCTGCAGTAAACCGGTTACCAGCCAAGGCTATAGAACCAAATCTGTCCTATTATTTAACCCATAACTGGAGGAAATAGACGGATTAATACCTTTCCCAAGGGTATTTGTGCTTAAGTGAATGCAAGGAATTCAAGTGGAATTGGAACTCGCCACCCTGATTTGTCGTTCCGAGTCGATATCCACTGCACCACATCGCACATCCAAGCAATGAACATGGCCCCAAAATAAAAATTAACTTACGACAAAATTTAAAAGCCACTTTTTTAAATTGGCCCTGTTTAATCTGGAGAGCGACTTGGCTTGAAATGCCAAACCTAGGGTTATTTACTTCCTACACTTTGGAAAGGTACGAATTTATTGTGGTATGGGACTTAATAGGGTTAAAATGAACAGTTGATTTACGAATGCCAAGAAGATTAATGTAAGATGATGATGATGACAAAAAGTATCTGTAATTTGAACAAAACAAGATAAGGAATTCATTTTAAAATCTACATGCTTAAAATTGTATTACTCGCACGTTTCAAGAAAATGTATCAGAAATGTTTAAAAACCGTAGTTTTATCTGTTCATACAATAGACTAATTGAGCTGACATAGAAAATAACACCCTTCACACATTTCCTTCAAAGAAAAAGACAGAAAGGAATTCACGAGCTTATGTGGAATTTTCTTTAGACGAATGGAAACTTTGCCTTCACAGAAATTGATTGGTGAGCTGAGAAAAAAAAAACGGAAATAAATTCACGAGTCCAAGTGAAATTTTCTTTGAGCCAGTGAAAACCGTGTATTCACAAACATTAGCCATTGAGGCAAGGGAAAGTAAGAAAAGAACGTTGCGAGCCTATGCAAAATTTATTTTTGATATGTCCCGGAAAGGGATATATATATATATATATATATATATATATATAGTCATCCACAGACAGATCTGTTTCGCTGTACCACAGCCCATCAGCACGGCTAGACAGCCGACCGCTTTTTACCCAGGATTGAAACCCGATCGAATTGGCGCCAGTCGCCGACCCCACCTCTGAGCCACGGGCGCTCGGCAGAAGGAGGCAAACTTTTTAGAGTATATATTATCATTATACACGCCCAATTGCTGAGAGTGTTCAAATTCATTTCTGAATGAACGATGCGTAGATGTCAGAGTAGCTAATGTTTTTCAAAGTCTACCATTCTTCCAGAGTACTCAATCAGGGTGTGAGAGTATATATATATATATATATATATATATCATTCGAGGTAGTTAAGCGGTTTAGCCAAATTTAACCGGGTAGAACAATCTAGCATGGAGATGTAATGGAATCTACTAGTCGTATGCAGTATCGTAAGATGTAGGCCAATAGTCGTAGATCTCTAGTCGAAGACCTGTAGATCTCTAGCGGTAGATCTGTAGAGCTCTAGCAGTAGACCAATAGTAGTAGACCTATGGACGTATACCTCTACATGTTCTAGCCTTCGTCTGTATTTATGGCTGACACCAGCCAATCACATTACTGTAAGGGGGAACCAAGGTGTATGCATATTCATTACATATTTATTACATCACTTTTGATGCAAAATGATAAGAATAATTAAATTAATTCGAGAAGAGTGTCTGAAATCATGTGAAATATTTCACAATATTTTTGAAAGTTAGAGAGTTCGTTGCTCACGGAAGGGATATATAGTTTGCATAGGTTCGAAAGTAGACGAACAGAGATAGTTTACAATACTTGGCTTTCTTGAATTCTTGAGAAAAAGTTCTTTGAACTGTCACTTGTTTGGTATATAATTGGCGAAAAATTTTACACTAGCAAGAAGATGAATACTGGTCGTTGGTCGCGAGAAACTGAAACGAGACCTCAAAAAGTAACTCGCATATTTTTCATATTCTGAATTGTACTACCCTATATTGTTGGTCTACACCGGGCGATTGATTTCATACTTCAAAGTCGTAGTTTTTAAGTTTTTATTTAATCTTGTTTATGCTTCAATCATTAAGCAGGGGTTAGATGTAAGAATATTTTTTGACAATATTTGAAATATATAATTTTAAGATAAGTTTATTTTTTATTTGCAGAATTTTTTTCTTCCATCCCGTGAAGTCCCTTTTTAAACATCGGACATCCCTAGATCATGAAAGGGAAGGGCCATTAAGCTACAGCAATGTATGTTGGTAGGGGGAGAATGTGACACGCTTGTATGATCATGCAATTTGTTATTCGTCCATTTGAAGCGTATTTGAGTGTAAGTTAATGTAACGAACCCGACTGGAATACAAGCTTTCTTTTCTGAATTCTTATTCCAAGTATCTACCGGACTAGATTCGTACTAATTTTTGTTTTGTTTTTCAATACATTGTTTGCAAAGGTATTAGGTTAGTACAAAAATAATAACTGCTTGAAATGTTACATTTTGAAAAGCCATCTTAGCATAGTATTCACGGTATATGTTACACGGTAACCAAAAAGTTCTGTCCATTTCTTGATTAGTCATTGAATGAAGTTGAAATATATACGAAATGCGTGTAGCAATTGTTTTCAAATTCGGACAGCCAGGAGTAGGAACATCAGACTTTATAAAAACATGTGCATTGTAGGCTCATCTTTTAAATGATTAGCTTATAATTCATTCAGCAAGACGAACTTTTTAAATACAAGGTAATCAAAAAAGGTTCTGTCCATTTCTTGATTAGTCATTGAATGAAGTTGAAATATATACGAAATGCGTGTGGCAATTGTTTTCAAATTCGAACAGCCAGGAGTAGGAATTTGTCTGAAAGAGGAGATAAAAATAACAACAGAAAGTCCGTCAAAACCAGATTTGTTTAGGGCATATCAACACCTCTATGAATTATTTAATACCGAAATATAACTATCTTGTACGAAATGTCTTTTTTGAGATAAACATGGTATTAGAAATACAGGTCTTACTACTTACCCCATAGATGGAGGAGAAAATGTGGATACATACATTTCCTAATGCTATTTGCGCGTAAGTGAATATAACGAAACCACTTATGATTAGAACCCTGCTCCCTGATTAACAATTCCCAATCGTTAACCATTACACAACCTGCACTTTTAAGCTTTCAGCAACTGGTATTCCCAAGCAGTCATCTGATCAGGCTCGACGTTGCTTAACTTCGGTGATCATACAAGAACCCGTGTTTCAATGTGAAGTGGTCGTAAGCTGCCCTGAAAGTCAATCAGTCAGTTAAGTGCCATACGTGACACACGCTTGGGCGATCATGTCTTGAAAGAGACATGACTGACTGGCCAGAAAATTATCCCGCAATAAGTTGCCATTACTTTCTGCCGTTGATTGGTTGTTAGCCAAGGCTATAGAACCTAATCTGTCCTGTTATTTAACCCATAACTGGGGGGTAAGAGACTGATTAATACCTTTCCCAAGGGTTTTTTGTGCGTAAGTGAATGCAAAGAATTCAACTGGAATTCGAACTCGGCTTCCCAATTTCTCGTTCCTAGCCAATAGCCACTGCACCGCAACAGACATCCGTCCTGAAAGTATTTATAGAAAAAACTCAGGGAAGCAAAATTACGACAGTGTGAAGGGAATGAAGCTAAGATGCTAGATCAGGACCAATAACATTGTGAACTCTTCTATTTATCTTAACAAGAACTTCTAAATATATAGCAGGAACACCAAACCATATGTTACTGCAATATTCAAAGCATATTCGAATGGTAGACTTATAAATATGTGCGATAGATTCTGGAGAGAAAAAAAGATTTCTAATAAAACACATTGAACCAAGATTCCTAGCAACACACCTGGCAACTGATTCATTATCTGTAACTAATCTCAACAGAAAACATTAGTACACTGATACAGTGTGCAAGAGGTTAGCATCGGCCATGCCGATTAGAAGCAGTTTAATATGGAGCAGTTTCGTTTTAGTAGTGTCAATATTAACAAAACCACTCCTTGTCTCAGTTAACAGCAAATTGTGGGTCATTTTTTAGATCAGTTGCAAAAAACACACAATTTAAAACATAAATAATTGTCTTTTGTCATCTAAACTCGAAAATATTTTCTTTAAGTAAGAATGGATTTATTAATAATATATTATACTATACAAGCAGTATTTTTATGGATCATTAGGAATCTTTCAAAAAGTACTTTTTATTTTATTTTAAGTAATTATATATATATATATATATATATGAAGTAATTGAAAGATTTCAAAATTTTTTACTTACTTTATATTTTGCTTTTTAACCCAGGATTGAAACCCGACCGAATTAGCGTCAGTCGGCGATTCTACCGCTAGGCTATGGTCGCTTGGCGGAAGACATATATATTGCTGAATATAACAGACAATGAATGTTTATTATGTTTAATCATGAACGGTTATAAACAGCGTATTTTGGCTTTAATTTCAAGTGTAAATAAAGACAAAATTGTCCAACATTTGGATATTTTTTTATTATGCCGGTTTTAAGCTCTTGGCTCATATGAGCCATCTTCAGAGACGTTACAAGGAACCAGTATAATAAAAAATATCCAAATGTTGTCTTTATCTTCATCTGAAATTAAAGCCAAAATACGATGTTTAGAACGGCACATCATTAAACATATTAGACATTCATTGTCTGTTATATTTAACAATATATGTTTAGAAAATTATCTGCGGCCTCGATGCACTATATATATATAGATATATAAATATATCTATATATATAGGGTTCGATGGGTAAATTGACACCATTTTATATTTTTGAGTTCGCGCATGCGCTTTGTTTGTCTTCCATTTTGCGGACTGCACACTATAGTAAAATCAGTTAGGTACAGTCTGTGAGAAAAAAGGTCGCCATGACGCGATTCATTCCGCCAGAAATTTAGAAACGGAATGCTGTACTGTTTGGCATTCGCGCCAGGAGCAGCAATACGAACATTTAAGATATTTGGGGTGTCAATCTGAGGACAGTACAAAGGATTCGGAAAGAGTTGGACAACATATCCAGTTAACATCATGGCGTTTAGCGTGAGCACTATTGATGGCAAAGTTATGCCTCGATTTATCTTCCCACAGGGCTTCAGAATTATCACGGAAGTTTACATCAGGTGCCTTGAGGAAGTAGTGCTGCCCTAGGTCAAAAGGAATCTACACCATCCTATATAAGAAGAAGAAATCAAGCATGGCTGTCAAAAACTTTCTGCGACTACATCACCCTTTACATTAGGTCACCTAGGCTTACGGCCATATCACGTTGAATACACCGGCTCTCGCTCGATCACCGAAGTTAAGCAACGTTGAGCCTGATCAGTACTTATGTGGGTGACCGCTTGGGAATACCAGGTGCTGTAAGTGTTTAGTGACGGATGTGCGTTGTGATACAGTGGATATCGGCTCGGAAAGAGAAATCGGTGAGCCGAGTTCGAATTCCAATTGCATACCCTGCATTCACTTAAGCACTGGTACCCTTAGGAAAGGTATTAATCTCTCCCTTCCTAACAAGATTAGGACTTGGGGACCCTGCCCTTAAAAACAAATCCCAATGAATCTTGAAACAAACAAAAATAATAAAATAAATCAAAAAACGATTTTCAGCATTAAATGACCTAATGAAGGTTGATATGCTGGTTAAATGAACCAACCAACCAACATTAGGTCACACAACTTTTTAGACTGCAACCCTTTTGATTGTTATGTGGAGGGCACAGCTGAGTAAAAGACAAAAGAAAAACTACTTGTAAAAATAAAAATGAACTTAAGCAATTATTATGACAACATTCACCTACTTAAAGAAAGAGACAACCCAAAAGAAATTTCGAGATTCAAGAGATTCCGAAGTCTTTTGCGGTTGAACCCAATAGCGATGTTATTGAATAAATTTGCCCAACAACAAAGGTATTTAAAGAAAAGTTACAAGGAAGGTGCATTACGTGGGTGGAAAGTGATTGAAGACGAGATTTCATGTAAGGACGGCTGACATTTCAGATTTTTCTTTGCATTGTTCAAAGTATCTCAAGATGCATAGCAGAAGCACCAAATTATACGTAGTAACAATATTCAATAAATGGACAAACGGTAGACCTATAAACGCGCAATACATATCGAGATTAAATCTTTCTGAAAGGACTAAGTGCACAAATATTAACTAAATGAGTTTATTCTATACAAGTAGTATAGCCCAGCGTTGCTCGAGTGTAAGGAAAGCTTTAAAAAATAATCCATGGTCCTGGAGTTCAGACTCTTTGGACGTTCGCACGAAAGACTAAAAAGCAATAGTTGTTTCCAGTTAAAGCGAAACCGTAGACTGAAAGAAAAATGAATGGATGTAAGTCAAATTTTGATTTCCTGGTATCGATATCAAATTTTCTGCACTATTGTAAGAACTGCAACCTTGAAACCTCTGAATATCGTTTCTTATGTCTTTGTCTATGAGTGTATTTGATTAAAATCGGACCGCTCTTTCTCTAACCCGATTTTTTCGATTATCGATTTTCGATATTTATCGGGGGTACCTTGACACAAAACCTAGCTAAGAACACTCGCAGACACTTATAGTACAACTGTGTAAATTTTCAAGAAAATTGGTTCCGCCGTTTCGGAGTCTATAGGTAACGGATACACACACACACACACACACACACACACACACACACACACACACACACACAGACAAAGTTCCATTTATAAATAAGTTTAGATAGATAAATATTCGTTCCACTTGATCTTATTGAAAAGATTTATATCTAGAAGGCACAATGAGTTACACCCCAGGAGTTTCTCGAAGACGATTAAAATGAACAGTTTTGTTTTGGAGGCGCCAAAATTAACAAGCCAATTTCTTAATCCTACTGCCAACAGATTGATGGTCATTTTTCGGAATCAGTTTTTTTTTTATAATCACATCCCTTCAAGCCAGGCATTTTACTGCCACTGTTTTGCAGGGGGTTACATAGGAGGAAAGTTATGAGAAAGAGTGACAGGTTATAGAGAGTGTCAGGAAGTGGGTAAGAGAAGGAGGAGAATACTAATAAGAGTGGAGTGGACGGAGAAACGAGCATGAGAGAGGATGCAGGTTAGTAAGATAGGAGATGACAATTGACTTTACATTTAAATTCTTGGAGATTGTAGCTGCCAGGAAAGCAAGTACATGGAAGGGTATTCCACAGGCTAAAATTCTAAAACTTTAACTCTCTTATGCAGTTCCCTGCACATCAGTGGTGGCGGTTCTGCCTTGCTTGCGGTGAAATGATTAAAATTAAACAAAAAGGAATGAGAATTATTCGTCCTCATTATACGTGGCATAACATGTTTTACTTGCAAATGTCTGAAATAATGGAAGTAATGGATTCCGCTGGCATGATAGCTTTAAACTTAAAGAGAAATGGTAAAGCAAATAGCGTTTGAAGGAACAGTGTTTTTTAATGACTGTTCCATTAATACTTAGTCTCCTTGTGCATATTCCCCTTTTCATGCATAGAAGTAACAGACTCTATAATATTAAATGGGGAATTTCCACCCAAGCTGAAGTAATCCAGAAGTTGGTTTCATTACATACGAAGTGAACTTACGCAGTGATTTGTCTAACAAGACTGTTCAGTGGGGTTTATGCCCAGTGGCTGACTTATGGTTGAACTCGAACCAATTTCTGCTCTAGATACGCTCGGATACTTATATTATGCAACACGGATACTCATATTATATACTCTCCGATACTCATATTATGCAACACGGATAATCATATTATGCAACACTGATACTCATATTATATACTCTCCGATACTCATATTATGCAACACTTATACTCATCTTATGCAACGCTGATACTCATATTATATACTCTCCGATACTCATATTATGCAACACTGATACTCATTTTATGCAACACTGATACTCATAGTATATACTCTCGCATACTCATATTATGCAACACGGATACTCATATTATGCAACACTGATACTCATCTGATATACTCTCCGATACTCATGATATGCAACACTTATACTCATTTTATGCAACACTGATACTCATAGTATATACTCTCGGATACTCATATTATGCAACACGGATACTCATATTATGCAACACTGATACTCATATTATATACTCTCCGATACTCATAATATGCAACACTTATACTCATTTTATGCAACACAGATACTCATAGTATATACTCTCGGATACTCATATTATGCAACACAGATACTCATAGTATATACTCTCCGATATTCATATTATGCAACACGGATACTCATATTATGCAACACTTATACTCATTTACTCTCCGATATACATATTGTGCAACACGAATAATCATATTACGCAAGAGTGATACTCATATTATATACTCTCCGATGCTCATATTATGCAACACTGATACTCATAGTATATACTCTCAGATACTCATTATTTTGCAACACGGATACTCATATTATGCAACACTGATGCTCACATTATATACTCTCCGATACTCATATTATGCAACACTTATACACATTTTATGCAACACTGATACTCATATTATATACTCTCCGATACTCATAATATGCAACACTGATACTCATATTATGCAACACTGATACTCATAGTATATACTCTCCGATATTCATATTATGCAACACTGATAATCATTTTATGCAACACAGATAATCATATTATATACTCTCCGATACTCATATTATGCAACACTGATACTCATATTATATACTCTCGGATACTCACCTTATGCAACACGTATAATCATATTATGCAACACTGATACTCATATTATATACTCATATACTCTCCGATATACATATTGTGCAACACGAATAATCATATTACGCAAGAGTGATACTCATATTATATACTCTCCGATACTCATATTATGCAACACTGATACTCATAGTATATACTCTCGGATACTCATATTATGCAACATTATATACTCTCCGATTTTATGCAACACTGATAATCATATTATATACTCTCGGATACTCATATTATGCAATACGGATAATCAGATTATGCAAAACTGATACTCATATTATATACTCTCCGATACTCATAATATGCAACACTGATACTCATTTTATGCCACACTGATACTCATAGTATATAGTCTCGGAAACTAACCTTATGCAACACTGATAATCATATTATATACTCTCCGATACTCATATTATGCAACACTGATACTCATTCTTATCCAACACTGATACTCATATTATATACTCTCGGATACTCATATTATGCAACACGGATACTCATATTATGCAACACTGATACTCATATTATATACTCTCCGATACTTATATTATGCAACACTGATACTCATTTTATGCAACACTGATACTCATATTATATACTCTCGGATACTCATATTATGCAACACGGATACTCATATTATGCAACACTGATAATCATATTATATACTCTCCGATACTCATATTATGCAACACTGATACTCATATTATATACTCTCGGATACTCACCTTATGCAACACGTATAATCATATTATGCAACACTGATACTCATATTATATACTCTCCGATACTCATAATATGCAACACTGATACTCATTTTATGCCACACTGATACTCATAGTATATAGTCTCGGATACTCATATTATGCAACACGGATACTCATCTTATGCAACACTGTCTTGCACGATGCGGTGTCCTTGGAAATCTGATGGCTGGAAAAGACAGAAAAGTGTCTTATGAAAGACCGAGATATATTTTGCAGTATTTTTTTAATCATTTCACCCAAGCAACGCAGAAATGCCACTGATGACCGGTGGGCTACATAACTGTAAAAAGATTAATTAGAAAAGAGTAAGGAGTAGAAACTAGTTAGAAAGGAGCAATAGAAAGCTGAGAATGCAGGTGCGATGACAGATAAGTGGAGAGAAAGGGAAGGATATACGGGGGTGGGGAGAAAGCTAGTGTCCAGTGGTTAATAGATGAGTATTGACATTGCATTTAAATTTCTGGCGTTTGTAGCCGTCAGGAAAGCAACAATATGGGAGCGAGTTACACAGGCGGGAAGTGCCAGAGTGCCAAACCCTGTCAAAAGCCTTGGAGATTTCCAGAGCTACCCGCGCGAGCCTCGTCAGACTAATCAAGGGCCTGGAGCATGTACTCCGTTACGGTTGTTAGCAAGTCGGCCGTGGACCTGGCAAAGCGGAAGAGAAGAGTTTGTGGTCAGTAAGATGTTGAACTATTTCAGCATTGATTATGGCCTCGAATAGTTTCCCGGTAGAAGACTGATAGGACGATAGTTGGATGGGTCCGAGGGTTCACCACAATTCTTAAATACAGGAACGACTGAAGAGAACTTCCAGCATGCGGAAAGCAGGAAGCAGAAAGACAGTAGTTAAACAGTTTAGAGAGGACAGGGGAAAGTTCAGGAGCACACCTCTTAAGGACTATCACCGGGATTCCATCGTCTCCATTCGCCTTATGGGGGTCGAGTTTTGAAATTACTCGGGATACTACTGTCGGGGTAATATATACGTCGTGCAGTTTGGCCTCAGTTCTAATAGGGAAGTCAGGTGGGTGTACTCCAGATGAGTCAAATGTAGAGTTGGATGAGAATCTGCGGGCAAAGCACACAGCTTTGTCCGCAGATGACGTGAGAACCTCAAATCCATGGATTAAAGGAGGTATTGAGGATTTGCTATTGTTCAGTACTTGTTTGCAAATCCCCCAATAGTCCTTGGAGCCGAACTTGCGGTCAGCTATGCGCTGTCGCATTCTCTCAGCAAACAACCGTTTGGCGTCATTTAGGGTTCTCTTGCACTCATTGCGAGCAGACGTGAACAGGCGCCTACTTGTGATCAGACGACTGCCTCCAGAATAGACGGAAGTAATGCTGGATCAGTAACAGCGTTTTCAAGCCACTCAGAGTGATGGGCGTTGAGGTCTCCGAATATCGCTCGGTTCACACTCCACTCACGTCTATTGAACAGGTGAAGAGGCTCATCCCTTGTTTCCTGTTTAGGTTGTGGTTTCCGGTTTTTCTCTTTTCCAGTCTTTTCACTCTTTTTTTTATTTTTTTTATTTTTTTTCAATTGGAGTAGATAGTCTAAACTATCGCCCGGTTCACACTCCACCCACGTCTATTGAACAGGTGAGGAGGCTCATCCCTTGTTTCCTGTTTAGGTTGTGGTTTCCGGTTTTTCTTTTTCTTTTCCAATATTTTCACTCTTTTATTTTATTTTATTTTTTTTTCAATTGAAGTAGATAGACTAAACTATCGCCCGGTTCACACTCCACCCACGTCTATTGAACAGGTGAAGAGGCTCATCCCTTGTTTCCTGCTTAGGTTGTTGTTTCTGGTTTTTTTCTTTTCCAGTCTTTTCACTCTTACGTAGCCCTCTGTGCATTAGTGGCGTTTTCGCCTTGCTTGGGGTGATATGATTAAAAAAAAAACAAAAAAAAAAACAAATATGTGGGCGAATAGGTGATAAGAAATAGCCTTATCTATTTCGTCAGCAATGCTATCTAGTAGGGAGCAGTCAGGAGAGGAGGGAGAACAGTAAAAAAAGAATAGGTAACTAACGGAACTGAGGAGAGACAAGCGGAGACATATGTATTGGTGGTCAGTAGATTCGAGTGAAGTTACCCTAGCTATGGGGAGGTGTTGGGTTAAGTATGATTCGTGCTTTTGGTGCAGTGGATATCGGCTCGGAACGAGAAATCTGGCAGCCAAGTTCGAATTCCAGCTGAATTCTTGGCATTCAATTAAGCGCAAATACCCTTAGGTAAGGTATTAATCGGTATCTTCCTTTCAGTTAAGGATAAAATAACAGGACATGTTGGGTTTTATAGCCTTGGCTGGCAACCAGTCTACCGCAGAAAGTAATGGCAACTTACTACGGGATAATGTTCAGTCAGTCATACCTCTTTCGAGACATGATCGCCCAAGCGTGTATCACGTATGGCACTTGACTGACTGACTAACTGGTGATTCGTCCGAGAATATTGCAACTTGCCAAACCCGTAACATGCTATTATCCTATTCCTTTATTTTCTTAATGTTGTCTGAAGTTAGCAAACGCTTGCATTTAGCAGCCGCTACTTGATAGCCAATGTTAAGATACTAAGCAACTCTTCTGACACTCACATAGATTCCCGACGCTATGCATGAAACTTTTCTTTTGGATTACCCTACCCAGACCGTTGTGGTGCAGTGGCTATCGGCTCGGAAGGAGAAATCGGGGATCCGAGTTCGAATTCCAGTTGAATTCATTGAATTCACTTACGCGCAAATACCCCTAGGAAAGGTATTAATTCGTCTCTTCCTTCCAGTTATGGGTTAAATAACAGGTTCTGTAGCCTTGGTTACAGTCTACCGCAGAAAACAATGGCAACCTACTGCGGGATAATAATCTGCCCAGTCAGTCATGTCTCTTTCGAGACATGATCACGTATGGCACCCAACTGATTGAGGAAGGAGGACTTAGAGAACCTTGTATTAATGGGATGGATAGAAGGAAGGTGAGACGTGGGGGTACGCAGACCTACTTGATGATCTTCAGTAGGTGGATGGCGGAGCGGAGTTTGGAGTAGAAACTAAGAGGTAAAATATTAAGAACGACAAGAGATAGAGGCAAGTGGAAATCCATGATCGCCTACGTCCTGAAAGAACACGGTACATAAAGGAAGATTAATCGAAAAGGCACAGGGAAGATACATTACGGTTGTAAGAGAGGGAATGGAACTGTGATTCTTCATGGGATTTTATCAAGAATTTCTACATATACAGCAGAAGCCACGTACCATATGTGGCAGTAATATTCAAAGAATGGACGACTTAAAATGTCCGATAGATTTTAGAGTGAAAAATTTTCTAGCCTTGTACAGTGAACTGACTTTCTTAGTATCAGACCTTGAAATGAATTCAATATAATATTTCCAAATTATTTTAGCCGAAAATATAAGTGTTATGGGGAAACATACCTATTCCTCAGATAATGGACTCTCCCTCATATATTCAGTCAGTCTTGGATGTGCGTTGTGGTACAGTGGATATCGGCTCGGAGCGAGAAATCGGGGAGCCGAGTTCGAATTCCAGTTGAATCCATTGTATTCACTTATGCGCAAATACCCTTGGGAAAGGTATTAATCCGTCTCTTCCTTCCAGTTATGGGTTAAATAGCAGGAGAGACTGGGTTCTATAGCCTTGGTCGGCAACCAGTCTACCGCAGAAAGCAATGGCAACCTACTGCGGGATAATCTTCTGCCCAGTCGGTCGGGTCTCTTTCGAGACATGATCGCCCAAGCGTGTATCACGTATGGCACTTAACTGACTGACTCATATATTAATAAGAGTTAACAGGAAGTTCTGAGAGGTTCTTGGGAAGTTCATAGGAGTTCTTTTGTGTGCTACTGGAGTTCAGTAGAACTACTAGGTAGATTATATTAGTCGGCAGTTAGCTGAATACTAAGGAGTCAGCTTTCAGATGAAGACTACCAGTTCCTAACATTTTGGGTGCATTAAGTCGTTTAGTAACTGACATGGCACGATTATAACCTTCAGCGCAAAAACTACTCCACAACAATTAGCCAAAGAAGGTGCAATGAATAACTTTCCTAGAGGTTAGCGCTAGCCATGCTGATTAATAGAGATGAGTTTCGTTTTGAAAGCATTAAAGTTAACATGCCAATCCTTGCCCTTGTTAACAACAGACTGTAGGTCATTTTTCAGATCAGTTGCTAATTTGACCTATTTATTTGTCATATTTTTTTTATTTGTTGTACATGAATTTAACAGAACAAAAAGCCAGTCTTTTATTTTTTAACATTCATATCCATCCAATACAGACATTACAAAATAAACTCGTTTTATGAACATAAGTCGGGGAGTAAGTGCTGATTATAAGGATATATAGAATATGTAACGATTGGCGCTAGACTTGAAACGGTTAAGATTATAGTGATCGGGGAAGTATTGTTCCACAAAGTCTGTTCCACAAAGTTATTGTTCTCGGGAACACGTTGCTTGAATGGAACTTCTTATCAATGTAATACAATGGGAAATGAGGATGATTCGAACGTACGTAGTATGGTGGCTCCTTGCCGTAAATGTCAGAACTGTAAATGTAGCCCGTCTGAACATTTGCCATGAGAATAGCGATACGTCTACAACGCTGCGACTCTGGGAAAAAAAAGAACACAGTGAAAAAGAATTCTTCCACTACAAGTTCATTTAAAATGAATTTAAACGGGGTAAATTGATGGATATCTACTAATGCGACAGAATGAATAGGTAATTCTAGCTATCCAATGGTTTTCATTCCATAAATTATTCCAACGAGTATCTTCATTAAATATAATTTGTCGCCCACTAGGTCACGCAGTTCGAATTCCAGTCAAGTTCATTGCATTAACTTGCCTTGGCAAAGATAAAAATCCATTTCTTCCACCCAGCTAAATAGCAGGACAGACTGGGTTCTATAGCCTTGGGTGACTCTGTCTAGGAGAAGGAAAAACCAACCTGAAGGTGGACAAATTCACCTGGAGGATAAAGTGGTTTGCGTAGGGTCAACACCCCTACCTAAAAAAGTAAAAAAAAAACAAGTTACAGAAGCATTGACCACAACGAATCAGAACAGTAGGCGATGAAGAGGGGTCGTCGCTGGCCTATGTTTTATTGGGAGCGCTGAGATTAAAATGAATTATTTTAAAAAACAAAACTCTTTCTACCAAGGTAATAATGTCCAAAATTCATCATGACAAGTCCAATAAGCAGATTAATAATCCCATTTATATTTTAATCACTCCAGGAGCTCTCAACACTTCTTAATATTTAATCATTCGTTGCCTTTATTCACTTCTCATCTTTTCTGCTCTGCCTTGATTTAACAGGGGGCTTGTTGATCTCTGTAGCTGATTCGGGGTTCTCGCCAACAGTTGTTGATTCTACCTGTAACTTCACGGTAGGTTCGATCACACTCAGACTGGATCGGCTTTTATAATGCTCACTTAATGGAATCCCTCTTTTGCGTGGGTATTTACCTGCCAGTTCACTTCGTCTGCGTGACAACATCGCTGGCCTCTTCAATCACCACCAGATTACTACTACCACTAAAACAATCACTAAGAACCCCAAAACAGTCGGCCAATCTATTATAACACTCATATTCTGACTTGTTCTTCCAAAAAGGCTTAATTTAGATTTCAAAACTTCTTGGGTAATTTTTCCAAGGGGCTTCAAGCAGTTAGGCATTTTCTTTAACAAAATCTCATGGAATTCCTTTACTATATTCAAACCTGCGACTCCTGTCCACATAGGGGAAGCCACCATGTGATCTGGCGCGACTTAAACCTCTCAAAAATTGTGTTATAGGCTTAATTCGACTTTGTTTAGACTGATCGTGGTCGATAGGTCTAAGACGCGCCAGATCACATGGTGGCTTCCTCTACGCGGATAGGGGTTGCAGGTTCGAATCCTGCCGTATGGCATACATTTTCGTAACAAACATTTATCATAAATAATCAAGCTGCTATAAATAAATATACAATACTGTTTGATTATAAACCGAACATCTACTTAAATACGAGTATCGATCAAAAATAATGTTTATACAAATCCTTTATATATATATTAATCATTTCACCCCGGGCAAGGCGTAAATGCCACTGATGTTCGGAGTGGGGGACTACATAACTGAAATAAAATTAATTAGAGAAGGTAGAAGAGGATTACAAACCAATTAGAAAGAAGCAATAGAACTGATGAAAATGCAGGTGTGATGACAGTTGCAAGGGGGAGAGAAAGGGAAGAATATACGGGGTGGTGGAAGGGCTAGAGTCAAGTGGTTAGAATATGAGTATATTGACATTGCATTTAAATTTCTGGAGGTTGTAGCCGTCAGGAAAGCAAGAATATGGGAGCGAGTTCCACAGGCGGGAAGTGCGAGAGAAGAAGCTGCAGGAGTAGAATTGTCGTCTGCATTTGGCTAACCTAACTGTGAATGGGTGGGACCCAGTTGCCATTCTGGTTGCACGAGTAAACACCTGTTGAGGAGGAACAAGTGACTTAAGTTCGTCTGAGCAGAAGCCATGAAAGTATTTATAGAACAGACAAAGGGAGGCCACATTTCCTCGGTGGGGAAGTGGCTGTAGTCGAGCCGCCAAGTCAGCACCTATCACGTTACTAACTCTCCTTTGGAGCATGTCGAGAACACTGAGGTGAGCGGCAGGGGTACCTGACCATAAATGGCAGCAGTACTCCATGCAGGGTCGAATGGTAGACTTGTATATATGCAGGATGGATTCAGGCGGAAAGAACGTCCTGGATTGACACAGTGACCCAACATTTACAGGATCTTTCAAAGATAGAAATAAATGACATAACTTCAAGACTGTGTTCCTTATATCTCAATAATTAAAAAACTCCATATTAACATATGTTCTAAAAAGGTCCATAACATATAATTTATAATCAAATATACTTTGATCCTTCCTCGTAATAATAACAATAATTTTGAAGCTAAAACTTTGTTTCCTTTTTTTTTTTTCAGTATTTGGGCTATTTTTTTATAAAGTATGCCCACTTTTTAGTAAATCTTTGGTGGTACCCACCTTTTTTTCTTTTATTGTTTTTACTAATGTTCCACAATAAAAGGCCCAAAAGCTATTCAGTGTAGAGAGTTACTGCGTAGATTTATATTAGCGTAAGTATGAACAAGAGTTAAGAGTATAGAGCTCAAGCAAACTAGAAGAATTATAGGCTTCTCAAATATGTACGAAACAGAAGGCCTTTATTTTATCCGTCACATACATTACATGATTAATCTGATATATTTATTACTTCAAACGATATTTTTACTGTGTTTTCGTATTTGAACAGACACCCTGATTATTTTGAGGAGGTAGGCGGATCCTCAGTTAACAGTCTCTAATACATCTAACGGTCTGCAATGTTTAATTTAAAAAAAAGTGCATTTACCATTTATAGGATCAATTACCGTTTGATCTGATCCTGCATGTTTCGACGGCTCTGCCACAGAGACTGTCACACCAGGAGCAGATTCTATTTACTCTTTCAAGGATTGCGCACCTAGTTCAGATTTTGTCGAGAGTACATATCTGTTCGATTTTCTACCCGAAAATGTAAACAAAGCAATTTCTAAAGAGTTAAAGGATTTATATTAAACCCGACAATTGTTTTTTTTTTTTTTAATTTCAAACGTTATTTTAAAAGATAACTAGCATCGTAGCCCGGCGTTGCCAGTGCAACTCAGAACCTTTTAGTAGTAGGATGAGATACCAATGAGAGGAGTAGATGGAAATTGTTTAAAAATTGTTAAAAAATTCCATTAAAAAAATCTATTTTCTTTTGTTTTGCGTAAACGTAATTTGATGTTTTGCGTGAAATTGTAAACAACATTGCGTTTGTTTTTGTTTCAAAATTATGGGGGAAAATATTTACATTTATTGTTGACTAAATGAATTTAACATAAAAATAAAAATTATTTATTTTGTTAAAACTTTATTTTTTCTAAATTATGAAAAAAAAAAAAGACTTAAATTAACCATTGGCTCATTTTTTACATGTTTTATATTTGTTTGAAAAAACACTTTTTAAAAAAATATTTCTTTTGTTTCAAAATTACGGGGGAAAATATTCACATTTTTTTTTGACCAAATGAATTTTTAAAATGTCGGAATAAAAAGTAAATATAAAAGCTTTTTTTTCTTTTCAATAAAAAAATATTTTAGTCGCGTTTGACACATGTGATCTGATTTCTGTGACGTAATTTAGCAACCATCTTAGATCTTATATGTTTTACGGAGCAAATGTAAGCAATCGGCTCCATTGGCCAAAAAGTGCGAAAGAGGAAATTGCTGAACTTAAACTCAAAAAGTATGTGTCGACTTGGCTTCCCTGTAGATATATGTCCCTAGAAAGTTTGAATGGCGTAGATTAAAAAATGTAAACATGCATAGGAAACAGTAACACAGATTCAAAGATTGCGTTTTATATATACTAGCCGTATAACCCGGCGTTGCTCGGGTGTAATGAAAGCTTTAAAACTAATACATGGTCCTGGAGCTCAGACTCTTTGGACGTTAGCACGAAAGGCTAAAAAGTAATAGTTGTTTCCAGTTAAAGCGAAACCGTAGACTGAAATAAAAATGAATGGATGTAAGTCAAATTTTGATTTCCTGGTATCGATATCAAATAATTTTTTTTCGTCGTAAACTGAATTTTGAAGGCTAAGTAAGTCCTCTGAGTAAATGGTATCATGGCTGAGACTAAGAACTACAATTATACCTACTTAGAGCCAAACCCGAAGCAAAAACTAAAATAAAAGGGCTGAAAAAATACAGACATACAGGCAGATAAACACACACACACAAACATCTTGCTTATATATATATATATATATATATATATATATATATATATATAATCGATTTTCTGCACTATTGTAAGAACACCAACCTTGAAACTTCTGAATATCGTTTCTTATGTCTTTGTCTATGAGTTTATCAAATTTGATTAAAATCGGACCACTCCTTCTATAACCCGATTTTTTCGCTTATCGATATTTATCGGGGGTACCTCGACACAAACCGAGCTAAGAACACTTTCAGACGCTTATAGTACAACTGTGTAAATTTTCAAAAAATCGGTTCAGCCGTTTCGGAGTCTATAGGTAACGTACACACACACGCACACAGACACACACATACACACACACACATGCACACACAAAGTTCCCTTTATAAATAAGTTTAGATAGATAGATTTTGTTTGATTAAAGGCTTTGTTTTTTTTTTTACATATTTTTAACAGAGGGTGGTTTGTTATTCAAATGACAATAAGATTTCGACCTATTGAAGAACTCATATTCTGTATTTTAATTTTTTTCGAATGCGTAGATATAATGCAAGCTGTTAAAAAAGTATCCTTTCAAAGATAGGTATAAACTGAAACTAACCCTTGAATACATGTTTATATATATATATATATATATATATATATCAGATTGAAACGAGAAATCGGGAAGCCGAGTCCGAATTCCAGTTGAATTCCTTGCATTCATTTATTCGCAAAAACCCTTGG
>JBBBDQ010000941.1:4117500-4160000 GCA_037127315.1 Ascarosepion bandense
TCCACTTCCCGCTACCCAAGAAACCCAGAGCAGCAGAATATACTACTGCTACCAAAGAGCAGAATGGGATTCGTTCCGTGACTTCCTCTGTGACGTGCCTTGGAACAACGTTTTTAATATTCCCGTCGAAACTGTGCATCCGAAGTCTCCTCCTTGATTAAGGCTGGCATCGATGCTTTCATCCCTGCCAGGAAATTTCAGCTTAAATCTCATTCGTCTCCATGGTTCTCGCCCGCTTGCTCGGCCGCCATTACCCACCGGAATTACTTCTTCCGGCTTTATCGTAGCTACGCGTCGGACCAAAACAGAGGGCTTTTCGCTTCAGCTCGTAATAAGTGTAAAAAGATACTTAACGAAGCTAGAATGTTGTTTGCTGGCAGAATGAAGCAACGCATAGCATCCTCTAAGATCGGCGCCAAAGACTACTGGCGTCTCTGTAAAAGCGTGCTTAACAAGAGTAAGTCCTCAATACCCCCACTAATCAATGAATTTGAGGTCCTCACCTCCTCAGCGGACATGCTTGAATGCTTTGCTCATAGATTCTCGACCAATTCGAAACTGGATTCGTCTGGTGTTTATACACCCGACTTCCCACCTAGAACTGAGGCTCAACTGAATGACGTCCATATTACACCCTCGCTGATTTCTAACATAATCTCACAACTTCACCCTCACAAAGCGAGCGATGGGGACGGAATCCCAATCATAGTCTTGAAGAAATGTGCCCCTGAAATCTCCTCTGTCCTTTCCAAGCTCTACAATTTCTGCCTAACTTCTTCTTGCTTTCCTGCCTGTTGGAAGTCTTCCTCTGTAGTTCCTATATTTAAGAACACTGGAGAACCCTCGTACCCCGAAAATTACCGCCCTATCCGCCTTCTTCCTATCTTTGGCAAAGTGTTCGAAGTCATTATCAACGCCGAGGTGGTTCACTATCTCACCGCCCACAGGCTCCTCTCGGACAAACAGTATGACTTCCGCTTCACCAGGACTACTGCTGATATGCTAAAGACCATCACCGAGTATATATACCAGGCTCTCGACAAGAATGGTGAAGCCCGAACCGTTGCCTTGGATATCTCTAAAGCGTTCGAGAGAGTCTGGCATGCTGGCCTTCTAAGGAAACTGCGAAGCTATGGTATAACTGGACTTTTGTTGAACCTAATCCAGTCACTCCTGTCTAACCGCACATTGAAGGTAGTATCAAACGGACATGCCTCCCATAACTACCATACAAACGCGGGTGTCCCTCAAGGCTCTATCCTAGGTCCTATGCTCTTTCTGATCTACATCAATGATCTCCCGATGCCATAACATCCCAAGTAGGCATGTACACCGATGACACCACAGTTTACTCTCGCCTCGATCAAAAATCTGTTGTGGGCGACAAGGCAAATCTCGCTGCCGAGCTTGAAAAGGACCCCCAATCCGTGGTGGAGTGGGGTAAGAAATGGCTCGTAAATTTCAAAAACGAACCACCATAGACAACCGCACCTACCTCCCATTAGCATGGAACAGGCTTGCCTCCCAGAGAGTAAAACACTACGCCTGTTTGGCCTCACACTCTCAGCGGACCTCAAGTGGAATGACAATATCGAATCCATTACAAAATCCGCTGCTATGAAAGTCGGCTCTCTGTGCAGGGCCCGGAAGTTCTTTCCGTCTGAATCTATCCTGCACATATATAAATCTACAATCCGCCCGTGTATTGAATACTGCTGCCACATCTGGTCGGGTGCTCCTGCTATTCTCCTCGGTGTTCTTGACAAAATACAACGGAGAATCTGTAATGTGATCGATACCGACTTGGCTGACCGCCTGCAATCACTCTCTCACCGGCGTGACGTGGCTTCTCTGTGCATCTGCTATAAATACTTTCACGGCTTCTGCTCCGATGAACTTAGATCACTGGTGCCTTCTAGGTACGAATTTGCACGAGATACTAGATTAGCAACTAGGTCTCACGCTTTTACAGTGAAACCGATCAAATGTAACCGCAATTTCTACTCTAACAGCTTCTTTTCTTGCACTTCACGCTTGTGGAATTCGCTTTCGCATACTTGCTTCCCCGACAGCTACAATCTTCAGGAGTTTAAATGTAAGGTCAATAGACACCTCCTAACACTCTAACTTGCACTCATTGTCTCAAGCACTTTTCCTATGTACCTCCTTACTCGTCTATCACCCTCCTTTTGACATTTCCTATATGTAATCGCTCTCTCCGCACCTTCGCCTGTGTAACCCCTGCGCTATATTGGCAGTGGAATGCCTTGCTTGGGGTGAAATGATTAAAAAAAATATTGTTTCTTGTTATACTAATGCACTGTTTTGAACCTACATTGTTCAGTGTCGTACTTCCGGCAAAACCGGTCACTACAACTTTGCAGCGAAGATTTGCCACAACTTAACAACAAAGTGGCGACGATGATCCACAAAAGTCATACAGTAAAACCCCAAGGAAGAACAAATGGAAATTTACTTAACTTTTATTAAATGTATAACTCTTCATAAACTTAACCAACAGCCTGACGAGCGGATTGCATTTGTGAAAATTTAAGTTTTAAAAAATATTTGAACAATTCAATTGATTTGTTCATTACACACACACACACACACACACACACACACACACACACACACACACACACACACGCATATATATATATTCACATAAAGAGAGAAAGAGAGGTTTAAAGCAAAGATATTGTCACTTAACTGAGCAGGTTCATGCCGACTTCCAAGTCTGGTGAGGACACCGTTAAGTTGTCTTCACTCATCAAGGTGCATTAACCCTATAAACCTATCAACCATTTAACTCCACCCCGATATCGAGCAATTTACGAAAAAAAAACCCTTCTTACCAAAATACCATTTATCGGTAAAACTACTGAAAAAACCAACAATCTGGGTGCTAAATATTATTACAACTCAACACCATACATACATACATACATATATATATATATATATATATATATATATATACATATATATATACATACATATATATATATATACACATACATACATTTATATATATATATATATATATATATATATACATATATATATACATACATATATATATATATACACATACATACATATATATATACATACATACATATATATACATACATATATATATACATACATACATATATATATACATACATATATGTATATACGTACATCCATATATATATATATACATATATATATATATATACATAGATACATATATATACATACATATATATATACATACATACCTATATATATACATACATATATATATACATGCATATATATACATACATATATATATACATACATATATATACATATATATATACATACATATATATATATATATACATACATATATATATATATACATACATATATATATATACATACATACATATATATATACATATATATATACATACATATATATGTATACACATACATACATATATATACATGCATACATATATATACATACATATATATATATACATACATATATATATATATATATATATATATATATGTGTGTGTGTGTGTGTGTGTGTGTGTGTGTGTGTGTGTGTGTGTGTATGTGTGTAATGAGCTCATAAAACTTGCAGAACTGCCAGTCAACATTCCGTGGTGATTTACATGTCTACATTTATATATTTTCATTTATAAATGTGTGTATATTTACACCCAGCAATATCTTTTTCTTTTTCATTTTTTACCCTTGTTTTCTTTTTCTTGCACTCTCTCTATACTATATCTGTATCTCTTTCTCTCTCTCTCTCTCTCTCTCTCTCTCTCATTGGCATGTATCTACAACAAAATTACATTTGTGGATCAATACAAGATAAATGACTTGCTCCGTCAGTGCCCAGTTGCCATGGAAACCTGCAGGAAAATTCTCATTTAGCGTCTGAGTGGATAAGGTTTTCGCCCACGTGACGACAGAGCGACGCCAATTTTAACAGATCTCACTCCCGTGTGATTACCGACGGGAGTAGTCGAGCGGCAGGCCAGTAATATGGCAGATCGACGATAGAAAGAAAGGCCACTGCGGGCCGATGCATAGAATCAACACCACACTCTAGAAGTCTCCCCACCAGTCTCCTCCATATGTGTATACACCGATTTCTGTCAATCTTTCACTCATTTACTTACCCACTCACTCTCTCTCTCTCTCTCTCTCTCTCTCTCTCTCTCTCTCTGTTTATTTTTTAGCCTTTTCTTTCCTTTCGTCTATTTTCTCACTTGTCCCGTCGTTTTTTATCTATCTATCTATCTATCTATCTATCTATCTATCTATCTATCTATCTATCTATCTATCTATCTAAGCCTGTTCAATTATTCTTATCTATCTATCTATCTATCTATCTATCTATCTATCTATCTATCTATCTAAGCCTGTTCATTATCTATCTATCTATCTATCTATCTATCTATCTATTTCGTACCTCAGTTACTGTCATTTTGTTTTCATCTCTCTATTTTCTTTCTTTCCAGCTCTTTTCCCTATATTTTCCCTGCAGTCTTTTGAACGGTATACCTTTTTTCTTATATTCTATCATAGTTTTTACTCCTCCGTAAATTGCATTCTCTCATTCTATTTTTAGATTCTCTTTTTCCACCTCTCCCATCTTACTCTCCTTCCTCTTTCTTCACCTAATTCACGCTACTTCTATCTATCTATCTATCTATCTATCTATCTATCTATCTATCTATCTATCTATCTATCTATCTATCTATCTAGCGCGATGTGTAAATTGTCACCATTTTATATTTTTTATTTGGCGCATGCGTGATGTTTGTTTTTGATTTTGTTGACGGCACAGTATAGTCGGATCAGTCCTTCAATGTAAACGAAGGTGGACACTGTGTGCGGCTGCAGGAGGGAACTACGCCGAGGGATATTAAACGCCGAATAATGGTTGTATTTTCTTTTTATAGCACCAGTCCTAATAATTTTTGGTCAATCGCATATATATATATATATATATATATATATATGACTGCATATATGCATAAAAGGGTGAGTATATTATATGGTATAATACATATAATGTGAATATAGCAGACAAACAGTAGGTAACCGAAAAATAGAAAACATCCTATGTGGGATGTTTCATTCTTCAAAGAATCTTGTTTATTTTAATTTGTTTTTAATAAATGAAATCCTATAGATAAGGTGATACTGAAATATAACATTTGAATACTTTTAATATGTGTTTTTGTATTTAGTCTTGCCGATTTTATTTAGTTTTTTTTATTTATATTTGTTTCATATTAAATATTCCATTTTGTGATAAGAGAAATTCTAACAATAAAGGTCAAATATTGTATGTACTTAAATGTAAATTTACCACCATGGTGGATTTAGATGTAGCATGCATATATATATATATATATATATATATATATATTCAATTGGAGTAGATAGACTAAACTATCGCCCGGTTCACACTCCACCCACATCTATTGAACAGGTGAAGAGGCTCATCTCTTGTTCCTTGTTTAGGATGTGGTTTCCGGCTTTCTCTTTTCCATTCTTTTTACCCTTATGTAGCCCCCTGCGCATCAGTGGCGTTATCGCCTTGCTTCGGGTGATATAATTAAATATATATATATATATATATATATATATATATATATATATATCGTGTATCAAGGTAGCGGATAATTTTCTAAAACATTTATTGTTAAATATAAGAGCCAATAAATGTCTATTATGTCTAATTATGAGCCGTTCTAAATATCGTATTTTGGCTTTAATTTCAGGTGAAAATAAAGACCAAATTTCTCCAACATTTGGATATTTTTTTATTAAGTTTATTCTAAGCTTTCGGCTTCCATGAGCCCTCTTCAGAGAGGTTACAAGGACGTTAACATGAAAACATCCAGCAATCTTATATTTAACAGTATATGTTTAGAAAAAAAATTATATATATATATATATATATATATATATATATATATATATCTGTGTGTGTGTGTGTGTGCACGCGCGCGTGTGTGTGATGTTAAATTGCATTCGGTGACAAAGTTTGGGTTTGTAAATGTTTGGAAGTCTCTCCTTATTTCCCATTAATTTGCGGTCCATTGTGACCTTGAGCACTTGTAAGGGTCCCATCTATGTGTCCTATAGTTCTGTTTATGGAAAACTTTAGTGACCTGCTTAGCTCACAGAAGAAGATGAGTTAGCTCCCCTAGACTTTGTTAAGTTTTTCTTTTGGAAGAAGACACTTCAATATCAAACTTGGGATTTTGAATTTATTCAATTATTCTATCAGGGAAATTTTTTTCCTAGGCATTGCTTGTTAGAATTATTGTCATTGGAGAATCAGTTTGCTGAGAAAGAACTGACTGGCCATAGACAGCTCTCTCGTCTTTATATTATTTGATCCTTTTTAATAAAAAAGCAGATTTTTAAGATGAAATCCGAGGCTAAAACCAAGGGTAGTCCCTCAGAGCATTTGCCGGGTCATTAACTGACCGACTCAAATTCTTACACACGGCGTCGAATGGTTTCGCGGGCCCCTATGACATGTTTATGAAGCTTATCTGAATTATCAATATCAGTTGCATAAATCAATTGTTATATATATATCCTGGCAGATGAATATCCGAAGTTCGGGGAAACTACACATGAAACCGGTCACCTCTCACCTATCCATCTTAAATGGTAGATGTCAACATTCATGTTAAGATGGATAGGTAGGAGTTGACCGGTTTCATGTGTAGTTTCCCCGAACTTCGGATATTTATCTGCCAGGATATATATAACAATTCATCACGAAGAATAGAGCCCCATCACATACCTCTTCGTATTAGAAGGGGTCAATGTGTTATTCAGCCTTTGAGATTTCACTCGCCTGATCGACTCAGTCGAATAAAAACTTAATTAGGCGAATAAAGTTTATTGCTTTACTCGCCCGCGGTCGATAAAAATCTCGCAATGAAACGTGTCTCTTCAAAAAAGAACAAAGAAATCTGATTCTTTTTACAACACAAAAGTATGCCATTGAAGATTCATGACCTACATTGACATTATTGAACCCTGTCTCGCTTTTATCGTCCCAGTCAGTGTAAGCATTCGTTTAATTAACGCTTGCAGAATGGAGCCAAAATGTCTCTGTCACCCAGATTCAAGACATTCACAGACTTTTAGAAACTCATTGAGAAAAATATTATCCTTGATTCAACATCTATATATATATATATATATATATATATATATATATATATATATATCTGCGAAAAGTAAAAACGAATATTTAAAAGAAAGAAAAAAATGTGCATACTTTTTTCAACCACGCACCGAAATACAAATTATACAAGTACGTAATTTTTATATTTGTTAATTTTTATCATTTATGATATAGAGGTTGTAGTAATACAGAAGAAAAAACTACGACTTTAGGAACCTCCACTCAATTGCCAAAAATAGGGCATGCCATGATGTTAAAAGGGCTCAAACTTAATAAAAACAAAGTTTTATCATCAAAGTATTTATACGAAGAAAGATCAAATTTTGTTGTTATTATTTTTTTAATTTTTAAAATCCTTTCTAACACGTTCGAAATTTTAATTAAAATCTCATTTTTTGTTTGCCGTCAGTGATTCACGCTATGTCTACGTAAGGCGTCTATTAAGAAAATGGAGTCGGTCGAGTAAAATGATTTTGGGGCGAGTAAACTGTCGAGTGATTTCTTTTTCAAATCTCAAAAGCTGGTGTTATTCTATATCATCTAAATGTTGCCTCATCTGTAAACAACACCGGAAAGACAAACAACGGATCGGCAATTAATGCAATATACAATCGGCAGAAATTCGCTCGTAGTGAACGTGTTACCCTATCTATAGGAATGGGCTCTTCGCTGTCAATATAATACTAAACTGCGTGACTTCCGGGACGCGGCTGAGTGTTAGTCTAGAGGCAGTCTAGAGACAGTCAAGACGCAACGTAACTATAACCTTATCTTCTATCTTGCTGATTGCTAACGCTCGTATTTGTATATATGTTCTGTTATTCTAATACAATGTTTGAACCTACCTTCATGTTTCCGTCTCTTTCTTCCTGGCCCTAATACTCGTATTTGTATATATGTTTTGTTATGCTAATACACTGTTTGAACCTACCTTCTTGTTTCTGTGTCTTTCCTCTTGGCACTAACACCCGTTTTTGTATATATGTTCTCTTATTCTAATACACTGTTTGAACCTACCTTCTTGTTTCCGTGTCTTTCTTCCTGGCCCTAACACCCGTATTTGTATATATGTTCTGTTATTCTAATACACAGTTTGAACCTACCTTCTTGTTTCCGTGTCTTTCTTCCTGGCGCTAACACTCGTATTTGTATATATGTTCTGTTATTCTAATACACTGTTTGAACCTACCTTCTTGTTTCCCTGTCATTCTTCCTGGCCCTAACACTCGTATTTGTATATATGTTCTCTTATTCTAATACACTGTTTGAACCTACCTTCTTGTTTCCGTGTCTTTCTTCCTGGCCCTAACACTCGTATTTGTATATATGTTCTGTTTTTCTAATACACTGTTTGAACCTACATTCTTGTTTCCGTGTCTTTCTTCCTGGCCCTAACACTCGTATTTGTATATATGTTCTGTTTTTCTAATAAACTGTTTGAACCTACCTTCTTGTTTCCGTGTCTTTCTTCCTGGCCCTAACACTCGTATTTGTATATATGTTCTGTTATTCTAAGACACTGTTTGAACCTACCTTCTTGTTTCCGTGTCTTTCTTCCTGGCGCTAACACTCGTATTTGTATATATGTTCTGTTTTTCTAATACACTGTTTGAACCTACATTCTTGTTTCCGTGTCTTTCTTCCTGGCCCTAACACTCGTATTTGTACATATGTTCTGTTTTTCTAATACACTGTTTGAACCTACCTTCTTGTTTCCGTGTCTTTCTTCCTGGCCCTAACACTCGTATTTGTATATATGTTCTGTTATTCTAATACACAGTTTGAACCTACATTCTTGTTTCCGTGTCTTTCTTCCTGGCGCTAACACTCGTAATTGTATATATGTTCTGTTATTCTAATACACTGTTTGAAACTACCTTCTTGTTTCCGTGTCTTTCTTCCTGGCCCTAACACTCGTATTTGTATATATGTTCTGTTTTTCTAATACACTGTTTGAACCTACCTTCTTGTTTCCGTGACTTTCTTCCTGGCCCTAACACTCGTAATTGTATATATGTTCTGTTATTCTAATACACTGTTTGAACCTGCCTTCTTCTTTCCATGTCTTTCTTCTTGGCCCTAACACTCGTAATTGTATATATGTTCTGTTATTCTAATACACTGTTTGAACCTACCTTCTTGTTTCCGTGTCTTTCTTCCTGGCCCTAACACCCGTATTCGTATATATGTTCTCTTATTCTAATACACTGTTTGAACCTAATTCTTGTTTCCGTGTCTTTCTTCCTGGCCCTAACACCCGTATTTGTATATATGTTCTGTTATTCTAATACACTGTTCGAACCTACCTTCTTGTTTCCGTGACTTTCTTCCTGGCCCTAACACTCGTATTTGTATATATGTTCTGCTATTCTAATACAGTGTCTAAACCTACCTTCTTGTTTCCGTGTCTTTCTTCCTGGCCCTAACACGCGTATTTGTATATATGTTCTGTTATTCTAATACACTGTTTGAACCTACCTTCTTGTTTCCGTGTCTTTCTTCCTGGCCCTAACACTCGTATTTGTATATATGTTCTGTTATTCTAATACACTGTTTGAACCTACCTTCTTGTTTCCGTGTCTCTCTTCCTGGCCCTAACACTCGTATTTGTATATATGTTCTGCTATTCTAATACAGTGTCTAAACCTACCTTCTTGTTTCCGTGTCTTTCTTCCTGGCCCTAACAGCCGTATTTGTATATATGTTCTGTTATTCTAATAAACAGTTTGAACCTACCTTCTTGTTTCCGTGTCTTTCTTCCTGGCCCTAACACTCGTAATTGTATATATGTTCTGTTATTCTAATACACTGTTTGAACCTACCTTCTTGTTTCCGTGTCTTTCTTCCTGGCCCTAACACTCGTATTTGTATATATGTCCTGTTTTTCTAATACACTGTTTGAACCTACATTCTTGTTTCCGTGTCTTTCTTCCTGGCCCTAACACTCGTATTTGTATATATGTTCTGTTTTTCTAATACACTCTTTGAACCTACCTTCTTGTTTCCCTGTCTTTCTTCCTGGCCCTAACACTCGTATTTGTATATATGTTCTCTTATTCTAATATACTGTTTGAACCTACCTTCTTGTTTCCGTGTCTTTCTTCCTGGCCCTAACACTCGTATTTGTATATATGTTCTGTTTTTCTAATACACTGTTTGAACTTACATTCTTGTTTCCGTGTCTTTCTTCCTGGCCCTAACACTCGTATTTGTATATATGTTCTGTTTTTCTAATAAACTGTTTGAACCTACCTTCTTGTTTCCGTGTCTTTCTTCCTGGCCCTAACACTCGTATTTGTATATATGTTCTGTTATTCTAAGACACTGTTTGAACCTACCTTCTTGTTTCCGTGTCTTTCTTCCTGGCCCTAACACTCGTATTTGTATATATGTTCTGTTATTCTAAGACACTGTTTGAACCTACCTTCTTGTTTCCGTGTCTTTCTTCCTGGCGCTAACACTCGTATTTGTATATATGTTCTGTTTTTCTAATACACTGTTTGAACCTACATTCTTGTTTCCGTGTCTTTCTTCCTGGCCCTAACACTCGTATTTGTACATATGTTCTGTTTTTCTAATACACTGTTTGAACCTACCTTCTTGTTTCCGTGTCTTTCTTCCTGGCCCTAACACTCGTATTTGTATATATGTTCTGTTATTCTAATACACAGTTTGAACCTACATTCTTGTTTCCGTGTCTTTCTTCCTGGCGCTAACACTCGTAATTGTATATATGTTCTGTTATTCTAATACACTGTTTGAAACTACCTTCTTGTTTCCGTGTCTTTCTTCCTGGCCCTAACACTCGTATTTGTATATATGTTCTGTTTTTCTAATACACTGTTTGAACCTACCTTCTTGTTTCCGTGTCTTTCTTCCTGGCTCTAACACTCGTAATTGTATATATGTTCTGTTATTCTAATACACTGTTTGAACCTGCCTTCTTCTTTCCATGTCTTTCTTCTTGGCCCTAACACTCGTAATTGTATATATGTTCTGTTATTCTAATACACTGTTTGAACCTACCTTCTTGTTTCCGTGTCTTTCTTCCTGGCCCTAACACCCGTATTCGTATATATGTTCTCTTATTCTAATACACTGTTTGAACCTAATTCTTGTTTCCGTGTCTTTCTTCCTGGCCCTAACACCCGTATTTGTATATATGTTCTGTTATTCTAATACACTGTTCGAACCTACCTTCTTGTTTCCGTGACTTTCTTCCTGGCCCTAACACTCGTATTTGTATATATGTTCTGCTATTCTAATAGAGTGTCTAAACCTACCCTTCTTGTTTCCGTGTCTTTCTTCCTGGCCCTAACACTCGTATTTGTATATATGTTCTGTTATTCTAATACACTGTTTGAACCTACCTTCTTGTTTCGTGTCTTTCTTCCTGGCCCTAACAGCCGTATTTGTATATATGTTCTGTTATTCTAATAAACAGTTTGAACCTACCTTCTTGTTTCGTGTCTTTCTTCCTGGCCTAACACTCGTATTTGTATATATATTCTGTTATTCTAATACACTGTTTGAACTACCTTCTTGTTTCCGTGTCTTTCTTCCTGGCCCTAACACTCGTATTTGTATATATGTCCTGTTTTTCTAATACACTGTTTGAACCTACATTCTTGTTTCCGTGTCTTTCTTCCTGGCCCTAACACTCGTATTTGTATATATGTTCTGTTTTTCTAATACACTCTTTGAACCTACCTTCTTGTTTCCCTGTCTTTCTTCCTGGCCCTAACACTCGTATTTGTATATATGTTCTCTTATTCTAATATACTGTTTGAACCTACCTTCTTGTTTCCGTGTCTTTCTTCCTGGCCTAACACTCGTATTTGTATATATGTTCTGTTTTTCTTATACACTGTTTGAACTTACATTCTTGTTTCCGTGTCTTTCTTCCTGGCCCTAACACTCGTATTTGTATATATGTTCTGTTTTTCTAATAAACTGTTTGAACCTACCTTCTTGTTTCCGTGTCTTCCTGGCCCTAACACTCGTATTTGTATATATGTTCTGTTATTCTAAGACACTGTTGAACCTACCTTCTTGTTTCCGTGTCTTTCTTCCTGGCCCTAACACTCGTATTTGTATATATGTTCTGTTTTCCTAATACACTGTTTGAACCTACATTCTTGTTTCGTGTCTTTCTTCCTGGCCCTAACACTCGTATTTGTATATATGTTCTTTTTCTAATATACTGTTGGAACCTCCTTCTTGTTCCGTGTCTTTCTTCCTGGCCCTAACACTCGTATTTGTATATATGTTCTGTTATTCTAATATACAGTTTGAACCTACATTCTTGTTTCCGTGTCTTTCTTCCTGGCCCTAACACTCGTAATTGTATATATGTTCTGTTATTCTAATACACTGTTTGAAACTACCTTCTTGTTTCCGTGTCTTTCTTCCTGGCCCTAACACTCGTATTTGTATATATGTTCTGTTTTTCTAATACACTGTTTGAACCTACCTTCTTGTTTCCGTGTCTTTCTTCCTGGCCCTATCACTCGTAATTGTATATATGTTCTGTTATTCTAATACACTGTTTGAACCTGCCTTCTTCTTTCCATGTCTTTCTTCTTGGCCCTAACACTCGTAATTGTATATATGTTCTGTTATTCTAATACACTGTTTGAACCTACCTTCTTGTTTCCGTGTCTTTCTTCCTGGCCATAACACCGTATTCGTATATATGTTCTCTTATTCTAATACACTGTTTGAACCTAATTCTTGTTTCCGTGTCTTTCTTCCTGGCCCTAACACCCGTATTTGTATATATGTTCAGTTATTCTAATACACTGTTTGAACCTACCTTCTTGTTTCCGTGTCTTTCTTCCTGGCGCTAACACTCGTATTTGTATATATGTTCTGTTATTCTAATACACTGTTTAGACCTACCTTCTTCTTGTTTCCGTGTCTTTCTTCCTGGCCCTAACACTCGTATTTGTATATATGTTCTGTTATTCTAATACACTGTTTGAACCTACCTTCTTGTTTCCGTGACTTTCTTCCTGGCCCTAACACTCGTATTTGTATATATGTTCTGCTATTCTAATACAGTGTCTAAACTACCTTCTTGTTTCTGTGTCTTTCTTCCTGGCCCTAACACTCGTATTTGTATATATGTTCCTGTTATTCTAATACACTGTTGGAACCTACCTTCTTGTTTCCGTGTCTTTCTTCCTGGCCCTAACACTCGTATTTGTATATATGTTCTGTTATTCTAATACACTGTTTGGACCTACATTCTTGTTTCCGTGTTTCTCTTCCTGGCCCTAACACTCGTATTTGTATATATGTTCTGCTATTCTAATACAGTGTCTAAACCTACCTTCTTGTTTCCGTGTCATTCTTCCTGGCCCTAACAGCCGTATTTGTATATATGTTCTGTTATTCTAATAAACTATTTTGAACCTACCTTCTTGTTTCCGTGTCTTTCTTCCTGGCCCTAACACTCGTATTTGTATATATGTTCTGTTATTCTAATACACTGTTTGAACTTACCTTCTTGTTTCCGTGTCTTTCTTCCTGGCCCTAACACTCGTATTTGTATATATGTCCTGTTTTTCTAATACACTGTTTTGAACCTACATTCTTGTTTCCGTGTCTTTTCTTCCTGGCCCTAACACTCGTATTTGTATATATGTTCTGTTTTCTAATACACTCTTTGAACCCTACCTTCTTGTTTCCCTGTCTTTCTTCCTGGCCCTAACACTCGTATTTGTATATATGTTCTCTTATTCTAATATACTGTTTGAACCTACCTTCTTGTTTCCGTGTCTTTCTTCCTGGCCCTAACACTCGTATTTGTATATATGTTCTGTTTTCTTATACACTGTTTGAACTTACATTCTTGTTTCCGTGTCTTTCTTCCTGGCCCTAACACTCGTATTTGTATATATGTTCTGTTTTTTCTAATAAACTGTTTGAACCTACCTTCTTGTTTCCGTGTCTTTCTTCCTGGCCCTAACACTCGTATTTGTATATATGTTCTGTTATTCTAAGACACTGTTTGAACCTACCTTCTTGTTTCCGTGTCTTTCTTCCTGGCCTAACACTCATGTTGTATATATGTTCTGTTTTTCTAATACACTGTTTGAACCTACATTCTTGTTTCCGTGTCTTTCTTCTGGCCCTAACACTCGTATTTTTGTATATATGTTCTTTTTTTCTAATATACTGTTGGAACCTCCTTCTTGTTTCCGTGTCTTTCTTCCTAACACTCGTATTTGTATATATGTTCTGTTATTCTAATATACAGTTTGAACCTACATTCTTGTTTCCGTGTCTTTCTTCCTGGCCCTAACACTCGTAATTGTATATATGTTCTGTTATTCTATTACACTGTTTGAAACTACCTTCTTGTTTCCGTGTCTTTCTTCTAGCCTAACACTCGTATTTGTATATATGTTCTGTTTTCTAATACACTGTTTGAACCTACCTTCTTGTTTCCGTGTCTTTCTTCCTGGCCCTATCACTCGTAATTGTATATATGTTCTGTTATTCTAATACACTGTTTGAACCTGCCTTCTTCTTTCCATGTCTTTCTTCTTGGCCCTAACACTCGTAATTGTATATATGTTCTGTTATTCTAATACACTGTTTGAACCTACCTTCTTGTTTCCGTGTCTTTCTTCCTGGCCATAACACCCGTATTCGTATATATGTTCTCTTATTCTAATACACTGTTTGAACCTAATTCTTGTTTCCGTGTCTTTCTTCCTGGCCCTAACACCCGTATTTGTATATATGTTCAGTTATTCTAATACACTGTTTGAACCTACCTTCTTGTTTCCGTGTCTTTCTTCCTGGCGCTAACACTCGTATTTGTATATATGTTCTGTTATTCTAATACACTGTTTGAACCTACCTTCTTGTTTCCGTGTCTTTCTTCCTGGCCCTAACACTCGTATTTGTATATATGTTCTGTTATTCTAATACACTGTTTGAACCTACCTTCTTGTTTCCGTGACTTTCTTCCTGGCCCTAACACTCGTATTTGTATATATGTTCTGCTATTCTAATACAGTGTCTAAACCTACCTTCTTGTTTCTGTGTCTTTCTTCCTGGCCCTAACACTCGTATTTGTATATATGTTCTGTTATTCTAATACACTGTTGGAACCTACCTTCTTGTTTCCGTGTCTTTCTTCCTGGCCCTAACACTCGTATTTGTATATATGTTCTGTTATTCTAATACACTGTTTGGACCTACATTCTTGTTTCCGTGTTTCTCTTCCTGGCCCTAACACTCGTATTTGTATATATGTTCTGCTATTCTAATACAGTGTCTAAACCTACCTTCTTGTTTCCGTGTCATTCTTCCTGGCCCTAACAGCCGTATTTGTATATATGTTCTGTTATTCTAATAAACTGTTTGAACCTACCTTCTTGTTTCCGTGTCTTTCTTCCTGGCCCTAACACTCGTATTTGTATATATGTTCTGTTATTCTAATACACTGTTTGAACTTACCTTCTTGTTTCCGTGTCTTTCTTCCTGGCCCTAACACTCGTATTTGTATATATGTCCTGTTTTTCTAATACACTGTTTGAACCTACCTTCTTGTTTCCGTGTCTTTCTTCCTGGCCCTAACACTCGTATTTGTATATATGTTCTGTTATTCTAATACACTGTTTGGACCTACATTCTTATTTCCGTGTTTCTCTTCCTGGCCCTAACACTCGTATTTGTATATATGTTCTGCTATTCTAATACAGTGTCTAAACCTACCTTCTTGTTTCCGTGTCTTTCTTCCTGGCCCTAACAGCCGTATTTGTATATATGTTCTGTTATTCTAATAAACTGTTTGAACCTACCTTCTTGTTTCCGTGTCTTTCTTCCTGGCCCTAACACTCGTATTTGTATGTATGTTCTGTTATTCTAATACACTGTTTGAACTTACCTTCTTGTTTCCGTGTCTTTCTTCCTGGCCCTAACACTCGTATTTGTATATATGTCCTGTTTTTCTAATACACTGTTTGAACCTACATTCTTGTTTCCGTGTCTTTCTTCCTGGCCCTAACACTCGTATTTGTATATATGTTCTGTTTTTCTAATACACTGTTTGAACCTACCTTCTTGTTTCCGTGTCTTTCTTCCTGGCCCTAACACTCGTATTTGTATATATGTTCTGTTATTCTAATACACAGTTTGAACCTACATTCTTGTTTCCGTGTCTTTCTTCCTGGCCTAACACTCGTAATTGTATATATGTTCTGTTATTCTAATACACTGTTTGAAACTACCTTCTTGTTTCCGTGTCTTTCTTTCTGGCCCTACCACTCGTATTTGTATATATGTTCTGTTATTCTAATACACTGTTTGAACCTACCTTCTTGTTTCCGTGTCTTTCTTCCTGGCCCTAACACCCGTATTCGTATATATGTTCTGTTATTCTAATACACTGTTTGAACCTACCTTCTTGTTTCCCTGTCTTTTTTCCTGGCCCTAACACTCGTATTTGTATATATGTTCTGTTATTCTAATACACTGTTTGAACCTACCTTCTTGTTTCCGTGTCGTTCTTCCTGGCCCTAACACTCGTATTTGTATATATGTTCTGCTATTCTAATACAGTGTCTGAACCTACCTTCTTGTTTCCGTGTCTTTCTTCCTGGCCCTAACACTCGTATTTGTATATATGTTCTGTTATTCTAAAACACTGTTTGAACCTACCTTCTTGTTTCCCTGTGTTTCTTCCTGGCCCTAACAGCCGTATTTGTATATATGTTCTGTTATTCTAATAAACTGTTTGAACCTACCTTCTTGTTTCCGTGTTTTTTTTCCTGGCCCTAACACTCGTATTTGTATATATGTTCTGTTATTCTAATACACTGTTTGAACTTACCTTCTTGTTTCCGTGTCTTTCTTCCTGGCCCTAACACTCGTATTTGTATATATGTCCTGTTTTTCTAATACACTGTTTGAACCTACCTTCTTGTTTCCGTGTCTTTCTTCCTGGCCCTAACACTCGTATTTGTATATATGTTCTGTTATTCTAATACACTGTTTGGACCTACATTCTTGTTTCCGTGTTTCTCTTCCTGGCCCTAACACTCGTATTTGTATATATGTTCTGCTATTCTAATACAGTGTCTAAACCTACCTTCTTGTTTCCGTGTCTTTCTTCCTGGCCCTAACAGCCGTATTTGTATATATGTTCTGTTATTCTAATAAACTGTTTGAACCTACCTTCTTGTTTCCGTGTCTTTCTTCCTGGCCCTAACACTCGTATTTGTATATATGTTCTGTTATTCTAATACACTGTTTGAACTTACCTTCTTGTTTCCGTGTCTTTCTTCCTGGCCCTAACACTCGTATTTGTATATATGTCCTGTTTTTCTAATACACTGTTTGAACCTACATTCTTGTTTCCGTGTCTTTCTTCCTGGCCCTAACACTCGTATTTGTATATATGTTCTGTTTTTCTAATACACTGTTTGAACCTACCTTCTTGTTTCCCTGTCTTTCTTCCTGGCCCTAACACTCGTATTTGTATATATGTTCTGTTATTCGAATACACAGTTTGAACCTACATTCTTGTTTCCGTGTCTTTCTTCCTGGCCTAACACTCGTAATTGTATATATGTTCTGTTATTCTAATACACTGTTTGAAACTACCTTCTTGTTTCCGTGTCTTTCTTTCTGGCCCTACCACTCGTATTTGTATATATGTTCTGTTATTCTAATACACTGTTTGAACCTACCTTCTTGTTTCCGTGTCTTTCTTCCTGGCCCTAACACCCGTATTCGTATATATGTTCTGTTATTCTAATACACTGTTTGAACCTACCTTCTTGTTTCCCTGTCTTTTTTCCTGGCCCTAACACTCGTATTTGTATATATGTTCTGTTATTCTAATACACTGTTTGAACCTACCTTCTTGTTTCCGTGTCGTTCTTCCTGGCCCTAACACTCGTATTTGTATATATGTTCTGCTATTCTAATACAGTGTCTGAACCTACCTTCTTGTTTCCGTGTCTTTCTTCCTGGCCCTAACACTCGTATTTGTATATATGTTCTGTTATTCTAAAACACTGTTTGAACCTACCTTCTTGTTTCCCTGTCTTTCTTCCTGGCCCTAACACTCGTATTTGTATATATGTTCTGTTATTCTAATACACTGTTTGAACCTACCTTCTTGTTTCCGTGTCTTTCTTCCTGGCCCTAACACTCGTATTTGTATATATGTTCTGTTTTTCTAATACACTGTTTGAACCTACATTCTTGTTTCCGTGTCTTTCTTCCTGGCCCTAACACTCGTATTTGTATATATGTTCTGTTTTTCTAATACACTGTTTGAACCTACCTTCTTGTTTCCATGTCTTTCTTCCTGGCCCTAACACTCGTATTTGTATATATGTTCTGTTATTCTAATACACAGTTTGAACCTACATTCTTGTTTCCGTGTCTTTCTTCCTGCCCCTAACACTCGTATTTGTATATATGTTCTGTTATTCTAATACACTGTTTGAACCTACCTTCTTGTTTCCGTGTCTTTCTTCCTGGCCCTAACACTCGTATTTGTATATATGTTCTGTTTTTCTAATACACTGTTTGAACCTACATTCTTGTTTCCGTGTCTTTCTTCCTGGCCCTAACACTCGTATTTGTATATATGTTCTGTTTTTCTAATACACTGTTTGAACCTACCTTCTTGTTTCCGTGTCTTTCTTCCTGGCACTAACACTCGTATTTGAATATATGTTCTGTTATTCTAATACACAGTTTGAACCTACCTTCTTGTTTCCGTGTCTTTCTTCCTGGCCCTAACACTCGTATTTGTATATATGTTCTGTTATTCTAATACACTCTTTGAACCTACCTTCTTGTTTCCGTGTCTTTCTTCCTGGCCCTAACACTCGTAATTGTATATATGTTCTGTTATTCTAATACACTGTTTGAACCAGCCTTCTTCTTTCCATGTCTTTCTTCTTGGCCCTAACACTCGTAATTGTATATATGTTCTGTTATTCTAATACACTGTTTGAACCTACCTTCTTGTTTCCGTGTCTTTCTTCCTGGCCCTAACACCCGTATTCGTATATATGTTCTGTTATTCTAATACACTGCTTGAACCTACCTTCTTGTCTCCGTGTCTTTCTTCCTGGCCCTAACACTCGTATTTGTATATATGTTCTGTTATTCTAATACACTGTTTGAACCTACCTTCTTGTTTCCGTGTCTTTCTTCCTGGCCCTAACACTCGTAATTGTATATATGTTCTGTTATTCTAATACACTGTTTGAACCAGCCTTCTTCTTTCCATGTCTTTCTTCCTGGCCCTAACACTGGTAATTGTATATATGTTCTTTTATTCTAATACACTCTTTGAACCTACCTTCTTGTTTCCGTGTCTTTCTTCCTGGCCCTAACACCCGTATTCGTATATATGTTCTGTTATTCTAATACACTGTTTGAAACTACCTTCTTGTTTCCGTGTCTTTCTTCCTGGCCCTAACACTCGTATTTGTATATATGTTCTGTTATTCTAATACACTTTTTGAACCTACCTTCTTGTTTCCGTGTCTTTCTTCCTGGCCCTAACACTCGTAATTGCATATATGTTCTGTTATTCTAATACACTGTTTGAACCTGCCTTCTTCTTTCCTTTCCATGTCTTTCTTCTTGGCCCTAACACTCGTAATTGTATATATGTTCTGTTATTCTAATACACTGTTTGAACCTACCTTCTTGTTTCCGTGTCTTTCTTCCTGGCCCTAACACCCGTATTTGTATATATGTTCTGTTATTCTAATAAACTGTTTGAAACTACCTTCTTGTTTCCGTGTCTTTCTTCCTGGCCCTAACACCCGTATTTGTATATAGGTTCTGTTATTCTAATACACTGTTTGAACCTACCTTCTTGTTTCCGTGTCTTTCTTCCTGGCCCTAACACCCGTATTTGTTTATATTTTCTGTTATTCTAATACACTGTTTGAACCTACCTTCTTGTTTCCGTGTCTTTCTTCCTGGCACTAACACTCGTATTCGTATATATGTTCTGTTATTCTAATACACTGTTGAACCTACCTTCTTGTTTCCGTGTCCTTTTTCCTGGACCAACAGAGTGATCAGAGGGCGAAAAACCCTGTATTCGTTACAAATGTTACGGATACAGGAGCTACTTTTAAAGTACCCTCCATGTGCTGCTATGAAATGTATGACATGCTAGGGCTACTTGACCTATGCTTATACCTAGATCGTCACAGACAGCCTGTAGAATATGTTCTCCGTGGTTAAGCGTATCAGCGGATCTCTGTTTTCTTTGATCTATAGTTTGCCCTGCCACAGATCATGTCTCCACAATGAGACGATAAACACCAGTATAGGTTGGCTGACTCGGCTGCCTTCGGTCTGGAAACGCAATCTGATACTGCCGTGCAGCCTCGCGTCCATTACCATTCGCGCATTCGCATGTAAAATCCATATACGCCTGTCAACGCAATGAATATTCTGCCATTGTTAAACAGAATACTTCTCAGTTAACTCACTGCTTCGCAGGTTAACGTTGAAGACAGACAAACCACAAATGTACACGATTAACAAGTGTAACCTAATCCTTATGGCAACACAGCGCCATCTTCCGCAAACTTTCGTTAAATTTAATGACTCAAAAATGAACAATTTGCAGACATATGTTTATATGGGCTTTTGTCCTGATTTGGTTTGAGAAACCTGCTCTCAAATATGTAAAAGTATTTTTTATACGCCTTGTTTATGATTAAAAGTGTTCAATGGCAGCAACAGAGTGAGTAGTGACAGTAACATTCATGCCTGAACGTAAAGTTCAGGCCACATTCTTATAATACCAATCAACAAAGTGATAAATTGTATATTAGTATTTATCCTCTCACTCTCTTTCTCTTTATATATATATATATATATTGTTAACTATAAGAGACAATGAATGTCTATTATGTTTAATCATGAGCCGTTCTAAACATCGTATATTGGCTTTAATTTTAGGTGAAAATAAATTCGAAAATTGTCCAACATTTGGATATTTTTCATTATGCTTGTTCTAAGCTTTCGGCTAACATGAGGCATCTTCAGAGAGGTTACAGGGACGTTAACATAAATACATCCATCATCAAAGATATTGGAAGACATCTACATCAAATAAAAACAATCCACACTTAATAAAGTCACGTTTAAATTTGGTTATAACACATTACATAACATTTAAATATATGGTTCTGTTAACATTTAGAGCTCTCACGCGGTATGACGTCATAGAACAGCTTTACAAAGTTACGAACTGCATTTGCTATTTGGTAACTGTATCGTTGCTTGTCAACACAAGATAAAATCATTTTTGATGGTTGATGTTTTTATGTTAACGTCCCTGTAACCTCTCTGAAGATGGATCATGTGAGCCGAAAGCTTAGAACCACCATAATGAAACATATCCAAGTGTTGGACAATTTTCGTATTTATTTTCACCTGTAATTAAAGCCCAAATACGATGTTTAGAACGGCTCATGTTTAAACATAATAGACATTCATTATCTTTTATATGTAACAATATATGTTTAGAAAATTATCTGCTGCCTCGATACACTGAACATATATATATATATATATATTATTTTGGCTGAAATCTTTCTTTTAAACATATTTCTTTAAATACAAAGAAAATTTAATTAAATTGTTATTAATTCTTCAAAATTTTTCCAGCACTCTAACATTTTTTTCATTTTGTTGGAACTAAGGAATATTTAAAAATGTCCATAATTTTTACTGTTCAAACACTTTTAATCACTTCTATGACCATTTCCAAGGCTCTGTTTTTCTCTGGTATTATTTTTTTTTGTTATGTTTTGACTGTTTTGTAGTAATATATTTTTATGTTTTTTTAAGGAGTGTTTATGACAAGCCCCCATATGACGACTGGAATTCAGATAAGCGTCCTTCTATTTTTAAAAATCTTTCAACACCCCATTTTCAATATTAAATAATATAAGATTGATGGTAGAACGGAAATGTTTGATATATAGTGACTGTCAAATAGAGATATGTCTCTGATATTGTAATTTATATATAATTCTTGTGTTTTTTATCAAAATTAAGTTTTCTTATGAGTTATGGTTTAAACAATTCTAATATTCCTTAACTGCAACAAAACGGAATGTTTCCCATTTAATGTTGGTAGTAATATTGTATATTAAAAATGTAGCACCACATAGTTGCAATGGTAAATTATACCTAAAAGAAAAACTAGCAATAATCAGTTTTAAAACCCAAAATAATATATTAATTGAAAGAAACTAGATAATGGGAAAATGTAGATATCAGAACAAATATCTGCTTTGCTACACAAATAATAAGAAATAACAACAAAAACAAAACAAATAAAAACATGAATATACAAACACTCACTCACGATAAAAAATAATATAAAAACAAAACAAGAAAAAACGCACATAAAGTCCACAAACACATATATAACCATGACTTAAAAAAGTAAACCCTTAAGCGGTTAAACACTCCAACGCGGTAAGGAAAAAGTTCAAATCAATAAAAGAGGTCAAACTAAACGACAAGAACAAACCAAACAACAAAGCAATTAAACGAACACCTACTTAATACAAATAATTAAGCGGATACATATTCACGCGTACGGTAAAAGCAATAAATAAGGCATTAAAAGGAAGTCCAACACCTGCATAATAAACATAAAAGTATAGATAAAGAAAAAGAAATTCAACCAATCGGAACCGCTCTTAGAAAATATCAAATCACAACAGGTTCGATATAAATAGAAAAAGAGACCGGGGGTTCAACAGCAAACGAAAAAAAAAAACAGCCCGATGAGTGAAAACATCATAACAGTGTCCTCATGAAAATTCGAAGTCGGCATGAACCTGCTCAGGTAAAGTTACAAATTATTTAGCACTAAAACTATCAACGCTCTATCTTCACCCTGATTACGATAAGTAAAACCTGCTTGTCAAAATAACATAAACAGAAAAACAACAATCTCGATGCCAAAACTTATTACAACTCAACATTATATGATGAAATATATAGCTTTAACGCATACTATATTTAGAGGTGAATGCGCTCAATATCATGTATACTGTGAGCACTGTCAGCATTGCTGTTCATATTTGACTGCCTCAGTCTATTAATTTCTATCTCTCTGGAAATGGTAGCTCCAGGACTGACGAAAGTGTCATAAAATCAAAATGAATAATAGAATATAACAGAATTGGTAAATAGATAAATACATATGGTCAAAAGCTTATATTTCTGGTTTCGTTACATTCAATACATACCTTTTGGAATCTTACCGTTGGGAAACATGAATCCATCTCCCTTCAACTTTGGCTTAAATGGTACGTTTTCTGTATGAAAAAATCATTGTTGGTCTCTGAAATTTGTTAATACAATATTTCCTCGACAAGAAATAATATTTCCACTCTTACAATCCAAAATATATTTAGACTTTAAATAAACCAAAAAGGGTTGATAACCCGTAAATAGTTGCTAAGCATAAAAATCAATCAGTCAATTCCAGTGGTAGGCGTCTACTAAAGAAGGAACTCATTATTTCTCTGAAATCGATTCAACTTCAGCATAATCTAAAGGACAAGTATATACAACAATTTCAATAATTATTTTTGCAAGAATTTGGCTGATAAAAATTCAATTTTGCACGGAATTCGATAAAATTAATTTTATGCTAATATCTAATTTTCCAACGAAACAAGATAGATAGATAGATTGATAGAAAAAGAGAGATAGAGGTCAAATATTATTTTAATAAGAATACATACACATCTTTGTAAAAATGGTATGTATCTATATTTAAATACATAAAAGTGAAATTGGGTGGAAATGTAAAAATATCATTCATATATATATAAAATGCAATCTGTGAGTCTGTGTGTGACTGTTCCCTATGCACGCCTACATTTTTTAAGCTACGCCATTCAAACATTCTAGGGACACATATCTACAGGGAAGCCAGGTCGACACATACTTTTTAAGTTTTAAGTTCAGCAATTTTTACCTTTTGCACATTTTGGCCAACGGAGCCGATTGTTTACATTTGCTCCGTAAAACATCTAAGATCTAAGATGGTTGCTAGATTACGTCACAGAAATTACGTGTCAAATGAGACTAAAAAAATTTTTAAAAATGAGCCTTTATATTTAATTTTTATTCCGACGTTTTAAAAATTCATTTGGTCAACAAAAAAAATGTAAAAATTTTTCCCCGTAATTTTGAATCAAAAGAAATATTTTTTATAAAAAAAAAGTGTTTTTTCAAACAAAAACAAAATATGTTAAAAAAGGAGGTAAATTTCGTTTTAGGACCCAAAGACTAATATCCCTTCAACTTTTTTCAAAATAGTCTTATTTTCGTGCAAATCTATATGCTGAACTCAAATCAGCAATTAGATATTAAGAAACTGACCTTTTTTTGATGTTAACGACCAGAAAAAATCGGATGACTTCTCGCTCTTTTTGTCAGCCATTACCGGCTTAGTGAGAGCCATTCGCTGCAGAACGATTTTAGGCATAGGAAGAAAATTTTGGCCTATTTACTTCCTTTACAGAAAGTCCTTGCAGAAATTAGTACGCGATTTTATTTTTCAGTACTTAATTTCAGAAGAAAGTTATTGACATTGAAACAAGGGAAAAGAAAAAGAGTTTTTTGCGTGTATAAAAAGTTATTTGCATGTGTTTGCGTATATAAGGGATATTAGTCTTCTGGTCCTAAAACGAAAATTTACCATGTCTACATTTTTAAATATTCTTCTAAAATTTTTGAAATTCATTTAGTCAACAAAAAATGTAAATATTTTCCCCCGTAATTTTGAAACGAAAACAAGCACAATGTTGTTTACAATGTCACACAAAACATCAACTCACGTTTACGCAAAACAAAAGAAAATAGTTTTTTTAATGGAATTTTTTAAACAATTTTTAAACAACAATATTCTATATAATTATTTTTTATATAACTGAATTTTAAAGTGAGGCGGTGACTACAAGCGCTTGGAAATCGCAACACGCTGCATTAATCATCTAATCAAAAAATGTTCGGAGTTGCAGGGGTAAAGCCGGGCAATGATGCTAGTATATATATATTTTAGAAAATTTTTTAGATATACTACAATTTCATGGGTAATACATATTTAACCGCCAATGATGACCTTACGGCTCGTTTGGGTCTGACGAGCCGCAAGGTCATCATTGGCGGCGAAATACGTATTACCCATGAAATTGTAATATATCTAAAAAAAATTTCTAAATTATATTACTCTGTTAAATTAAATAAATAAATTTAACATTGAGTTATTTTGAGTTCGTCTCTATTGGAATTTACTTGACCAATATATCACGTGTTCTACATTATATATATATATATATATATATATATATATTAGTCATCCGCAGACAGATCTCTTTCGCTGTATCACATCCCATCAGTACGGTTAGACAGTTGATTGCTTTTTACCCAGGATTGAAACCCGACCGAATTGGCGTCAGTTGGTGATTCTATCTCTGAGCTACGGGCACTCGGTAGAAGGAGGCAGAATTCTTAGTGGGTATATTATCATTATACACGTCCAATAGCTGAGAGTGTTCTAATTCATTGCTGAATGAACGATGCGTAGATGCCAGAGTTCCTACTGTTTTTCAAAGTCTACCATTCTTCCAGAGTGTGATATTATAAATTATAGTTTAGAACATGTACATATTATTATCTACTACAAAGTGTACATTTTGTTTCGACATTGAAAGGATAATGTCTCATCGGGTAGACTGAAAAGAAAATGGAAAATTCTTTATCTTATATTAGCGAATTATGTGTGAGAGGTGGGTGGGGTGAAAAATGGAAAATTGGTGTTGTAAGTTTATCCTCTACCCCTTCACTGTTTTCGTTCAAATCCTAACTGACGACTTACAACTCAAATTTCCCATTTTCCACCCCACCTATCTCTCGCAGATGCAGTTGGCAGTAGAGAGTAATCGTAGAGATCCGTGCAAGTTATCGGAGAGTACCGGAACTGATACGTAGGTTACCGAGAGATACCGAACTTATCCACAGACTACCGCATCAGAAGTCAGGATAGCTCTGAGCTCCACTCACCTGGAATAATATACACGGATATACAATTTCCAAAGACTTCACTTCAAAACTTGTATATATTTATTTCTTACTAATAGCATTCCTGGATTTAGTAACCTGCGTTCAAGTTTGCATATTACGTTCAATATAACCTACTTCTATCTCCATATCTGTTTTGTTGTTCATTATTTTGTGCGTTTCCTCACCCGGAATCCATAACATTTAATAACAGGTTTAAAATTTGATTATATATATATATATATATATATATATATATATATAAAATTTTCTAAACATATATTGTTAAATATAAGAGACAATGAATGTTTATTATGTTTAATCATGAGCCATTCTAAACATCGTATTTTGGCTTTAATGTCAGGTGAAAATAAAGACAAAAATTCTCCAACATTTGGATATTATTTTATTAAATTGGTTCTAAGCTTTCAGCTCGCATGAGACATCTTCCGAGAGCAGAGAGCTTTATAGGGACGTTAACATAAAAACATCAACCATCAAAGACGATTTTATCTTGTGCTGATATAAAACTAAGCAACGGTAACAGTTACCAAATAGCAAACGCATTTCGTAAATTTGTAATGCGGTTCTATGACGTCACACCGCGTGAAAGCTCGAAATGTTAACAGTACTATATATTTAAATGAAATGTAATGTGTTATGACCAGATTCAAACGTGATTTTATAAAGTGTAGTTTGTTTTAATTTAATGTAGATGGCCTCCAATATCTGAAGGTTTTTTACTGTGTGTATTAGTGAGTATTATTGTATTGTTGACTAAAATCTGTCTGATATTACTTACATGGCTATGTTTTTCTAAGAAATGTTGTTTAATTGAACTCTGATCAGAAAGGTGACAGGTAAGTATACGGAAGTGTGTGGTTGTAGTCATATATATATATATTCATTCGTCAGTCATTTACGCATCCTTGATTTCAAACTTTCGGTATCTGGTATCTTCAGATATTTTATATCAAATGATTCTCTAACGCTTTTTTCAAGCGCATAACTGGAACTTTCAGAACGCTCAACTGGGATTTCAAAATAAGAATCAGTCGGTCAAGAATTGTTAACATTTTTATCCGGGTTTATACGATTCTTAAATAAATTTTCTGATGACATTACTTCGGACATTTCATTTAGTAACCTTTCTCGTTCAGAAAATAATATTATAACAAACTGTTCTTCATGGCACAACCTGAAGACATCACAAAGGTTGGAAGATCTGGCCTTTTTTAATACGCTCAATGTTATATCAGGGAAACAGATCTGTCTGCGGATGACTACGCTCTCACATCCTGATTGAGCACACTGGAAGAATGGTAGACTTTGAAAAATAGTAGCTACTCTGGCATGTACGCATCGTTCATTCAGTAATGGATTAGAGCACTCTGGCTATTGGGCGAGTATAATGACAATATACACGCTAAAAAGTCTGCCTTCTTCTACCGAACGCCCATAGCCCAAAGGTAGAATCGCCGACTGACGCCAATTCGGTCGGGTTTCAATCCTGGTTTGAAAGCAATCGGAATCTAACCGTACTGATGAGCTGTGATACAGTGAAACAGATCTGTCTGCGGATCTATATATATATATATATATATATATATATATGATATGTCCCGGAAAGGGATATATATATATTATTCGAAGTAGCTGAGTGGTTTTGGCAAATGTAACCGGGTAGGACAAACTAGCAAGTAGCTTAATGGACCGGCACTAGTCGTCGTCATATGCAGTATGCTTAGATGTAGGCTTATGTATGCAACAGCCCTTCTAATAGGCATTGTCCTATTCGTACCCGCCTTAGTCTGTATTTATGGCTGACACCAGCCAGTGATATTACTGTGAGGGGAACTAAGGTGTATGTATAATCATTACATTAATATATATAACTAGTTCTTGGTCAGAATTAAATTAGACCAAAATGCAGTTGTATTAAAAGTGCTCAATACATATTTAATGTAGAGCATTTAAATATTTTCTTTCGGAAGTCAATCGATTGAGCAACCTTGGTTTCAATCTTTTGGTATCTTCAGACGTTTTGTATGAACTAATTTTTCAAAACTTTTTTCAAGCGCACATCATGAACTTTCAGAACGCACAAATGAAAGGTCAAAATATTGGAGGAAAGGACAAGAACAGCAATAAGTAAAACACCTGAAATTAAACTGCTACCTACTCAGTAATGCATAGTGATCGACTCCTAGATTAGTTAGATGGAGTAGAAACATTTTACGTTAATTCCGATGAACGAATGGCCCCAGTCGTAACCTGAGTTCTAAGCTCATACGATCTTCAGATGACTTGAACGCATATACAGGGTGACTGAAAAGTAATTCCCTATTTTATGTATAAAGGACTCTCTTGTCTAACTATAATTTTTACAAAACGGGAGAGTCCATCATACATAAAATAAGAAGTTAATTTTTAATCATCGTTTATAAAGTATATAGGGAACATCAGAATATATATATATATATATATATATATATATATATATAGCAGCGGTAAAAATCCAGGATAGGATTGGTAAATAATCCAGGATAAGGTTGGTAAATAATTCTAGAGAGAATCCTAGAAATGTCGTTAAAATATTAAACCTGATCCAATAGATAGCTGAATGTAAATTAATTTAACTTACAGATCGGATATTTATTTATCTGTAAATTCAGATAAAACTTACCGAGAAAATAGTCATTGTCAGCGTGTCATTTTAAGACATGCATTCTCAACCCCATATAAACAAAGATTTTCTGTTTATATATGGTTGAAAATGCCTGTCTTAAAATGACATGGTGAAAATGGCTATTTCCTCGCTAAGTTTTATCTAAATTTATATATATATATATAAATATATATATATATAATTGAATGTTCACTATATACACAGCACAAGAGCCACTCGAGGTATAGAGTTACTAAGGAAGATCCTTTTTGTTATAGCCCTAAAGGTTTACTGCGTGAGTAATCCTCAAAATGGAGTAATCCTCAAAATGGAGTTGGGGATAATAGTATATCAACAAATACAAGTCTCGCACGCTTTGTGAAGTAAATACACTGCTAGCGAACTTCTAGCTAGTATAATCTCTTTACTCGCTCTAATAATGTCCACGTATTTAAGAGGTTAAGAAAAAACCATTGCTGTATATAGATAGGTATACAACACTTTTGTAAATGGTAAGAGAAAATGTAAGGCGATGTTTTTTTAGAATATCTGGAAAGATCGACTTGAACAGTTAAGATTGTACTGATTCTCCAGGAAGTTGATTCCATAAGGTAGTGGTTTGTGGGAAGGAGCTAGTCGAGTGGAACATTCAGCTTACTAACGTAATGCGAAGGGAATGGGGGTATTACGCCTCAGTGAACATGGTGTAGCGGGTTTTACCTGAGAGGGTTAGAGTTGATGGAATATGGCCAACGTTATTTTTAGTAGGAATACACGTTAGAGTTTCTATCAGTCAATCAGTTAAGTGCCATACGTGATGGACGCTTGGGAGATCATGTCTTGAAAGAGAGATGACTGACTGGGCAGAACATTATCCCGCAGTAAGTTGCTATTGATTTCTGCGGTAGACTGGTTCCCAGCCAAGGCTATAGAACCCAATCTGTCCTGTTATTTAGCCCATAACTGGAGGTAAGAGACGGATTAATACCTTTCCCCAAAGGTATTTGCGCGCAAGTGAATGCAAGGAATTCAACTGGAATTCGAACTTGGCTCCCCGATTTCTCGTTTCCAGCCGATATCTACTGCACCACAACGCACATCCGTGCGAGTTGCTATCACTGTTATTTATTTTTTCATAGTCTCAAACAGTGAAATTATTGAAAACCAGCCTAGATTGTGAGGTCTAACTAAAGAAGAGCAAAAGAAAAAATGCCACCAGAATGGAACATGTCTCTAATTTTCCATCAGAGAAACCATTCCTATAGGTGACGTGTGCCGATATGAATTTGGCGACAGGAGACCATCTTGATATTTTTTTAATCATTTCACCCCAAGCAAGGCAATAAGAAACAAGCCGTTACTGAGTGTGAAATAATAAAAAAAAGAAAAAATAGTTAAGGAAATAAAACAATAAAAGAAGAGGAGTCAAATTCAATAGGTAATTAAATTTCGCTTTATCAAGATGGTCTACTGTAGCCAAATTGGTAACGACACACTTTCACTATAAAAATAGGGGAAAGAGGTGTACTGGTGGTCCTAATTCGGCCTTCACTTTAATAAGACTTCCTTATCTCGTCCGGTTGCTATAAAACTATTATTTGAATAATAGCAAATGTTTCGCATATATTTTCTTAAATTATCTTTCAGTAAGAACGAATGAAAAATATTATTATTATTAATTGGTTTTCTTTCATTTTATTTTGAGATTAAAATCAGCGATGCAGAGTCCAAGTTCTGCTGTTTTCACTTTGGGAAAGGTAAAAATTCATTTCTTTTCATTTTCCTCGCAGCTATGGGTTAAATAGCAGGATAGATTAGGTTCTGTACTCTTCCTTTGCAGCCAGTCTGGGGAAAGGAACATTCTCACTTCAAAAGCGTATATAAGAAAACTGGAAACTACTATAATTCACAAGAAATTAAAACATTTCACTGATAATAAAGAAAAGAAATAAATGGAAAATCATTATTATGTTTATGTTCTTTTATATCAAGGAGGAGTAGTGGCATTATCAGTGGGCTGTATATCTTGTACAGGTAAACTGGCTTCAAATTCAATTAGCACCAAAGTCCAACTGTGATTATTGTTTCAACTTTCGTTCTCTAATATCAGATTGTGTTGTGTTATGCAATGTTCTGTGAATGACTGCCATATCTCATAAACATATATGTATCTCTCTCTCTCTCTCTTTATATATATATATATATATATATATATATATATATATATACATAGCATAATGATGATCCACGTATACTGTCTTAATCTGCATAGGAAAATCTACTAAAAAGTTGTAAGTTTAAAAATGTATTTTTTTGACAGTATTTATTTATTTCTATTATTATATAGTACTAGCAGTATAGCCCGGCGTTGCTCGGGTGTAATGAAAGCTTTAAAACTAATCCATGGTCTATGGTCGTGTAGCTCAGACTCAGCCTAAAGAATATTTGTGTTAAGTTTGGTGAGCATCGGATAAAAATTGTGGATTTGTATTAAGGACATACAGACAGATAAACAGACACACGCACACAAACATCTTGCCTCTTATATATATATATATATATATATATATATATATATATATATATATATATTATCGATTTTCTGCACTATTGTAAGAACTACAACCTTGAAACTTCTGAATATTGTTTATGTCTTTGTCTATGAGTGTATCAAATTTGATTAAAATTGGACCACTCCTTGTATAACCCGATTATTTCGATTATCGATTTTCGATATTTATCGGGGGTACATCGACACAAAACCTAGCTAAGAACACTCGCAGGCGCTTATAGTACAACTGTGTAAATTTTCAAGAAAATCGGTTTAGCCGTTTTGGAGTCTATAGGTAACGGACACACACACACACACACACACACACACACACACACACAGACAAAGTTCCATTTATAAATAAGTTAAGAATTTTCTTTCTTTCTGCGTGAGTATGTGATATTGGATTTTAAAACTAAATACATATAAGCTAAGGTTAAATAGAGACTTAGATATTTTGAATCTTTATAGATATTTCAATAGTTAAGAATTTTTTAGATACACTTAAAAAAAATTCTTTAAAACAACATTAAAAACTATTATTACAAATAGGTTTACGTTTAAAAATATTCAAAAACTCTATCGCTTTCTACAACACGTGATGTAAACATCTCGCGACAGACGCTTCTCAAGACAAACTTCGAGTTTAAATTTTAAAATCATTTGTTTCTGATGAAAGGCCGCTGTCTGTCTGAAATATCAATATATATATATAATAATAGAAATATATACTGTCAAACAAATACATTTTTAAACTTACAACTTTTTAGTAGATTTTCCTATATATGTATATATATGTGTGTGTGTGTGTGTGTGTGTGTGTGTGTGTGTGTGTGTGTGTGTGTGTGTGTGTTTTAAATCCCAAAATATGATCAGATAGGTAAATCCTCAAAACCCGATCCTAATTAATATTAATTTCATTAATTTTAAAATGGATCAAGGTGGCGGGCTCGATGCAAATATATTCTATTTACAGAGACAAATATGAAAATTAAAACAAAAATTTCGATAGACAAATCCGTTGAATTACTTCCTTAAATTCCAAAATTGTTAATCCCACCCCATTCTATTTTCCCAAAGATGGAAGTTTTTTTTTTTTTTGGACTTCTGCCGGTATAAAATCTTCTAATACATTTGAATTGAGTAAATAGAATTTTCGTTTCGCCGTTGCTGAAGAAGCGAGGATCTCCTCGTAGAAATGGTTATTCAACGGATTTAAACATCGAAATTTTTGTTTTATTTTATATATATATATATATATATATATATATATATATATTGTCTCTATGTGTGTGTGTGTGTGTGTGTGTGTGTTTAAATTCTATCAGACAACCTCTGGTGCCATCGACCAGTGTATCGATGATTTCGGCATCGTTATTGCGTATCGGCCTTCCTCTACTCAAGTGTGAGGGTATCCTTCACTTGCATCGTCTGGTCGCTGGTGTCGCTCCTCAACGGTGTACTGTCGGCTCCTCGTTGGCTGACTATCTAGCACTTGGTCTGAAAAGCCCTGAATGGCGTTATCAAGTCGATTCCGTGGGTCCGGGCTGAGGAGGAGAATGAAGAAGTAGACTGAAAAGCCTATGGATAGTTGACTGGGTAGGGAAAGCCATTGATCGAATGACTGATCGATATGGATTCCATTCATTTTCATTTTTTTTTTCTTTTATTTATCTGGACTGGAAACAGAGTTCCTGTTATCTTACGCAGGAGACGAAAATATGAAGAAAGAAAGAAAGAAAGAAAGAAAGAAAGAAAGAGTAAACAAGAATTAATAGAATATAGAAATTGAAAAAATTAATCAATTAAAGAGCAAAAGAAAACAAAGAAATAGAGAAAAAGAGAGGCGGGGAAGAAAGAAAGAAAGACAGAAACAGAGTTAAATAGAGGGGGTAAAGAATTAATGAAAGAAAGAAATTAAAAAGAAAGAATGAATGAAAGGAAATAGTTAAGAAAGAAAGTAACAGAGAAGAAAGAAAAAAGAAATGAATATAAAGAAAGATATAAAACAGAATATATATATATATATATAAAACAGAAAAATGAAGAAAAATCCAAGTAAGACAACTAAGGAAGAAAAAAATGAATGAAACAGAAATACAAAAGACATAAAGAAAGAAATGGACATGTAGAAGTACATGTAAAACGTTAAAGAATTAAAGAAGGAAAATGAAAGAAAGAAAATGAGAAGAAAAAGAAAGAAAGTGACAAGAAACAAAATAGTTAATGAAATAGACACACAGAATAAATCTAGAAAAATACAAATAAAGAATGGACAAACGAAAAAAAATAAAGAAACCAATTTACAGTTGGGCTGGCGAGATGCAACCGTAAGTTCTATGCTAACAGTTTCTTCTCTCGCAATTTTCGCCCGGGAAACTCCCTTCTGGCTTCATATTTTCAAGCTAACTGTAATCTGACAAACTTTTAATGTAATGTTAATCGCTATCTGCTGTCCTCCTGATTATTCCTTTGCTGTTTCTGCTCAATACTAATGTTTCCGTTCATAATTCTTCGAGGAGTTAAAAATACAGAGCTAGAAAGAAAGTAAGAAAGAAAGAAAGAAAGAAAGAGCAAATAAGAATGAATGAATTAAAGAAAGAAAGAAAGAAAGAAAGAAAAAAGGAAAGAAAGAAAGAAAAACAATTAAATAAATAAATCGAAAATATCTAATGAATTAAAGAGAAATTGAAAAAAGAAAGAAAGAAAAAAAGAAAAGCAGCAAGCAAGAATGAATGAAATAATTAATACGAAAATAAATAATAAATTACAGAGAAATAAAAAAAGAAAGAGAAGCGATGTTGAAAGAAACAAAGAAAAAAAAGAAAGAAAGAGCGAACAAGAATGAATGAAATAATTAAATAAAAAATAAATAATGAATTAAAGAGAAATAGATAAAAGAGAGAGAGGAGAACGGAGAGGGAAAGAAAAAAAGAACGGAAAATAAAGGGCAAACAAAAATTAAATAAATGAATCGAAAATGTCTAATGAATTAAAGAGAAATTGAAAAAAGAAAGGAAGGAGAAGAAAGAAAGAAAGAAAGAAAGAAAGAAAGAAAGAAAGAAAGAAAGAAAGGGCAAACAAAAATGAATTAAATATATCAAAAATAAATAAAGAATTGAAGAGAAATAGAAAAAAGATAGAGAGGAGAACAGAGAAAGGAAGGAAGGAAGGAAGGAAGGAAGGAAGGAAGGAAGGAAGGAAGGAAGGAAAATAAAGAACAAACAAGAATTAATTAAATAAATCGGAAATAAATAGTGAATTTAAGAGAAATACAAAAAAAAGAGGAGAGGAGAATAGAGGGAGGAAAAAGAAAGAAAGAAAGAAAGAAGGAAAAAGCGCAAATAAGAATGAAGTAAATAAAGCGAAAATAAATAATGAATTAAAGAGAAATAAAATGAGAGGAAAAGTTGCGTCTTAGTGGTTTTACTCCCTTGCTTGTGATACCGATTGAAAAAAAAAATAAAACAAGCAGAAAAAATGGAAGAAAAACGAAGTCTTTTGACACGTCAAAGTATATCTGAAATACATCCTGTATAATGCGACATAAACTTCCAGATATTATGTATTATCACAGACGCATAGACAATGAAGTGCCTATGTATTTTAAAGAATATTTTTGCAGTCTTTTTTTAATTTTTTTAGTCCCTGATTCAGTTTTCATATTGTTATTATTTGGGATATTTTAATTGTCTTCTTTTGTCGTTGTTATAAATTTTATACTCCATTTAGGTACCTGTATTTTTAAATGTAGGCCTTATTGAGTTGATAGGTAGCATTATGTGATTAATTGTTTTACAAGTACAATAATGTACTGACTACCAAAGAGTCTGAGAAAATTTTATTGTTTACATCTCGTGAAAAGTATACGTGACTGTCTTGAGATTGATATTTGTAACTCAGGCATGATCTTGTACTTGTAAGCTAATTGCAAGTGCCAGGGGGCATTTCACAACAGGCTACGCCGCTAAGCCAACTCGGACATTGCGATTCAGGCAGAAGACGTGTGTACATACATACATACATACATACATACATACATACATACAATAGTAATGGCAATAGTAATATTTGCTATTTACATATAAGAAAATATTCACCGTGTATTAAACGAATAACAACTACTGTCGTATGAAATGCATAAAAACCGTTTCTGTTAAAACATTTCTTTTAGGAAAATAAATTTCACGAAGTCAATAGCTGTCTGTCTGATGTGTTAGGGTTAAGGTTAGTGTGTTATTTCTTGCGTGTTGTAATTATTTACACTATTTACATTGTTTGTACTGTTGTCCTCATCTTTATTGCCATATTCATGACGTTTCAGTCATTGCACTCAGCCCTTCTAAAGAGTCTGTCTATATTTCTGAGATGAAGTGTTTTAATTATTTACACTATTTACATTGTTTGGATTGTTGTCCTCGTCTTTATTGTCATATTCATGACGTTTCAGTCATTGCACTCAGCCCTTCTAAAGAGTCTGTCTATATTTTTGAGATGAAGTGTTTTAATTATTTACACTATTTACATTGTTTGGATTGTTGTCCTCATCTTTATTGTCATATTCATGACGTTTCAGTCATTGCACTCAGCCCTTCTAAAGAGTCTGTCTATATTTTTGAGATGAAGTGTTTTAATTATTTACACTATTTACATTGTTTGGATTGTTGTCCTCATCTTTATTGTCATATTCATGACGTTTCAGTCATTGCACTCAGCCCTTCTAAAGAGTCTGTCTATATTTCTGAGATGAAGTGTTTTAATTATTTACACTATTTACATTGTTTGGATTGTTGTCCTCATCTTTATTGCCATATTCATGACGTTTCAGTCATTGCACTCAGCCCTTCTAAAGAGTCTGTCTATATTTCTGAGATGAAGTGTTTTAATTATTTACACTATTTACATTGTTTGGATTGTTGTCCTCATCTTTATTGCCATATTCATGACGTTTCAGTCATTGCACTCAGCCCTTCTAAAGAGTCTGTCTATATTTCTGAGATGAAATGTTTTAATTATTTACACTATTTACATTGTTTGGATTGTTGTCCTCATCTTTATTGTCATATTCATGACGTTTCAGTCATTGCACTCAGCCCTTCTAAAGAGTCTGTCTATATTTCTGAGATGAAGTGTTTTAATTATTTACACTATTTACATTGTTTGGATTGTTGTCCTCATCTTTATTGCCATATTCATGACGTTTCAGTCATTGCACTCAGCCCTTCTAAAGAGTCTGTCTATATTTCTGAGATGAAGTGTTTTAATTATTTACACTATTTACATTGTTTGGATTGTTGACCTAATCTTTACTATTATATTCACGATGTTTCGGCTGTTGTACGCTACGGTCTTATTCATGTGTCACGTTGTTATTGGAAATCTTCAAGTCACCTTGTTACTGTTACTTGCTACAAGTCATTTGTTTGCGATTTTTCAGCGTGTTGTGCGTTCGAGGGTGTGCGTTGTGGTGCAGTGGATATCGGGTCGGAACGTGAAATCGGGGAGCCGAGTTCAAATTCCAGTTGAGTTCATTGCATTCACTTACGCGCAAATACCCTTGGGAAAGGTATTAATCCGTCTCTTCCTTCCAGTTATGAGTTAAATAACAGGACAGATTGGGTGCTATAGCCTTGGATGACAACCAATCTACTGCAGAAAGCAATAGCAACCTACTGCGGGATAATCTTCTGCCCAGTCAGTCATGTCTCTTTCAGTACATGATCGCCCAAGCGTGTTTCACGTATGGCACTTAACTGACTGACTGTGACTTCGTCACCAAGGTATTGTGGTTCGTTAGGTCAGAAATAAAGGCACAAAGACACAAATATATTACAAAGACAGTAGCACAAACATATACCAATGAACGATTATCAACACGCCTGTCAGAGTTATGTTGGAATATATTCCATTCTCTCTCTCTCTCTCTCTCTCTCTGTGTGTGTGTGTGTGTGTGTGTGTGTGTGCTCTACAAAGCAGAACTGCTACTTATATTTTTTTATAATCATATCGCCTCAAGCAAGGTATTTTACTTCCACAATTATGCAGGTGGTTACATTGGAGGAAAGTTATCAGAAAGAGTAACAGGTTATAGGGGATGCGTAGCGTCAAGAGCGGCTGTTCTGATCAACAATATCGGGGTTCTTGTAGTGCCATGTCGCGCATGGATAGGTGTCCCTGCAAGCGCTTTCAGTGGGCAACCCCGAGGCCACATCTTGTTGCAGCCCTAGCCAGTTTCCCTCCCAGCACAGATCGTGGATAATGACCGCCTGTATCCTCTACCCTAGGTCCCTTTCTACAAACAGAATCATGACTAAACAAATCAGAAATGACCCTAAACCAGTTAAATCAAAACCACCTAAACCCATTATCCTTTCCTTCACTAATATCTGGGGCATTCGTACTAACTTTCCTAGTGCAGAAACGTTCCTGCATGAAAAGTCCCCTGACATACTTGCGCTCTGCGAAACTAACGTCAACTCAGCTATTCCCTCCTCTAACCTCTTCATCCCTGGTTATCTTCCCCTTTTAAGGAAGGATTCCACTGTCCACATGCATGGATTGGGTGTCTATGTCAGCGAACACCTCCCCATAGCTAGGGTGAATTCACTCGAATCTACCGACCACCAATACACATGTCTCCGCCTGTCTCTCCTCAGTTCGGTTAGTTACCTATTCTTTCTTTACTGTTCTCCCTCCTCTCCTGACTGCTCCCTACTAGATAGCATTGCTGACGACATAGATAAGGCGATTTCCTATCACCCATTCGCCCACATATTTGTATTTGGAGACCTCAATGCCCATCACTCTGAGTGGCTTGAAAACGCCGTTACTGATCCAGCTTGCATTCACGCCATGAACTTTGCTATTTCCCAATCCCTTGCGCAAGTGGTGGACTTCCCCACTCGCTTCCCAAGCACTACCTCGGGTCATTCCTCACTGCTAGATATATGTTTCACCTCTGCGCCTGACGCCTGTCAAGTCACGCAGCTTTGTCCTCACGGCAACTCCGACCACGCTGTAGTCTCTCTCAGTATTTTTCCCAATCTCACTCCCCCCAGGAGCCCCCTACCTATAGGACCTCCTACCTCTACCATAAAGCTGACTGGGATGCCTTTCACGATTTCCTCTGCGACGTCCCTTGAGGAAAAGTGTTCGACATATCAGTTGATGACTGTGCCTCTGAGGTCTCGTCATGGGTGAAAGCTGGCATTGATGCCTTCATACCCACCAGGAAGTATTGCTTAAAACCTCATTCCTCTCCGTGGTTCTCTCCGGCCTGCTCAGGAGAGAACCATTACTTCCGTCTATTCCGGAGACAGTCAACTGATCACAATAGGCGCCTGTTCATATCTGCTCGCAATGAGTGCAAGAGAACCCTAAATGACGCCAAACAGTTGTTTGCTGAGAGAATGTGACAGCACAGATCTGACGAAAAGTTCGGCTCCAAGGACTATTGGAGGATTTGTAAACGAGTGCTCAACAATAGGAAATCCTCAATACCTCCTTTAATCCATGGATTTGAGGTTCTCACGTCATCTGAGGACAAAGCTGAGTGCTTTGCCCACAGATTCTCATCCAACTCCAAATTCGTCTCGTCCGGAATACACCCACCCGACTCCCCTATTAGAACTGAGGCCAAACTGCACGACGTATATATTACCCCGGCAGTAGTATCCAGAGTAATTTCAAAACTCGACCCCCATAAGGCGTGTGGAGACGATGGAATCCCAGTGATAGTCCTTAAGAGGTGTGCTCCTGAACTTTCCCCTGTCCTCTCTAAACTATTTAACTACTGCCTTTCTGCTTCCTACTTTCCTGCATGCTGGAAGTTCTTTTCAGTCGTTCCTGTATTTAAGAATTGTAGTGAACCCTCGGACCCATCCAACTATCGTCCTATCAGTCTTCTACTGATATTCGGGAAAGTATTCGAGGCTATAATCAATGCTGAAATAGTTCATCATCTCACCGCCCACAAACTGTTCTCCGAGAGGCAATATGGATTCCGCTTTGCTAGGTCCACGACCGACCTGCTAACAACCGTAATGGAGTACATGCTACAGGTCCATGATGAGTCTGACGAGGCTCGCGCGGTTGCTCTGGACATCTTCAAGGCTTTCGACAGGGTTTGGCACTCTGGCCTCCTATGCAAACTACGCGGTTATGGTATTACCGGTCGCCTGCTTGACCTAATCCAATCTTTCTTAAATAACCGCAAAATGAAGGTCGTTCTGAATGAGCGTGCCTCTTCGTCCTACAGCACGAATGCTGGTGTCCCACAGGGCTCTATCATGGGCCCGATGCTCTTCCTTATTTTCATCAACGACCTCCCAGATGAGATCAAGTCCCAAGTCAGCATCTACGCAGATGACACTACAATATACTCCCGCACCAGTAAGAAACCTGTCGTGGCGGACAGACATAATCTCGCTGCTGACCTTGAACGGGATCTGCACCCTGTGGTGAACTGGGGCAAGAAGTGGCTTGTCAACTTCAATTCATCTAAGACCAAGCTGTTGTCTGTCAACCATTACAGGCAACCTCTCCTGCCTCCCATAAGCATGGACCAAGCGATTCTCCCGGAGAGTAATACACTACGCCTCCTCGGCCTTACCCTGTCCTCAGACCTCAAATGGAACCACAATATTGAATCCATAGCAAAATCTACTGCTAAGAAGGTTGAGTCACTATGTCGATCCAGGATGTTTTTTCCACCTGAATTCATCCTGCATATATACAAGTCAACCATCCGTCCGTGCATGGAGTACTGCTGCCATTTATGGTCAGGTGCCCCTGCCGTTCTCCTCAGTGTTCTTGACAGGCTCCAAAGGAGAGTCTGTAATGTGATAGGTACTGATCTGGCGGCTCGACTGCAGCCACTTTCCCATCGTCGAAATGTGGCCTCCCTTTGTCTGTTCTATAAATACTTTTATGGCTTCTGCTCGAACGAACTTAAGTCACTGATGCCTCCTCAACAGGTGTTTACTCGTGCAACCAGACTGGCAACTGGGTCCCACCCATTCACAGTCAGATTAGCCAAATGCAGACGACAATTCTACTCCTTCAGCTTCTTCTCTCGCACTTCCCGCCTGTGGAACTCGCTCTCGTATTCTTGCTTTCCTGACGGCTACAACCTCCAGAAATTTAAATGCAAAGTCAATACTCATCTACTAACCACTGGACTCTAGCTCTCTCCCCACCCCCGTATAACCTTCCCTTTCTCTCCACCTATGTATCAGTCATCGCACCTGCTTTCTCAGCTTTCTATTGTTCCTTTCTAACTATTTTGTACTCCTCACTCTTTTCTAATTAATCTTTTTACATTTATGTAGCCCCCTGCACATCGGTGGCGTTTCTGCCTTGCTCGGAGTGAAATGATTAAAAAAAATGTCAGGAAGGATGAAAATACCGATCAGAGTGAAGTGGACAGAGAAAGAAGCATGAGGGAGAGGATGTGACATGTTAGTGACATAGGAGATGACTACTGACTTGACATTTAAATCCTTAAAGGGAATTCCACAGGGGCGAAGTGCGAGAAAAGAAGCAGGGGGGGGTAGAATTTGAGTTTACATTCTATTAGTCTCACAGTAAAAGGGTGTGACCGAGTTGCGAATCATGTGGCTCGACTAAATTCATATATAGGGGGCACCAGTGAGCTAAGATCATCGGAGCAGAAGCCGTAAAAGTATTTGTAGAAGAGACACAGGGAAGCCACATTGCGCCGGTGAGAAAGTGACTGTACCTGAGCTGCCAAGTTGGGATCGATCACATTACAGATTCTCCGTTGGATTTTGTCAAGGATCCCTAGGTAGATAGCAGGAGCACCCGACTAGATATGGCAGCAGTATTCAATGTACGAATATATATAGTTCGGGAAGTGTTCAATATGTCATATGGGTAAGCCACCACAACATACCGTCAGTTCAATGAAGGATATTCAATGCTGAGATCTTATAGCAGCTGTTCCCAATAGGTGTGTCACCCCTCATAGGTGCGGCGGAAGAGGATAGCAGGTGAGATGGAATGATTGAAAGACGATCAAAGATTTAGAAATCGTTTTAAAAAATCCATGTGCAAAAAATAAATATGATTTAGAAATTTTAAATATTGTCATCGTGTTATGTTGTGAGTAAGAATAAATAACTAAACAACAGGAATAGGTTAATTGTTGTATTCCGTGAAAATAGTATTTACAAAGGTTATTAGTATCCAATACAAGAATAAGGGTTAATAGTCTCAACCGTCGTAAGACGTAGTATGAGCAATGGGTACTTCCGGGTCGTCACCGGAAGTCTACGACTGGCTTGTTGATCGGCACACTCTCCTACGTAGATGCCACCATTACTTTACATAGTAATGGAATAGTCCATGATAGCCGAATAGGCACGGGCGTCCCAACACATCGATTACTTGTAATTACATGCATGAGTCCAAGTATAGTTATAAATAATTATTGACGGATTTTATCATTGCAATATTTTTTAATTATATGAAGTATCAAGAATATAGTAACTAGGATCCGCAAATTATAGGTGAGAGTTATCAATGATGATCTAAATTCGAATCCGCAGTTATCTCCCTTTAACCCTCTCTGTTATTTTGTAAAATTATTTTTATATATATTTTTTATTACAAAAATTTGGTGAGAGGCGAGAAAATTTTCGTATTAAAACTGCAGCCCAAAGCAAAAAAAAAAAAAAAAAATGCGAACCACTGCCTTCCAGGGTTTATTCATTCCAAGCGTTGAATACGTTGTCATAGATATTGAAAAACTAAAAAAAAAAAAAAAAAGCAAGCTACTTAGATAGAATGTGATATATGAACATTATTAGATGTAAGTTTGGGTACAGTAGATATTGCCTCGGAACGAGAAATTGGAGAGCCGAGTTTAAATTCCAGTGAAATTCGTTGCATTCACTTACGCGTAAATACACTTTGCTGTTTATAGTCATAACGT
>JBBBDQ010000941.1:4165000-4237500 GCA_037127315.1 Ascarosepion bandense
AATCCAAACTATAGGAAATGGAATTTATTCTTTTTCTTTTCTTGTTTTTAGGAATTGACAACAAAAATAATAAACACTACTTATTTATTAGAATGGTTAGTAAAACATCAGATAAATGCCTATCGATTCGAACTTTATAAAATGGTAAATAGTAAAGATTATCTAATAGTTGTTTTTATATGTTAATAATTTAGTAAATGTTTATAAATTTATGAATAAAATCTTTTATATTGATTTCTTTATAAATTGGTAAATCATAAATATTGCATTACATTAGTTTTCATTGTATTAGTCTTTAAAATGGCATAAACATGCAATTATTCTTGTGAAAAAACAATCTAGAAAATAAGAAATATTCTTGTTGCCTATTCACAAGATCCAAAAACATATATCAATTCCTTTCCGTCATGTTTATCCATATTTACGAAATTTGTGAATTATTTTATTTCCGGCATTGATCGTTGGTGACTGCCCACAGGAAACCAAACTGCGGATACGGAAAGATCATTCTACTTGATAAAACAGGCATAATGTTGAGGAATTCACTGCGGCTCGGACTCACTTAAATTTCAGTCGGTCAGTTAAGTGCCATACGTGATATATGCTTGGGTGATCATGTCTCGAAAGAGACATGACTGACTGGGCAGAAGATTATCCCGCAGTAGGTTGCCATTGCTTTCTGCGGTAGACTGGTTGCCGACCAATGCTATAGAACCCAATCTGTCCTGCTATTTAACCCATAACTGGAAGGAAGAGACGGATTAATACCTTTCCTAAGGGTATTTGCGCGTAAGTGAGTACAATGGATTGCAACGGGAATTCGAAATCTGCTTCCCGATTTCTCGTTCCGAGTCGATATCCACTGTACCACAACGCAAATCCCGAGTGTGGGATATCTACCTGAAAAAGATAGTGACGCTTTTCACGTATTCAGTCAATTAAGTGCCATACGTGATGCACGCTTGGGTGATCATGTCTCGAAAGAGACATGACTGACTGGGCAGAAGATTATCCCGCAGTAGGTTGCCATTGCTTTCTGCGGTAGACTGGTTGCCGACCAAGGCTATAGAACCCAATCTGTCCTGCTATTTAACCCATAACTGGAAGGAAGAGACGGATTAATACCTTTCCTAAGGGTATTTGCGCGTAAGTGAATACAATGGATTCAACTGAAATTCGAACTCGGCTCCCCGGTTTCTCGTTCCGAGTCGATATCCACTGTACCACAACGCACATCCTCACTTAAATTTACACCTACAATAAAAAAAAATGCCTAGCATAGAAGAAAGTCTGGTATTAAGCAGAAAAAAATTAAAGAGAGATGAACTAACAACATGCACTGGAAAAAAATGTCGTTTTTGTAAGCACGAAAGTACATTTTTACTAAACATTATGCCACGAATGATTTATAGTAGACGAAGCCGAATTCATCCTTATCTACTGTACTGAGAAATCATTCGTAGTCGAGCGATTAAGACGTATTCGATCAACTGATGCCTTTCCCTCTGTTGTTAGTGGTCACAGGTTCGAATCCAGCTAAATCACACACATTATCATAACAAAACTCCTCAAAAATATTCAGGCTGATCGATTTATAAATATATAAAATAGCGTTTACTACTTGATGAGACATTCTCCTTTCAATGTCGGAACAAAATGTACACTTTGTAGAAGATTGTAATTTGTACATGTTCTAAACTATAATTTATAATAAATATTCATAGCTCTATTTCTATATTGAGCACTGTTTTGAATTAATGTTTTGAACGTTATTAATATTTTATTCCTTATTCATTTGGATATATATATATATATATATATATATATATGTGTGTGTGTGTGTGTGTGTGTGTGTGTGTGTGTGTGTGTTTAGGCAAAAAAATTATTTTAGACAAGTCAGCTTTAAAAATTTGCAAACATTGTGTCTGTTTATTTCTAATAAAATCCGTCCATACAAGTGGATATCTAGCCATACTGATGAGCTATGATACAGCAAAACAAGCTGTGTGTGTGTGTGTGGATTACTAATATATATATATATATATATATATATATATATTATCTGACGTCGATGGTAAGTCTCAGAATTTCATATTTATACTCCACTGAGTACTGTTTTATTAACACCTGAATGTATACTACTTTGCCTGAAGAGACCAGAGTGTTCGAAACCTAGGTAGCAAGTAATTGGTGTGTGTTCGGTTCCTTGACATAAAACTCTGCATATTCAGTTCATTTGTTTTTATTGCGCATTGAGCACTTTTTCGATCTGCCGTTTGATGACATAACCAGCGATAATTTTACTGATATATATATATATATATATATATATATATATATATATATATATTGTTTAATTACTTAGTTTTTGGTCATAATAAAATACATTTGGATTAAAATGTTTCAATACAATTATTTTGTAAGACTTTTGAATATTCTTCATTTGTAAACTAGTTATTACGTGACCTAGGTTTCTACCATGTGGTGTATGTATGTATGTATGTATGCCGCATTCACCCTAGTCGGGTTGAGCGGGCTTCCTCCCTGACGGAGCAAGTCTCATTGGGATTTGTTTAAGGGCAGGGTCCCAAGTCCTACCCTGTTATTTAACCCATAACTGGAGGGAACGGACGGATTAATACCTTTCCCAAGGGTACCAGTGCGCAAGTGAGTGCAGTGTGCTCAACTGAAATTGGAACTCGGCTCACCGATTTCCCCCTCCAAGCCGACATCCACCGCACCACAACGCACATCCGTGAACGCTAACAGCACCTGGTAATTCCAAGTGGTCACCCACGTAAGTACTGACCAGGCTCAACGTTGCTTAACTTCGGTGATCGAGCGGGAACCGGTGTATTCAACGTGACATGACCATGTAGTGTCTTCATGAAAGAACAGAAATTATGACTAAGTGTAACCATACAAAAAATACCTGTTAGGTTCATAAAACCATGGATGAAAACTTTATAATTTCTTGTAAATTTAAAAATTACGCGTTCAAAAATTCCCCGTCACGTGTGCATTCTTAAAAAACGGTAAACAGTAAAATCATTTATTGTAAATTGCCTGAAAACACCACATGGAAGAAACCTAGGTTGCGTAATAACTCGTTTACAAATGAAGAATATATATATATATATATATATATATATAATTATCGAAAGGCACAGTAGGGCTAATATAAAAAATGATTCTAATACAATTCGTGTAAATCAATTATAAGACTTCATGTTTACTCATAGCTTCCAGCCATCTATATTCTTGTCGTAACTCATTTAACGAAATAGTCCCTTACAGCTCCAAATAAATTCACTTTACGTATCGCTAGAACAAATAAGATTGTGTCTTTGTTCACGTTCCATTACCTATTAGTGTCGCCACAGCTAGACTAACCTTTCTGGACGTACCATAATCACTTGTCCGATACTCCTCGATTATAGATAATATCTGATTTCGAAATAAAATATATTATTTATTAGTTCAGCGTAAGTTTCAGCTGGAAACTCCGCTATCAGTTCAGCATCACTTGATTGTGATGCTTACCCGAAAAACTGTAATGTTTCATCCTTTTTTTAAGTGTCACTTTGCTCAAAATATTCCGCAATAAAGATGACCGGGCTCGTGCAACTGATTTCTTTAGCTATCATATCACAGAGGGTTTAAAATGGTCTGTAACTTCTAATAGATCAAAAAACAAGTTTACATCGTTTCATATCACAGATCCGACCTTCAGGTTTTCTTCCTTGCACTCCCAAAGAGGGTTCATCCATTAAACATCTGTTGTAATAGTTTCCCTCCAGATCTCAGTTGAAACTTCTATGTAAAACCACTGCTAAAAATTAGTTCGCCGCTCCAGGAAGTGCCTTATTGCTTTCCGAATTCTTGACCTTTACGAGATTTACAATAGACAAAAGATCATTGTTATGTCTGGATCTGCTCAATCCTAAATTTCCAGCCATGATAATAATTCGAATTTGTTTACGTTTTTTTTGTTTTTGTTTTTTTTTTGCGGTGGTTCTCTACTTTGCAGCCTTTTCTTCATAGTCAATGTGGCAAGATTATCGCTACACCATCGCTATTTCCATGTCAAATATTCAGATGTGCTATATTCTAACATAACACAAGTTCAGACCTCCCCAGCAAAAGCACGTAATATGACTTCCACGGAATTGAATCAGCCTCATTTTCCTTATATGCCAACTTATTTATTGATCGATTCCTTTTTTACGGTTTATCAACCCTTTTGAAAGTCATTTAAAGCCAGAAATTATTTTTCTTTTTAGATTGTATGTGTTATGGTACCCTCCTACGATGAATGGTATCTTCCCCTTTCTATATTATTGTGGGGACCTACCTACAAATGGACTCATCCACACCTCTATAATATGGCTACCAACTCTGAGTGGCATTGACTGAGGAGTAGCCACAGACTGAATAAATGAGTGAGTCAGTACGCCTACGCGAGAAATTACTCTTCAGTCCACGTTTACCATTGTACTACGCTTTCCGAGAATATACTATTCAACCTTATATCCGAGTCCGTGTTATCTTTCTATGGCCCTTCGGTCATAACATATATATAATTACCTGCAGGAGACAGCTAGAAAGACAGTTAACAGCAGTTGACTGCCTCATGCATTGTCGAACTCTCTGCCCGAATGCAGAGAGTAATAGCTCAGTCGAGGCTCCACCGAAGTGTAGAATTTCGTCTGGGGAAAATTAGACAAAGATTTTTGCGCGGTCTATATGGTCTGGATTACCCACATTAAAAAGGCTTTGTGCCACATTTTGTCTTAAGTGAGAAGGCAATACCGCAGTTAACAGCAGGTAAGTTGGCAGTTAAAGCCAGCTACTAGTCAGGCAATAAGCAGCGTAACTGTACCGTTCGGACTTATTTGTTTCTGGTGACTTCTTATTAATACTGCTTTGTATATCTTCTTCTTCTTCTATGTGCCCTGTCCCTTCAGGACGTAGGCGATCATGGCTCTCCAGGTCTCCCTATCCCTTGTGGCTCTTAATATGTTTGCTCCTGTTGCTCCTGGCAACCCCCGTTCAGTCATCCACCTGATCAGGCCCTGCAAATATGTTATCCGCTGCCTTCCTATGTCTCTCCTTCCTTCTATCTGTCCAGTCAGTATCAGGTTCTCCAGGCTCTCCTTCCTCATTGCATGTACCAGGAACTTCAGCTGTCTCTTCCTGATGCTCAGCATCAATTTCCTTTTTGTTGCCATTCTTTCTAATACCTCGTCGTTGCTTGTATGCTCAGTCCACGATATCCGTAGCTTCATTCTGTAGAACCACATTTCGGCCGCTTCCAGTTTTGTCCTCATTTTCGATGATATTGTCCAGCATTCACTGCCGTATTGAAGAACTGACATCACGTAGCAGTCTAGCACTCGTTTCTTCGTTTCTATTGAGATTTTCCTGTGTGTTAGTATTTTGCTCATCTTCTAGAACGCGTCCTTTGCCATGCCAATTCGCCTTCGCATCTCCGTGTCGCACTTTCCATCTCCTGTTAGAACTCTTCCTAGGTACCTAAATTCTTGTACTTGTTTGATTCTGTTATCCCCCACCTGTATTTGGCATTTTGGGTTGTATCTTTTGCTGATGACCATGCACTCAGTTTTCTTAAAGTTTATTTGTAGTCCCTTCTTGTCACTCTCCACTGTTACTTTCTGTATGAGGTCTTGTAGTTTCCTTTCCGTGTCCGCAATCAGCACTGTATCGTCCGCATATCTTATGTTGTTCAGCTTGTGGCCTCCAATAACAAATCCTGGCGTGTCATCTAGGGTCCTCAAAATATTCTCGCTGTATAGGTTGAACAAATCCGGTGAAAAGACACATCGTTGTCTTACGCCTTTTTCTATCTTTGTGTATCTACTGAGGTCGTTAACTGTCCGTATGCAGGCCGTTTGCTGCCAGTAGAAATTCTTGATTATATTGTTCTTATTATACTAATACATTGTTTTGAACCTATTTCTGTGTTCTTTGTCTTACTTCCGACCAAACAGGTCGCAACAAATTTGCGGCAAAGTTTCGCCACAGCAAATCCACAGCAGTAAGAATATTTTTCATGAAGATAACAATAGTTTTAGAGATACAAGTTTTATTAACTAATAGCTAGGGAGATTAAGATTGATATATACATTTCTCAAGGAGATTTGCGCATGACGAACCTAACTGGAATGCGAACTCGGCTCTCCGATTAACAGTTTCGATGCCAAACTTACAGTATCTGGCATTCGCAAGTGGTCACACATGTCGGTACTGACCAGACCCGATGCTGCATAACTTCGGTGATCGGGACCAGTGTTTCAAACTGATTTATCCATAAGCCTCTGCTTCAAATATAAAAGAAATGTTCGACTAAAAAAGCATCCCCTCCCAAAGAACTGCAAATTTGTAGAAAAGGCCCCTCGTGGGTCCTACCTCGAACAATAAAATCTTAACCTTTTATATCAATGATCACTCGTTATTCCTATTTTTTATCCTCATAAACTTCATTTTCTAACACCACTGCATTCTGTCCTTGGCATGACGGTAAACAGCATCCGGCAACAAGGCCTCTGATTGAGAGGTTGTGAGGAGTATGAAACCACCTCTTAATTGCTGTTGTTCTCAGGTCTACCCTGACCCGTTAGGGTCCCAGCTATGGGCAATTAGTTAAAACCCTGCGAAAGTATAAAAATACACTTTTATAGTAATATATACATAAAAATAGACTTATATAAAAAATATATATTTTTGAAGGAAAAATATTACCAACAATACATTTTTGAAGAAAAAATTATTACCATAACACATTTTTGAAGGAAAAATATTATTCTTAGCAAAACGTTTTTGAATAGAAAACTAGAAGACATTTTCAGTTTTTTTTAAATAAAAAGAATAAAAACAAAAAATTTCATTAAAATCTGACTACGTCAACTTTTTCACTATAACCGAACATTAAAAACAAACCTCAAGACTCCAGCTTTTTGGCATTAAATAACCAACAGCGGTTGATATGCTGTTCAACAAAACTCAAACCACTGCATTCATTTATATCACACACCTCATTCGTCATCACCGTTTTAATATTAACTCACTACATTGAGAGACTCTCAAGCATCGCATAAGGCGAATTTTATATACACATATTTATATTCATCAGCATGTCTCTAACTTCCTCTCTCTTTAATTGCCAATAAATTCTTCAATTTTTACCACATATTTTAAAAACTTTTCTGATACATTTGCTGTTATTTATTTAACTTCTCTTTATTCAATTGTGTGTCATCCGATCGCCTCTTGGGAAAAAAGCATTCGTGGTATCCTAACAGTTCACGTGAACCGATTCTTGATATTATAAAAGCTTAGAAATCCGGTTGTTAGATTATCCGAATATAATCTTATATATTAATAGCCGATATATAATAGCTTCAAATATGATTAAGATTTTTTGTTGTAAGTTTTGCGAAGAATGAAAAGGGGTTTTCTGTGCTGAACATAATATATTCTGACAAATCGTCTTGAAGTTAAAAATGTGGCAAATATTCTAGTCATTGCTCACATGCTCGGTCCATGATATCCGCAGCATCCTTCTGTAGAACCACATTTCAGTTGCTTCAAGTTTTTCCTTCATCTTCGAAGATATTGTCCAACATTCACTGCCATATTGAAGAATCGGCATCACATAGCAATCCAGTACTCTCTTCTTTGTTTCTATTGAAATTGTCTTGTTTCTTAATACTTTACTCAACTTCCGGAATGCTTCTTTTGCCATGCTAATTAGCCTTCAGATCTCAGCGTTGCACTTTCCGTCTTTTGGATCTTTGGGAGTCTAGTGAAATTGTCTTGTTTCTTAATACTTTACTCAACTTCCGGAATGCTTCTTTTGCCATGCTAATTTGCCTTCAGATCTCAGCGTTGCACTTTCCGTCTTTTGGATCTTTGGGAGTGCATGGATTCAGTTCGAATGTGAAACCATAAATGCTAATGACACAAGAAACAAAAATGCATCTTACTTCTGAACATAAATGTGACGAGAATAGAATTTTAATCTGGAAATATGTTAATATATTGATGTTTTCCATTAAATTATCAAAATAGTTTAATTCTTTTTGATACTGTCAATTATGTTTTCTTCAACTCTCCGATTGAAAAGAAAATAAGCAGAATAGGTTCCGAAAGATACGCTGCCTTTATAGAACCGGTTCTATGAAACTCGGGATGTCATTATTGAGCACAAGCAATATAGCTTTATGTTACTGAAGATTATTTGAGTCAGTTTTCATTTCTCGAGCAAAACAAATGAGCCACCTCGATCACTGAAGTTAAGCATCGTCGACCACTGGTCAGTACTTAAGTGGATGACAGCTTTGTAATACTAGTATTCACATTATAATTTCTTGTTTGTTTATCAAACTCTGGTTAGGTATGAAGAAACGTTTTCCATTTCAGTAAAACTTCTATGACTAAAGCTTGATTATTAAAAGAAAAAGAAAACATGTTTTAAAATCTAAAATTTTTATGGTTTTAAATATCCTGTAAATGGTTAATAAACCGTAGAAAACGAATCAATCAATCAATCCAAACTTTCTTGCGATTTCGCGTTGGCACATTCAATAACATTTCGACGACCGTCAGTCACTTTCTATAATCTTCAATCTTTCTAAAATATTCAGTCAGTTAAGTGCCATACATGATACACGTTGACTGGGCAGAAGATTTTCCCGCAGTAGGTTACCATTGCTTTCTGCGGTAGACTGGTTACCAGCCAAGGCTATAGAACCAAATCTGTCCTATTGTTTAACCCATAACTGGAGTGAAGATACAGATTAATACCTTTCCTGAGAGTATTTGTGTGCAAGTGAATGCGAGGAATTCCACTGGAATTCGAACTCGGCTACCCGCTTTGTCGCTCCGAGTCGATATCCACTGCATCACAACGCATATCTCCATATTATGAAATTATACTAAAAAGCTTCACACTTCCTAAAATATTTTCTTCTTCTTTTATGTGCCATGTCCTTTCAGGACGTAGGCGATCATGACTTTCCACATCTCCCTATCCCTGGTGGCTCTTAGCAGGCTTTCTCATGTTGCACCATGCAACTTGTTCCGTCATTCACCTTATCAGGTCCTGCAAATATGTTATCCGCTGCTTTTCTCTGTCTCTTTTTCCCTCTATCTGGCCTGTTAGTATCAGGTTCTCCAAGCCCTCCTTCCTCATTGCGTGTCCCAAGAACTTTAGTTGTCTCTTCCTGATGCTCATTATTAATTTCCTTTTCGTCTCCAACCTTTCCAAAACCTCGTCATTGCTCACATGCACGGTCCATGATATCCGCAGGATCCTTCTGTAGAACCACATTTCCGTTGCTTCAAGTTTTTCCTTCATCTTCGAAGATATTGTCCAACATTCACTGCCATATTGAAGAATCAGCATCACATAGCAATCCAGTACTCTCTTCTTTGTTTCTAGTGAAATTGTCCTGTTTCTTAATACTTTACTCAACTTCCGGAATGCTTCTTTTGCCATGCTAATTTGCCTTTGGATCTCAGTGTCGCACTTTCCGTTTTTTGTTAGTATGCTTCCTAGGTATTTAAATTTCTGTATCTGTTTGATTTTTTAGTCCCTCACCTGTAATTGGCATTTTGGGCTGCCCTTTTTGCTGGTGACCATGCATTCGGTTTTCTTGCGGTTTATTTGTCGTCCTTTCTTGTCACTCTTTTCAGCTACCTTCTGTAGGAGGTCTTGTGGTTTCCTTTTTGTGTCTGCTATCAGCACTGTATCATCTGCGTACCTTATATTTTTTAAATTGTGGCCTCCGATGACGAATCCTGGTATAACTTCTAGGATTCTCAGAATAGTTTCGCTGTATAAGTTGAATAGATCCGGGGAAAAAACTCATCATTGTGTTACGCCCATTTCAATCTTAGTATAAATGCTGAATTCGTTGTCTGTCCGTATGCAGGCCGTTTTCTGCCAGTAGAGATCTTCATTCTTCCTAAAACAATCAGTCTTCCTAAAATCCTCAGTCTTTCGAAAACATTCAGTCTTCCTGAAATTTTCAGTCTTCCTAAAACATTCACTCTTCCTAAAATATTCTGTCTTCCAAAAAACATTCAGTCATCCTAAAATCTTCATTCTTCCGAAAACATTCAGTCTTCCTGAAATTTTCAGTCTTCCTAAAACATTCAGTCTTCCAAAAACGTTCAGTTTTTCTAAAATCTTCAGTCTTCCAAAAACATTCAGTCTTCCTAAAATTTTCAGTCTTCCTAAAACATTCAGTCTTCCTAAAATCTTATGTCTTCCAAAAAACATTCAGTCTTCCTAATATTTCAGTCTTCCTAAAACATTCAGTTTACTAAAATTTTCTGTCTTCCGAAAACATTCAGTCTTTCTAAAATCTTCAGTCTTCCTAAAATTTTCAGTCTTCCTACAACATTTAATTTTCCTAAAATCCTCAGTCTTCCTAAAATTTTCTCCTTCTTATCATTCATCATGACTTGGATGATCATGATTCTCCACATTTTCCCATCCTTTCTAGCTTTACTTTTTAATTAATTATTTTAGTTATCCTTTTCTGTTATTGTTCATTATATTTCACTTAATACTGACCGAAACATAAGTTCACAACTTTTTTAAATGTTTCACAAAGAAATCTTAAATATTTATGCATAATTTTATTCAAACACTTATGTACTATTTTAATCCACTATATTTGACCATATCTTTGAAAGCTCGTTGATTCTATCCTCCTGGATCTTGGCAATTTTTGCCTGATGATCTGGTTTAAGTAATTTTCCAACGCTTTCTGGAAAATTGAAGTTCTTCCCATTGTGCCGATTGAAACAGATGGTAATCTGAGGGTGCAAGCTTAGCTGAGTCAGTTAAGTGCCATATGTGACACACAACTGGGCGATCATGTCACGAAAGAGACATAACTGACTGGGTAGAAAATTTTCCTGCAGTAGGTTGCGATTACTTTGTACGGTAGACTGGTTGCCAACCAAGGCTATATAACAAAATTTGTAGTGCTATTTAATCCACAGCTGGAAAGAAGAGACGGATTAATACCTCTCCCAAGGGTATTTGCGCGTAAACGAATTCCATGAATTCAACTGGAGTTTAAACTTGGGTCTCTGATTTCTCGTTCTGGGTCGCTATCTACTACACCACAAATGCACTTAGCTGAGTACAGAGGTTGTAATCGGAGATTCAACCCAGGATGCATCAATTCCTGTCTGCAAAGTGACATAAGTTTTGGCATTATTCTGATGGAAATTGTCACTTTTGCCATTGGCTAATTCCGCAGGGTTTTAATGGATTGCAGTCTTTAATTCAATTAAGAAACTTACTTTTATGAATTCAACGTCTCATTTTACTGAAGGAACTCGTAATACACAATGCCCTTTTAATCTTATCATTGTGTGTGTGTGTGTGAACACTTCAGATAGAATATATATGTAAAAAGACAACATTAATAAAGACAAAAAGGAAACTTATCTTAACCGTCGCGTTTCGTCCTCATTGTCAAGGCAAATATAAGAACAAAAATGTTATTATCTTTATCAAAATCTTTGCTATAGGAGTGCTTATGAGTATTCATCAGGTTAGCGGAAAGTCTGACAAATTCACGGACGTGATGTAAAGCAGTTCAATGGATCATAAACTAAAGGGCGTAGAATTTTTTATGTATGTATATATATGCAATTTAGTATTTAAATTATTTCGAATTGGGATTTCAAAAGATGATAACGGATAAATCAATCGCAATCCAAACTAATTTAAATACTAATTTACATATACAGGAGCGAGCATAAAGATCAGAACGATGTTAAAAAAAATTAAATCAGAAATAACATTTTTATTTTAAAGCTTCAAAGAACATTTATCAAGGAAAAAAGGAGATAAAGGTAAATTATATAATTCCAAAATATAAAGCTCAATAAACTTATTTTAATAAAATTATAAGAGTAATTATATAACATTCGACAAAAATAAATGAACTGTTCTGGTGTCCAGTTTTTGTGCTCTCTTCCCCATGCTAGTCTCTTCTTCCAATTGACTGGCCGAAGCAAAGGCCTCCTGGTTGCTTTGTAAAATTTTGCAAAGTAATAATAACAAAAGAACCATTCTATTTTCATTTAGAAATATCCATTTGGCAATAAATAGTAAAAATAGAATGAAATACATCATTTTTTTTTTAAGTTGGAGTAGTCCAATAATTATGGCCGGTAGTATATATATATATAAATATATATATATATATATAGATTACTCTTTTAGTTTTGTAATTTATCAGTTTAGCTAAAGTAACATTTTTTACATTGTGGCTATTTTTTATGATTAAAATCCTTCTCTATGATTGTGGCTATTTTTTATGATTAAAATCCTTCTCTATGATTGTATTGGTGTGTTTCACCAAGGATTTGCGAGGCATGTTCATGCAACAAATTTATTATAATTTTTATTTCAATGAATAGTTAGTTCTTCAGTTCATGTTTCGATTCCATTTATATTGTAAAAAAATTGCCTGTTGTTATTTTTTCAGTCGTACATATTTTACATAATTGTAACACTATAAGCATTTTTGAATTGGGGTGAGTAAACACCTGATGGACCATCCATTTTTGAAAATCTGTTGAGACTAACACAGAGTTAAGAGATGAAAAACAGAAGAAATTTATAATTAGAAATCCATAAATGATATTTACCAAGATGCGAATAAAATTACAATATTAATTATAGCAATGACATACTTTAGGCAAGATCCTGAAATATTTACATTTATTTATTCTCCGGATGTGCAGAAGTTACGAAGTATAAAAAATACATTAAAAATGTCGAATTTCTATAGTTAAGCTGTATTAAGTAATGTAGCTTGTCGGTGAGGGAGGCCGGACAAGAGAGTCAGGTTGAATAGAAAAGAAAGTCAAAAATAAACCAATCAACTCGTGGAAATTTCCATCTGTAAATAAAAAATAATCGCACAAAATTTAGCAAAAAACTGTAAATAAAAAATCACACAACGCAAAAATAGAAAAAGAATTAAAGAACTTTCCTGAATTAGAATAAAAAAAGAGTAAATGAAAACAAAGTGCAATAAACAAAAGAAAGAAGAGGAAATAAACAAATTGTTGAAAACAAATATTGATGAAGCAGACGACAAGGAAGATGGCGCCGTGGTCGGGAATAACGTCACACAAGATGGCCGCCCTGAGAGGTGTAGGGCTTTAGAAAAGCAAAGAGATGGTGAAGCGTAGGGTAAAAGATTGGGGAGTGATTTGGCGTGGAGAGCTGAGGATACATATCACTGATTGACAGTTAAGCTGCAACTGATAGAGCGGAGGAAAGTGGGGTGAAAGCACACCGCCATTTAAAACCAGGGCCCCAACATCTGCAGAGAATTATAAGTGTATGAAAAAAATAGTGAGTCGGCAGAGAGAAATATATCGTGAGAAAAAAGATATAGAAAGAAAAACAGTATAGGAAGACTATGGATTGGAACGATAAAGTGGTTATATGGACTGGAAAAAAGTGACTTTAGATAACGGAAGAGAAAGATGACTTCAAAAAATTATGAGAGAAATTGAGAAGAGTAATAAGAACGAAGAAAAGAAAGAGCAGAAACATAATGATTGAGAACGTAAGAATCGAACAAATAAAACTACAAAACAAAATGGATGAAGTGAAGGAGATAACCGTTGGAAAGAGTCAAAATTACTTCAACACAAAATAACAAGACGTAGATAGGCAAAGAATGTTGAATAGGAAATGGAAAAGCTAAAGAGAAAAAAGGCACAAACTTACAACAAGAAAAATAAAAATAGATAAAAAATAAAAGTAAAAAGAAAAAAAGAAAAGAAAGGAAAATGGCGGACAGTTTAAACGGAAAGAAAAAAGAACTGGCTGAAAAGAAAGATGGCCGTATAGAAAATGACGAGGCAGAAAATTAAACAAAAATAACCAGAAGATGCAGAAAGGAAACGAAAATAATGTGGGAGAAGGGAAAATTGAAACGATTTTATAAAAAAAGAGAAGAGAACTAAAATAGAAGAGATATTTATTAGAACGAGGTAAAGACATGAAAATAAGAGAATGAAAAATAGACTCAATTGGAGTAGATGGACAAAACTATCGCCCGGTTCACACTCCACCCACGTCTATTGAACAGGTGAAGAGGCTCATCCCTTGTTCTTTGTTCCTTGTTTAGGATGTGGTTTCCGGTTTTCTCCTTTCCAATCTTTACACTCTTTTCTTTTTTTTTTTCAATTGGAGTAGATAGATTAAACTATCGCCCGGTTCACACTCCACCCAAGTCTATTGAACAAGTGAAGAGGCTCATCCCTTGTTCCTTGTTTAGGATGTGATCTGCGGCTTTCTCTTTTCCAATATTTTCACTCTTTCCTTTTTTTTTCAATTGAAGTAGATAGACTAAACTATCGCCCGGTTCACACTCCACCCACGTCTATTGAACAAGTGAAGAGGCTCATCCCTTGTTCCTTGTTTAGGATGTGGTTTCCGACTTTCTCTTTTCCAATCTTTTCACTCCTTTTTTTTTCAATTGGAGTAGATAGACTAAACTATCGCCCGGTTCACACTCTACCCACGTCTATTGAACAGGTGAAGAGGCTCATCCCTTGTTCCTTGTTTAGGATGTGGCTTCCGGCTTTCTCTTTTCCAATCTTTTCACTCCTTTTTCTTTTCAATTGGAGTAGATAGACTAAACTATCGCCCGGTTCACACTCCACCCACGTCTATTGAACAAGTGAAGAGGCTCATCCCTTGTTCCTTGTTTAGGATGTGGTTTCCGGCTTTCTCTTTTCCAATCTTTTCACTCCTTTTTTTTTCAATTGGAGTAGATAGACTAAACTATCGCCCGGTTCACACTCTACCCACGTCTATTTAGGATGTGGTCTCCGGCTTTCTCTTTTCCAATCTTTTCACTCTTACGTAGCCCCCTGCCCATCAGTGGCGTTACCGCCTTGCTCGGGGTGATATGATTAAAAAAAAAAGGAATATTATGTGGAAAAGATAAAAATAGATTACAAAATAACTGAAAAGAAAATGACAAACCCGAAATGAACAATTACAAATTAAGGAAGGAAATAAGAGAAAAATATAATGAACTATAATAAGAAAGACAGAAACAAGAAAGGAAAACTAAAAACAAAAAAGTCAGCAGAAAATGTAAATTATATGGGAGAAAGAAAGCAGATATCGTGAAAACAAGGCAGAATAAAAATTAAAAGAGAATTAAACACGGAAAAAAGCATTGAAAGGAATTGTCGAGCATCCATGTTGGAAATGAAGAAAAAATAGGAGGTAAGGTGGAGAAAAGTAAAGAACTGAATAGAAAAAGAAAGAAAGAAAGAAAGAAAAAGAAAGAAAGAGAAAGAAAATGAAAATTATGGAGCTAAAAACAATAGAAATGAAGAAATTGAATAAAGTATGAAAATAATTAAAAGAAAACCATATAAAACAATTTAGAGAACATAGACTGAAATATCGCCCGGTTCACACTCCACCCTCGTCTTTTGAACAGGTGAAGAGGTTCATTCCTTGTTCCCTGTTTAGGATGTGGTTTTCGGTTTTCTCTTTTCCAATCTTTTCACTATCATTTTTGCTTATTTTTATTTATTTTATTTATTTATTTATTTTTAATTGGAGTAGATAGACTAAATTATCGCCCGGTTCACACTCCACCCACGTCTATTGAACAGGTTAAGAGGCTCATCCCTTGTTCCCTGTTTAGGATGTGGTTTCCGGCTTTCTCTTTTTCCAATCTTATCACTTTCTTTTTTGTTTATTTTTTTAATTGGAGTAGACAGACTGAACTATCGCCCGGTTCACACTTCACCCACGTCTATTGAACAGGTGTAGAGGCTTATCACTTGTCCCCTTTTTAGGATGTGGTTTCCGGCTTTCTCTTTTCCAATTTATTCACTCTTACGTAGCCCCCTGCTCATCAGTGGCGTTACCGCCTTGCTTGGGGTGATGTGATTAAAAAAAATAAAATAAATAAATAAATAATCAAGGAAACAGAAGCAAAAAACAACGCAAAAAACAGAAAAAGTCGACCGTTACAAAAGAACACATAAAAGAAATTTAATCTCGAAAAAAATCATTAAAAAAAGGAAGGGTCAACTTTTTCTGTGCCATCCCTTATCAGGACGTTGAAGGTCATGACTCTCCACACATCCGCGTCCTTTGTAAATCTTAGTAAATTTTACATTTTTATTGTCTATCTCAAACCCTGTACACCCGTCTGCTATCCAAACCCTGTACACCAGTCTGCCATCCAAACCCTGTGAACTCGTCTGCCATCCAAACCCTGTACACCCCTCTGCCATCCAAACCCTGTACACCCCTCTGCCATCCAAACCCTGTACACCAGTCTGCTATCCAAAGCCTGTACACCCGTCTGCCATCCAAACCCTGTGCACTCGTCTGCCATCCAAACCCTGTACACCCGTCTGCCATCCAAACCCTGTACACCCCTCTGCCATCCAAACCCTGTACACCCGTCTGCTATCCAAACCCTGTACACTCGTCTGCCATCCAAACCCTGTGCACTCGTCTGCCATCCAAACCCTGTACACCCGTCTGCCATCCAAACCCTGTACACCCGTCTGCCATCTAAACCCTGTACACCCGTCTGCCATCCAAACCCTGTACACCCCTCTGCTATCAAACCCTGTACATCCGTCTGCCATCCAAACCCTGTACACCCGTCTGCCATCCAAACCCTGTACACCCGTCTGCTATCCAAACCCTCTACACTCGTCTGCCATCCAAACCCTGTGCACTCGTCTGCCATCCAAACCCTGTACACCCGTCTGCCATCCAAACCCTGTACACCCGTCTGCTATCTAAACCGTGTACACCCGTCTGCCATCCAAACCCTGTACACCCCTTTGCTATCAAACCCTGTACACCCGTCTGCCATCCAAACGCTGTACACCCGTCTGCCATCCAAACCCTGTACACCCGTCTGCTATCCAAACCCCGTACACCCCTCTGCCATCCAAACCCCGTACACCCCTCTGCCATCCAAACCCTGTACACCAGTCTGCCATCCAAAAACTGTACACCCGTCTGATATTCAATCCCTGTTTCTGACGCCTGTCCAGGTACATTTGTGTCTGTTCAATGCTAATCAAGTAACCTGTGATTAATGCTGCAATTAATGTATTAATGATTAATGTATTAACGTTGAAGAATTTGTTTTCAATAAAATAAATTGACACATAAAAATAATTCAGTAAAAGCATTTGATTTTAATTATCTAAACTTATATAATAAATGGAACTTTATCTGTGTATGTGAGTCTGTGTGTGTGTCTGTGTGTGTGCCCGTTACCTATAGATTCCGAAACGGCTGAACCGATTTTCTTGAAATTTTACACAGTTGTATTATAAGCGTCTGCGAGTGTTCTTATCTAGGTTTTGTGTCGAGGTACCTCCGATAAATATCGAAAATCGCTAATCGAATAAATCGGGTAATAGAACGAGTGGTCCGATTTTAATCAAATTTGATACACTCATAGACAAAGACATAAGAAACGATATTCAGAAGTTTCAAGATTGCAGTTCTTACAATAGAGCAGAAAATCGATAATTTACATATATACAAAAGGCAAGATGTTTAAATATAAAAGTACTCCATATAAGCAATAGAGCGTATTTAAATAAAAAAAAGTACTCCATATCGGCAATAGAGCGTATTTAAATATAAAAGTACTCTACATCATCAATAGAACGTATATAAATATAAAAGTACTTCATATCAGCAATATAGTATATAAAAATATAAAAGTACTCTATATCATCAATAGAGCGTATTTAAACATAAAAGTACACCATATCAGCAATAGAGAGTATTTAAATATAGAAGTACTCCATATCAGCAATAGAGCATATTTAAATATAAAAGTACTCCATATAAGCAATAGAGAGTATTTAAATATAAAACTACTCTAAAAATGTACTTATAATCATAAATAGAGCTTATTTAAATATAAAAGTACTCTATATCATTAATAGTGCGTTTATAACTATAAAAGTACTCCATGTCAGCAATAGGGCGTATTAAAATAGAAAAGTACTCCATATCAGCAATAAAGCGTATTTAGATGTAAAAGTACTCCATAGCAGCGATAGACCGTATTTAAATATACAAGTACTCCATATCAGCAATAGAGCGTATTTAGATATAAAATACTCCATATCATTAACAATACTTATTTAAATATAGAAGTATTCCATATCAGCAATAGAGCACATTTAAATATAAATGTACCCCATATCAGCAAAATAGTGTTTTTAAATATAGAAGTACTTTATATCAGCAATAGAGCGTATTTTAATATAAAATTACTCCATATCAGCAATAGAGAGTATTTAAATATAGAAGTACTCCATATCAGCAATAGAGCATATTTAAATATAAATGTACTCCATATCAGCAATAGAGTTTTTTTACATATAGAAGTAGTCTATATCAGCAATAGAGCGTACTTAGATATAAAAGTATTCCATATCAGTCATAAAGCATATTTAAATATAAAATTACTCCATATCAGCAATATAGCGAATATAAATATAAAAGTACTCAATATCAGCTATAGAGCGTATTTAAATATAAAATACTCGATCTCATTAACAAAACGTATTTAAATATAGAAGTACTCCATATCAGCAATTGATCGTATTTAGATATAAAAGTAATCCATATCAGCAATAGAGATATTTAAATATAAAAGTACTTATAATCATAAATAGAGCGTATTTAAATAGAAAAGTACTCTATATCATTAATAGAGCGTATATAACTATAAAAGTACTCCATATTAGCGATGGAGCGTATTTAAATATAAAAGTACTTCATATCGGCAATAAAGCGTATTTAAATATAAAAGTACTTCATATCGGCAATAGAGCGTATTTAAATATAAAAGTACTTCATATCGGCAATAGAGTTTATAAAAATATAAAAGTACTCTATATCATCAACAGAGCGTATTTAAATATAGAAGTAGTCCATATCAGCAATAGAGCATATTTAAATATAAAAGTACACCATATCAGCAATAGAGAGGATTTAAATATAGAAGTACTCCATATCAGCAATATAGAGTATTTAAATATAAAACTACACGATATCAGCAAGAGAGCGCATTTAAATATAAAATTACTCCATATCAGCAAGAGTGCGTATTTAAATATAAAATTACTCCATCTCGCCTCGATCAAAAATCTGGTGTTGGTGACAAGGCGAACCTCGCTGCTGAGCTTGAGAAGGACCTTCAATCTGTGGTGGATTGGGGTAAGAAATGGCTCGGAAAATTTAATTCTTCCTAAACGAAGCTGCTGTCAATTAACCACCACAGATAACCGCACCTCCCTCCCATTAGCATGGAACAGGCTTGCCTCCCAAAGAGTAAATCACTACGCCTGCTTGGCCTGACACTCTCAGCGGGCCTCAAGTGGAATGACTACGTCGAATCCATTGCTAAATCCGCAGCTATAAAAGTCGGCTCTCTGTGCAGGGCCCGGAAATTCTTTCCGCCTGAATCTATCCTGCAATTATATAAATCCACCATCCGCCCGTGTATTGAGTACTGCTGCCACATCTGGTCGGGTGCCCCTTCTATTCTCCTCGGGGTTCTTGACAAAATACAGCGAAGAATCTGTAATGTGATTGATACCGACTTGGCTGACCGCCTGCAGTATCTCTCTCACCGGCGTGACGTGGCTTCCCTGTGCCTCTTCTATAAATACTTTCATGGCTTCTGCTCTGACGAACTTAAATCCCTGGTGCCCCCTAAAGGTGAATTTGCACGAGATACTAGATTGGCAACTAGGTCCCACCCTTTTACAGTGAAACCGATGAAATGTAACCGCAATTTCTACTGCAACAGCTTCTTTCCTCGCACTTCCCGCCTGTGGAATTCCCTGCCGCATGCTTGCTTCCCCGGTGGCTACAATCTCCAGGAGTTTAAATGTAAGGTCAATAGACACCTCCTAACACACTAACTCACACCCACTCTCTCCAACTCTCTCCCTATGTACATTCTAAGTTGTCTATCACCCCGCTTCTGACATTTCCCATACCCAATCCCTCTATGTAACCCCCTGCGCTATCGTGGCAGTGGAATGTCTTGCTTGGGGTGACACGATTAAAAAAAAGAAATAGAGCGTATTTAAATATAAAAAAGTACTCCATATCAACAATAGAGCGTATTTATGTATAAAATACTCCATACAAGCAATAGAGCGTGTTTAAATATAAAAGTACTCCATATCATTACTAAAACGTATTTAAATATAAAAATGGCACTAAAATTAACACCGTTTTTCTTTTAGATATAAAGTAGCCTATATTGTGTGTCGGAGGGAGTAAAACGGTGCCGGGTGTACAATAACAAAAGTAACATTTCTCTAAATAATACATATAAATAATGTTTCTTTCTGTTTGGTACATTTCTGACTTTCCTGAACGTGAGAGTCGTCAGGCATAAACAGAAAACCTTTCTTTTAATCTGCGCCTGATCACTGAAATCGGAGTTTAGTGCGCGTAGCAATCTCCGACAAGTATCCAAATTTTGGTAACTATCTGGAATGTAATCATTAGAAGAGAATTTAGAGTGCATCATGCCACTAAAGCCTAACTTTATTGCAACTAGTAGTGAAGAGTTCATCACAAACCAGGATAGACCACTAATTTTAAATTAGATGCTTGTAAATATGGATACAGTAATAAGATTAAGTTTCATTTATGTGTAATTTAAAACATTCGATAATGCTTACCGTACTGCTGAGTCTTTTTTTTAATCATTTTAACCCAAGGAAAGCGAACCGCGACTAATCCGCAGTGAGTTAGTGAGAGAAAAGACTGTGTAAAAGGTTATTTAAAAAAGGATAGAAGATGAACGGGAGTCAAGAAGATAGAAGATTTCAGTTGATGTTACATTTAATTTTTTGGCGATTGTAGCTATGAGGAAAGCAAGTAAACGGAAGGGATTTTCTAAAGTGAGAAAAGAAACTGTCCGAATAAAAGTAGCGGTTGCATTTAACTATTAGATCCCATTCTAGCAGCACGCTTAAACTCACGTGGACCAGGCACCAAAGAAAAAAATTCGTCAGAGCAGATGCCATGAAAATATTTGTAGAAATTACAGAGGGAAACCATATCACATCTGTGAGAAAGTGAATGAAGTCGAGATAACAAATCAGGACCAATTACACTGTAGATCCTTCTTTGGATTTTGTCAATGGCCTTGAGTTGAATAACAGGAGCACCAGACCAGATATAGCAACAGTATAATATACATGGACGAATGGTAGATTTGTAACTGTACAAGATAGATTCTGATGATAAAACCTTCCTGGCACGACATATTGACCGAAACTTCCTAGCTATATATGCAGCTATAGATTAGCTGTAGTAGTTCCACTTAGGATTGGTTCAAAAATAAGGCAAAAGAAAACACAGTGTGTTGCTCTCCAGGAGACTAGCATCAGCAATGTTGGTGGTGTCCATGACATTTTCTTTATGGCGCTTAAAAGACTTCAATTTTGTTTTGGAGGCATTCAAATTTACAAGCTCTTTCTTGCTCCATTTAACCATTGATTGGAGGTCTGTTTTAAGAGCAGCAACCAGTTCTACTTTGCCAACTTTGGCAAGTTTCTTATTGAGAGGGGATTAAATGGTGGTACCATCTGCATAGATGTCTACTTGGGAACTGATGACATAAGAAAAATTGAAGAAGATCAGAAACAGCATGAGACCTAGGATAGAGCCAAAAGAGAAAAAAATTCGGAAATAAGAAGACGAAAACAGTATTTAACATTTTGTTCCTGAATAATCTCAGACTAGGGTAAATGGTGGCACCATCAGCATATTCTACTTGGGAACTCATGACAGCAGGAAAATCATTGATGAAGATCAGAAACAGCGTACTGGTATGATATTCATGACAAGTTTATCACAAACACAAAGTTTTTGGTGTAAAATTTACCGTATGTAATATTCCTGTAAAATATGGTTTGGTTAAAACTTAAAACCCAAAAGAAAGGAAGGCGTTACTGAAACAGATTTTACAATTTTTTTTTACCAATACCGCAGTATCCGAACTGCTAGAATAGCTTTCTTTCAAAACGTTCTTAATTTTATTTTAAAACACCCGACTTGTTTTATTTTCACGGACTGAGAATCGGATAGAACTGGAGCTCTTGCGGTCACGCAACAACCCAAAATTATAACTCCCAGAGTTTTGGGGCGACATTTTATCGGAAAACAATTCGTTTTATGAGCATCAAAATAAGGTGGAATAAAGGGATGCTGGATGTGCGTTGTGGTACAGTGAATATCGGCTCGGAACGAGAAACCGGAGAGCCGAGTTCGAATTCCAGCTGAATTTATTGTATTCACTTACGCGCAAATACCCTTGGGAAGGTTATTAATCCGTTTATTCCTTCCAGTTATGGGTTAAATAGCAGGAGAGTTTGGGTTCTATAGCCTTGGCTGGCAACCAATCTACCGCAGAAAGCAATGGCAACCTACTGCGGGGAAATCTTCTGCCCAGTCAGCCATGTCTCTTTCGAAACATGATCGCCCAAGCGTGTATCACGTATGGCACTTAACTGACTGACTGAATATAATAGTTGGAAACATGATTAAGGCTTCTACTGCACATAAAGTAGGGGATCAGTTTTATATTGTTATGAAGTAATAAACTGATCCCCCACTAATTACTATTTAATAATATAATACATCTCTTCCCCCTCTAGCCTTGAGTCAAATAACAGGACAGATTGGGTTCTAGAGCCTTGGCTGGCAACCGGTCTACCGCAGAAAGCAATGGCAAACTACTGCGGGATAATCTTCTGCCCAGTCAGTCATGTCTCTTTCGAGACATGATCGCCCAAGCGTGTATCACGTATGGCACTTAACTGACTGACTGAAAGGGATGCAAAACAGGTATGCATTAATGAAAAGCCAAACTATATATCCACCCCCAGGAAAAGAAATCCACGGATTTCAGATATACGATGAATGTTCTTTCGCAACCCCCTATATATATATATAAGAGCAGGTGCGTTATGAGTGTGTGTGTGTGTGTGTGTGTGTGTGTGTGTGTAACATATTTCTGCGCCACGGATTTCCATTATGCGTTTTGCCGATGCAGAAGTCATAATTAGTCAACGGGGAATCGAATGTTATTTGTTTAGTTTCATATTCCGGAAGAATTGAACGTAAACAAGAATATGCAAGAAAAATTGCTTCTATTTTATAATTACAATGCAACTGCATCGTTGTTGCTTCCCCTCCCCCAACCACCGTTTTTTTACCGTGCGTCTCAACTGGTACAAATATAAAAGAGATTGCGAAAATGTGAGTTTACTTTATGGGGAGAAGGAAAGCAGTTAGTAAACACGAAAAGAAAAATTGACAAAAAATTCTAACAAAAAAAAAAAAACAAAGATCGGGGAAAAGGTTAAAAAGATAAAAGTACAAAAGAATAAAAGAAAAATAGGGTAAAAGGGTAATAGAATAAAAGTATTAAAGAATAATAGAATAAAAGTATTAAAGAATAATAGAATAAAAGTATTAAAGAATAATAGAATAAAAGCTAAAATAGAAGACATATAAATTAAAAAAAAGAGAACTTTTGAAAAACGAAACGTATGGAACATTTACTAATTTTTTTTTTTTTAATCATATCACCTCGAGCAAGGCGGTAACGCCACTGATGTGCAGGGGGCTACGTAATAGTGAAAAGATTGGAAAAGAGAAAGCCGGAAACCACATCCTAAACAGGGAACAATGGATGAGCCTCTTAACCTGTTCAATAGACGTGGATGGAGTGTGAACCGGGCGATAGATAGATCTATCTTTTAAGGATACAAGGTAATTTATTTACAATAAAATTGATATTAGCCAACAGTTGAGAGCAGAATTTTTAAGGATTTGTGGTACAACAGTGAATGCTGGACAATATCATCGAAAATGAGGACAAAACTGGAAGCGGCCGAAATGTGGTTCTACAGAAGGATACTACGGATATCGTGGACTGAGCATACAAGCAACGACGAGGTGTTAGAAAGAATGGCAACAAAAAGGAAATTGATGCTGAGCATCAGGAAGAGACAAATGAAGTTCCTGGGACATGCAATGAGGAAAGAGAGCCTGGAGAACCTGATACGGACTGGTCAGATAGAAGGAAGGAGAGACAGAGGAAGGCAGCGGATAACATATTTGCAGTGTCTGATCAGGTGGATGACGGAACGGAGGTTGCCAGGAGCAACAGGAGCAAACATACTAATAGCCACAAGGGATAGGGAGACGTGGAGAGCCATGATCGCCTACGTCCTGAAGGGACAGGGCACATAGAAGAAGAAGAAGAAGAAGAAGAAGAAGAAGAAGAAGAAGAAGAAGAAGAAGAAGGTGCACTGGATATTGACTCGGAACGACAAGTCAGTGAGCCAAGTGCGAATTCCAGTTGAATTCCTTGCATTCACCTACGCACAAATACCCTTATGAAAGTTATTAATCCGTCTCTTCCTTCCAGTTATGGGTTAAATAATAGGACAACTTGGGTTCTACAGCCTTGGCTAGTAATCAGTTTACCGCAGAAAGCAATAGCAAACTGCTGCCGGATAATCATCTTCCCAGTCAGTCATATCTCTTTCGAGACATGATCGCCCAAAGTGTGTATAACATGTGGCACTTGACTGACTGACTGGCTGACATATTGATATCACTACAACGGACAGCAAAGCCTTCGATCGGGAGACTGGAGGTTTTAAAGAGCGTACATCCACTTCTTAATTGCTGTTGTTCTCTGGTCAATCCTGACCCAAGACGGTAGCATCCGGCTATTCGAAAATAGTTAAACACCAAACGTGTTTCAACACAATGAAACTATAAAAATACATTTTCATCGTGAAAATACCAGCAATAATTTTGTCAAGAAAATTACCAGCAATAAATTTTTGGTGGGGAAAAATTAGTATAAGGAAAATACTTTTGGAAAAAAAAAAAGCAATAAATAGAATGCATTTTATGTAGCGTACGTTGCGGTGCAGTGGATATCGTCTTGGAATGAGAAATCGGTGAACCGAGTTCTAATTCCAGTTAATTTCGTTGCATTCACTTACGCGTAAATATCCTTGGGAAAAGTGTGAAACCGTCGCTTTTCCCCTCGAAAATAGTTTGGGTTCTATAGCCTTGTTTGGTAACCAGTCTACCGCAGAGGGTAATTGCAACTAAATGCAGAACAAATTTTCTGCCCAGTCAGTTATGTCTTTTTCGAGACATGACTGACTGGTCAGAAGATTCTTTCGAGACATGATTGCCGTAACTGACTTTCATTTTGTAAAAAAAAATAATTCTCGTCATAAAATGATCCATATGCGTCTAAGCAAACGAAAAATAAAATTGTTGTCCTCATAATGGGTTTCAGGTTATAATTTTTCAAAAAGTATGACTTTTCTTATAAAGATGTGAGCGATCAAAATTTAATTTTCTTAATTGTCTAGGAATTGCCATTAATTCTTGGGAAAAGGATTAGTAAATCACCATTGCCACCTCAAAGATTTGAAATTCAGTTTTCTTTTTACAAAATTCACTAGGTCTTAAATTTAGACAGCTCATATGCTCTGCGATTTAACCCATAGTTGGCGTTAGGACAAAGCACGCATTCATATCCTTCTCAAGTACATATATGCGTAAGTAAACACAGCACAAAAGACCGTAAAACATGAGTTCTCCACCCTAACAAGACTGATCCCAATTTTTCAAACAAAAACAAAATATGAAAAAAAAGTGCCAATGGTTAATTTAATTTTTTTTTTTTCAGATTTAATATTTCATACTTCAGAAAATAAAATTTAAAAAAATAAAGCTTGTTTTTTCGCTAAATATTTCATGCAGGAAATCAACGGTCTTTAGTTCGTGTGGCATTAATGTAACTTTTTCCTCTAAAATTAAATGTCTACATTTTTAAATATTCTTCGAAAATTTCTGAACTGAGAGCGTAATAGCTTTATATTTCTAAATTTTTAAATATACATCGAAAATTTCTGAATTGAGAGCGTAGTAGTTTTTATATTTTTAATTTCAGTTAAATAAAATAAATAATTTTTATTTTTATGTTAAATTCATTTAGTCGACAAAAAATGTAATATTTTTGTCCCGTAATTTTGAAACTAAAACAAATGCAATGTTGTTTACAATGTCACACAAAACATCAAATCACGTTAACGCAAAACAAAAAAATGGAATGTTTTAATGGAATTTTTTAATAATTTTTGAACAACAATTTAATTTGTTATATAATTATTTTTTTTATATAAACGAGTCCTACGACTAAATTATTCTGAGTTGCACGGGCAACGCCGAGATATGATGCCCCATTCTTCCTTGATATAACTCCTCTAATTTCTTGATATTTTGTGGATTCCGCTTCTGAACTTTAACCTTCAAAGTATTCCACAAATTCTCAATTAGATTCAAGTCAAGAGACTGACTTGGCCAATTGAGAGTACGAATACCATTATTTTCAAACCATTCCTTTGTAAGTTTGGCGGCATGTTTGGGATCATTGTCGTGTTGAAACATGAAATTCTGACCATGTCCTAAAAAAGTTGCAGATTTCTAGAGCTTCTTCTCTAGAATATCCCTGTACATGCTACCATTCATTCTACCATGGATAACTTGTAACTCACCAGTACACTTGGATGAAAAGCATCGCCATATAATAATGGAACCACCCCTAAACTTAACTGTGGGGATGGTATTGTACTTGTTGAAGGCAGTGCCATTTTTTCGCCAAACACTTGTCGCTGTGTTCCTTCCGAATAGTTCAACTTTCGTTTCATCCGACCAGATTGCCTTTTCCCAAAACCTTTCTTTTCATAAGTTTCAACAAACTTTAATCGGTCTTTGACATGTTTTCAGTAAAGGCACATTTCTTGGTGATCTTGAATGAAAGCCTGTACGATATACAGCTCTGGTAATGGTATCCTTACCTACATTAATTCCAGTACCCTCAAGAACAGTTTTGATTTCAGAACGAGTAATAAAGGGTATTTTTGCACATTTCTGCTGATCCACCTTGAAGTCCTCTCATTTATTTTTCTCGGTCTTCCATTTCTTGGAGGTTTGTTGTACCGTCGCCATACTTCTTATAATTTCTGATGATATTTCCTACTGTACTTAGTGCTAGATTCATTTTCTTGCTAATTTTTCGGTAACCTTTTCCTCATTTGTGACGTTCAATGATTCTATCTCGCATATCTCTGGATAATTCTTTAGTTTTTGCGATTTTTAATCCTTGAATTGCACATCAAAGAGTCAGATGATTAGTAGCAGTATCTTGTAAGCAATTGTGTGCTTCTCTGTTTGGTTAGAGATAAAATTCCAGTACTATCGAAAATTTGAATATTTAAAGTCTTGTAAAATACAAAGTTTCGATTGGAAAATTGAAAAAAGTGTCATGTATCCAATACTTTTGAATGGGGTAATTTTGAACGTTGATAAAAAAATGGATTCAACCATGAGTTTTTAATTTTCCTTCCACATACAACTAAAACAACTTTACGAGATATTACTTACCAAATATCAGGCAAAAGTATAACAGAAAATAACATGTATCCAATATTTATGTGTGTCATATATATATATAAATTTTCTGCCTAATCACACACACACACACACACACACACATATATATATATATATATATATATATATATATATATACATACATTTGTGTATTTAGGCAGCAAATGTTCTTTTAAAGATGTCAGATTAAATAAATTGCAAACAATATGTTTGTTTATTTTTAATAAAATCCGTTTATACTCCCGGATAATCTTTCGCGCCTTACAATCAAATTATGTCAGAATTGAGCTGTAACATTGACAGATGTTATTTTTATTCATTTCTTAAGGTACCCAAGTACTTTCAACCACTCTCCGAGGTCATCTTCAGAGGGGTGTGTCATGGTAACAAATGTAACCGTACAGTAAAAATTACCGTACATTTTCCGGTTACATTTGTTACAGGTTGGTTTGATCTGTGCTGATGATTGTTGTTCATTTTTCTATTATGCTTTTTTTATTTGCGTCATGTTCTCAGTACAAGTGTAGTTTGCTTTACTGTGTTTCTGTTGAATATTTTGTGGAGAGTATTTGATCGTAATAAATGTTTGTGTATGAGCTTAATACAAGATAACTGTAAAGGAAAAAAACGCTTCACAGTACGTGTAACTTGCATTTAGTCTTCGAAGTAATCACCATCGGCATCCAGCACCTTCTGCCAACGTGTCTCAAGCTGTTCAATGCCTTTGCAGTAAAACTTGGGGGGTTTTGACGCAAAGAAGTCCATGAGGGCTTTGCGAAAGTCTGCTTCATTGATGAATGATTTCCCACGAAGATGATTATCCAGGGAGCGGAAGAGGTGGTAATCGGATGGCGCAAGTTCAGATTAATAAGTTGGATTGCACAAAGTCTCCCACCCAAGTTGCTGTATTGTATCCCTGACCACTTGCGCGACATGCGGCTTGGCGTTGTCATGGAGGAAAAGCACACCTTTCCGATTCACCAGTGTTGGCTCCTTTTGGCGCAATACCTGTTGCACACGTTTCTCCAGTGACCGTTTGGTCCGTTGGTAGCAGTTCATAATGAATCACTTGACGACCTGTCCACGAGACACAAAGCATAATCTTGCGTGGATGCATAGGTAGTCTTGCGGTGTGAGGGACAGCAACCTGAGGAGACAACCAATGTTTGGAACGCTTGGAAGTTTCGTACAGAACCCACTTTTCATCACTGGTAAGCACTCTATTGAATAAGGATGCGGTACGGTGGCGAGATGCAGGCTGCCACTCGTTGTCCCTTGTGGACCTCCAACAGCGTTTGCGAAACCCACTTGCTCAGTTTGTACGTCTTACCTAGGCGGTGCAGGTGAAATCTGTTTCATCGGAAATGTTGAACTGCAAGTTCACCACACGTTAGACTATTGTCCTCTTCAATGGCCGACTTCAGAACTCCGTCATTCAAGACCTGTGGTCGTCCACTGCGAGGCTCAACATGAAGAGACAAATCTCCCGAATTGAATTTTCGAAACCAACGCCTTGCAGTACGTGCATCCACAGCACTATCCCCAAAAGCTTGACATATGCAGCGACTTGATGCAGCTGCTGATAAGCCCACTTTGAAGTCGTAAAGCAAACTGCCCCGAGCGAGATCTCTAGACACTTCCATCCTTCTCACAGCTGTCCGGTTTATTACTGATTGCCGGGCACAGTGCGCGTGTTTGTTATTTTTATAACGTCTAATGTTCCTACTTCCGGCTGTCTGAATTTGAAAACAATTGCTACATGCATTTCGTATATATTTCAACTTGATTAAATGACTCATCAAAAAACGGACAGAACTTTTTTTGGTTATTTTTCCTACGTTTGTTTTTACGTATTTGTTGAAGAGATGGTAAAACCATATGATCCTTTTTCTTGATTTTTATACAATGTAATGCTGGACAATATCATCGAAAATGAGGAAAAAACTGGAAGCGGCCGAAATGTGGTTCTACAGAAGGATGCTACGGATATCGTGGACTGACCATACAAGCAACGACGAGGTGTTAGAAAGAATGGCAACAAAAAGGAAATTGATGCTGAGCATCAGGAAGAGACAAATGAAGTTCCTGGGACATGCAATGAGGAAAGAGAGCCTGGAGAACCTGATACGGACTGGTCAGATAGAAGGAAGGAGAGACAGAGGAAGGCAGCGGATAACATATTTGCAGGGCCTGATCAGGTGGATGACGGAACGGGGATTGCGAGGGGTAACAGGAGCAAACATACTAATAGCCACAAGGGATAGGGAGACGTGGAGAGCCATGATCGCCTACGTCCTGAAGGGACAGGGCACATAGAAGAAGAAGAAGTGTGTATGAGCGTTGCCGAAAATTCGCTATTGTTTATCATAATCTTCTTAAGGCCAATTCATAATCTTTTTTTAACCGATAACATCAAAAAGTCAACTTAATATCAAATCGTCCTTTATAAGATTCGAATCTGTCTCCCATAGCCGGAAAGCAAATGTTTTCACTCCTCATCCATACGCCTATCCTACGCCACGTGCTTACATACTAGGAAACACCCGATATGTAAATGATCAACTTCTTGAAGGAAGCTGATTTAGTAGAGGCTACTCAATAACAGACCATCTGCAAATATCATTCCAACGACATTGTTTAGCTATTTTGACTATGAAAAATCATCTGCCTCCGCAGGATACTCAGTTGGTATTAAATTAGAGTGTAAACAGAAATTATATAAACTTTGTTTTTTTAAAGTATAGATATAAGGCAGGATGTGCGTTGTGGGGCATTGGATATCGGCTCGGAACGAGAAATCGGGGAGCCGAGTTCGAATTCCAGCTGAATTAATTGCATTCACTTCCGCACAAATACCCTCGGAAAGATATTAATCCGTCTATTCCTTCCAGTTATGGGTTAAATAACAGGACAGATTGGGTTCTATAGACTTGGTCGGCAACCAGTCTACCGCAGAAAGTAATGGCAAACTACTGCGGGATAATCTTCTGCCCAGTCAGTCATGTCTCTTTTGAGATATGATCGCCCAAGCTTGTATCACGTATGGCTCTTAACCGATTGACTGATAGATATAAGAGCTGAAATGCCGTATTTCTTTGTGCATCATACGATAAAGTTTGAGTCATAATGAAAGGCAAAAACGCAGTGCCGCAGAAAGAATTAACAAATTACTGAGAGAAAATCTTTACACCAAATGCGGTTGAAAACCACTTGTGGATCTACTCCCCCGCAAAATCAATAGATTCCCATATAACGTCTTTTAAAGAAGAAACCGACTCAACCCTTTGAATAATGACACAAGTAAGCTGTCTCAACCCGGTGAGTGTCGTCATTAGTACAAGTAAGTAGATGTGGGAAAGCAACTAGCGTCAGAACTGATAATATTACAGACCAGGTATGACTATATTCAATTCACGAGCGAATGGTAGATTTATAAATGACTAGCAGTATAGCCCGGCGTTGCTCGGGTGTAATGAAAGCTTCAAAACTAATCCATGATCCTGGAGCTCAGACTCTTTGGACGTTGGCACGAAAGACTAAAAAGAAATAGTTGTTTCCAGTTAAAGCGAAACCGTAGACTGAAAGAAAAATAAATGTATGGAAGTCAAATTTTGATTTTCTGGTATCGATATCAAATTTCCTGCACTATTGTAAGAACTGCAATCTTGAAACTTCTGAATATTGTTTCTTATGTCTTTGTCTATGAGTGTATCAAATTTGATTAAAATCGGACCACTCCTTCTATAACCCGATTTTTTCGATTATCGATTTTCGATATTTATCTAGGGTATCTCGACACAAAACCTAGCTAAGAACACTCGCAGACGCTTATAGTACAACTGTGCAAATTTTCAATAAAATTGGTTCAGCCGTTTCGGAGTCTATAGGTAACGGACACACACACACACACAGACTCACACAGAGAGAGACAATCTTCCATTTATAAGTTTAGATGGATTATAACGAGGGATATTGTTCTGACAGAGTGAACCAAATTTCCTAGCTGTAGACTTAGCAATTGATTCAATATGACCATTCTACTTAATGTCAGTTGAAAATGTGAGCCAAAAGGAGTTGCTCACGCGGAGGTTAGTATCAGCCATATGCTCACAGAAAGTAAAAATATTTCTCCATAATGGTTAAAAAAGAACAGTTTCGTTTCGGAGGCGTTAAAATTTACAAGCTACTGTACCATCAGGATTCTTTTCCTCCCTCTCTCCCTCACCCCCCTCTCCCTCACCCCCTCTCTCTTTCTCTCTCCCTCTCTATCTATCTATCTATCTTGTTTCGTCTTCTTTTCTCCTCTCCCCCTTTCTCTTTCTCTCTCTCTATCTCTTAATGTCGTCTTCTTTTTTTCTACCTCTTTTTTTATTTCTTCCCCTCTTCTCTTTGCGATTTTCTGACCACCTCTTCCTTCATTGCCCCTTCAGTTCTTGCTCAATCTTCTGACTTTCCTTAACGGCACTCGCATTGCACGCTCTGACTCTGTGTCGCAAACTTCTTTTCTTCCTATCCCTCTCTACTTCCCCCTTTCTCTCCTGCCGACCAATCTCCTTTCTTTTCTTTTCCTTTCTTTCTCGTCGACATACGTCCTTTATTTTCTCTTCTTTTCTCTCTCGTCGACCTACCGTCTTTATTTTCTCTTCCTTTCTCTCTCGTCGATCCACCTCCTTTCTTTTCTCTCTCGTCGACCTACCTCCTTTCTTTTCTCTCCTTTTCTCTCTCGTCGACCTACCTTCTTTCTTTTCTCTTCCTTTCTCTCTCGACGACCTACCCCTTTCTTTTTTCTTCTTTTCTCTCTCGACGACCTACCTCCTTTCATTTCTCATAATATCTCTCTCGTCGAACTCCTTTTTTTTCTTTTCCTTGCTCTCTCGTCGATCCACCTCCTTTCTTTTCTGTTCCTTTCTCTCTCAACGACCTACCTCCTTTCTTTTTTCCTCTTTTCTCTATCCTCGACCAACCGCCTTTCTTTTCTCTTCCTTTCTCTCTCGACGACCTACCTCCTTTCATTTCTCTTCCTATCTCTCTCGTCGAACTACCTCCTTTCTTTTCTCTTCCTATCTCTCTCGTCGATCCACCTCCTTTCTTTTCTTTTCTATTCTTTTCTCTCTCGTCGACCTACTCCTTTCTTTTCTCTTCTTTTCTCTCTCATCGATCTACATCCTTTCTTTTTTTCCTCTTTTCTCTCTCGTCGACCAACCTCCTTTCTTTTCTCTTCCTTTCTCTCTCGACGCACCTACCTCCTTTCTTTTTTCTTCTTTTCTCTCTCGACGACCTACCTCCTTTCATTTCTCTTAATATCTCTCTCGTCGAACTCCTTTCTTTTCTCTTCCTTTCTCTCTCGTCGATCCACCTCCTTTTTTTTTCTTTTCCTTTCTCTCTCGTCGACCTACCCCCTTTCTTTTCTCTTCCTTTCTCTCTCGTCGACCTACCCCCTTTCTTTCCTTTTCCTTTCTCGCTCATATATTCACACTTTTCTTTCCCCACATTTCTCTCTCAACCACTCATTTTTACTCTTACTGCCTTTTTTTCTATTTACGCTCTTTCTCTCTTTCATAATACTTGGCTATTGAAGTAATTTTCATTCTAATCAACTTGCAAATAAAGCAACGTCCCTCCCCACTCCCCAACCCTTGCACTTTTTATCCTTTCATAAACACTCGAGCAGAATTGGCGACATCTTGCGAAATCTCGTGACTTCAAGATATCTCTGGCTGTCCTCATCCTCGCCATCATTTTTATTGTTGTTGTTGTTGCTTGCATTATTTATTTGTTTGTTTATTTATTTATTTATTTATTTATTGATAAGTAAGATTTACTTGTAATTTTTTAAATTTTTTGTCCTTTTCGATGTATAGACCATTTTTATATATTTATCAGTAATATACTTGTAGAAAAAGTTTGTGGCTGCATGTTTATTTGCGCCAGTGTATGTGTGCGTGCATGTGTGTGTGTATGTGTGTTTGTGAAAGCGCGCGCACCCACGTTTGTGCCATAAGTGTAACTCGATAAAGTGTGAACACCTAAGTGGAACCTGGAAGCGGCCTGGAAATCTAAAACAGAATTGAATGGCGAGAAAAGAAAAAAACAAGTATAAGCTAAAAGAAATCTTTTTTTTTTTCTCAATAGAAATAAAATAAATATGAGGGGAGAAAAAGAAAGAAAAAATATTATGAATTCGCTAATGAATGACTGACTGAATGAATGAATGAGTGAATGAATGAATGAATGGATGAAAAAGAAAAATCTTTAGAATTTTTTGGTTAACAAGAATGTACGAATTAAAGAATAATGGAATAAAAAATATAAATGAAGAATTTGTTTGAAACAATAAAATAATTAAAGGTGGGTGAATTAGACTTAATATTAAACAGGGAATCTAGAAAAGAAATAAGAAGATTATAATTAAGTAACAAAAGATTTTTTGCAGGAATAAATCACAGAATGAAAGAATAATGGATTATCTCAATTCGGAAACAGCCAACAAATGGACATTTTTTCTCAAAATGCAGAAGAAAGCCATTGATATAGATTTAAAAGTAGCGCACGATTTCTGTTTTTTCATGAAATCAGTTGATTGTTTTTCATTTTTGCTACAACTAAATAAGAAAGAAAGAATTGAACTTGTTTTATTTGCAATGTTCAAAATGGCCATCCTCTTCATCCTATAGTAACAACATCATTTTACAGAATCCGGGTACTATTTTAGATATGCAGAAGACATAATGTTTTTATAACCCTATATTGATGCGTCATTTACCGATGAACTTGTGTTAAAAAAAAAATTGAAATATCATTAATTTATTTTATCCTCTGTACAACAACGCACATCCAAAGAAGTGTATCGAATCGCAAAAAACGAATCACTTGAGTTCTTAGTTTAATGCCTTGGTTTCGTAGCAATCGGTGCTCCGGTGGATAAAACTACCCCTAGCGAAGCCTGTTCTATGTTCAGGTTCTGTCCCATACGAAATTTGTTTCCATTTTTTCATTTTCTTTTTCTAAGTAATTCTTGCTTTTCTTCTTTGTAATTCTTTTGTAATTCAACGCGTTGTGGTGCATTGGATATCGACTCGGAACGAGAAATCGGGGAGCCGAGTTCGAATTCCAGTTGAATTCCTTGCATTCACTTACGCGCAAATACCCTCCAGTTATGGGTTAAATAATAGGACAGATTGGGTTCTATAGCCTTTGTCGGCAACCAGTCTACCGCAGAATGCAATGGCAACCTACTGCGGGATAATATTCTGCCCAGTCAGTCATGTCTCGAAAGAGACATGATCGCCCAAGCGTGTATCACGTATGGCACTTCGCTGACTGAATATAATAGTTGGAAACATAATTAAAACTTCTACTGAGCACAAAGTGGGGGATCAGTTTTCTATTGTAATGAAGTAATAAACTGATCCCCCACTAATTACTAGTTAATAATATGCTACATCTCTTCCCCCTCTAGCTATGAGTCAAATAACAGGACAGATTGGGTTCTATAGCCTTGGTCGGCAACCAGTCTACCGCAGAATGCAATGGCAACCTACTGCGGGATAATATTCTGCCCAGTCAGTCATGTCTCGAAAGAGACATGATCGCCCAAGCGTGTATCACGTATGGCACTTCGCTGACTGAATTCTTTTGTCATCTATTCCCTCGAACTTCTCAAATAGGTCACACGCTATTTCTACCTACTCCGCTTGACTTGTATATGTCCCGTAAGCGTTACATTCTTAATTATGTGCGCTCCAAAACTACTTCTACCTCCTCCCGATTTTCAGCAGTAGTTCCTTTATTGTCCATATAAGTTAATTGAACTTGTAATATAATCTAGCTGCTCTTTTCGCTGGTCTTCTGTGTGGCCAGCTCCTAGCGATGAGGAGGGAATCAGTTAACCTGTCTTTTTTTTTCTTTTTATTTATCCAATCTTTATTCCTGCAACTATTTACATCATTTTCTCCCCGACATGCAACCACTGACATATTTTTTCTATATAAAGCTATGTTGAAAACATTTCGTATTTCATCGGTGTAAATCAATCAACCAAGGCAGGAACAACGTAGGAAACTGTATCCAGAATTAACTTTTCCTCTATTCAATCTAATAATGCGTGGTTGATATCGCATTTCAGATTTTAATTGAGAATACTTGTGAAGCGGTTATTTGGCTTCCTCATGAGCGTTTACTTCAAAACCTAATGCAGTTTTCCACCATTTATATTAGACCTTTAATCAAGAATGAAAATATTTCGTTTTTGTATCGCATTGAAAAAAAAAAGAGTTTTGCATGTAAACAGAAAAAATAGTGATTTTCATAAAAATAATTACCAACGCCAAAATCCGGATTCTATCCATAGATGGCCTTACTTCGTGTCTAGTGGAATAGGAAAAAGTGTCGTTCATTACGAACATAAGGAACAGGGAAGAACCATAACTCTATTGGTTTATTGCCAACAACGAAGCGTTATGATGAAAGTGTATCAGTTTGTTAAACAAAACGGTGTTACTCTCCAGTATCTAAACTTATAAATGGAACTTTGTCTGTGTGTGTGTGTGTGTTTGTCCCCGTTACCTATAGACTCCGAAACGGCTGAACCGATTTTCTTGAAAATTACACAGTTGTACTATAAGCGTCTGCGAGTTTTCTTAGCTAGGTTTTGTGTCGAGGTACCCCCGATAAATATCGAAAATCGATAATCGAAAAAATCGGGTTATAGAAGGAGTGGTTCGATTTTTAATCAAATTTGATACACTCATAGACAAAGACATAAGAAACGATATTCAGAATTTTCAAGGTTGCAGTTCTTACAATAGTGCAGAAAATCGATAATATATATATATATATATGTGTGTGTGTGTGTGTGTGTGTGTGTGTGTGTGTGTGTGTGTGTGTGTGTTTATCTGCCTGCATGTCTGTATTTTTCAGCCCTTTTATTTTAATTTTTGCTTCGGGTTTGGCTCTAAGTAGGTATAATTGTAGTTCTTAGTCTCAGCCATGATACCATCTACTCAGAGGACTTATTTAGCCTTCAAAATTCAGTTTATGACGAAAAAAACTTATTTGATATCGATACTAGGAAATCAAAATTTGACTTACATCCATTCATTTTTCTTTCAGTCTACGGTTTCGCTTTAACAGGAAACAACTTTTGGTTTTTAGTCTTTCGTGCCAACGTCCAAAGAGTCTGAGCTCCAGGACCATGGATTAGTTTGAAAGCTTTCATTCCACCCGAGCAACGCCGGGCTATACTGCTAGTATAACAATACAAGGGTTCACTCTACAAAAATACCACCCGCTAAAAAAGTTATCGCTAGGTTAATCATTTGTTGCGATCACAAAAGCATTTTATGAGCAGCCGAACATTCACACACACAGAGGTTAAAACAAGCATTTTTCAAGGGCGGAAGACCAAAATTTCTTTAAATATGGAATCGAAAATTTACTTTTTCATTGAGTTGCCGTCGTTAAGATGGAAGGTGATTTCGTTTTTTTGATATATTTTAAAAGTTAATTTACATATGTTTTTGGCTTAGGGCCCTAACACTTTGAAATACCGGTTTCTCGAACCATCAACAAATTTGAACTTGGTGAGTACCTGAATGGGGGAATGATTTCCAACTACACTCAGATTCTCTAAATTTACTTACTGTTGGGAATCGTATGAATTCACCTCTTCCCCCTCCAGTTATGGGTTATTTAGTGGAGCGTGTATCAGCATCAGTAAATATTATTTTCTACAAAGAATTCTTACAATCTAAAATATTTGTTAACTTTAAATAATTTACAAAAGCTTGATAAACCGTGAAAAAAAACACTAATCAATGAACATGATGTTATATATTTTCCGTTTAATTTTAATTAATCTTTCATCTTAATAATAACTTCAACGTTTTGAAGATGAAACTTTACTTTCAGTAAAGTTTGTGACCTTCGTCATTACACCATGATGCTAATTAGAAAAGATTATAAAAAAAAATTCAAAAAATAATTACAAAAATACTTTGGAGAACACAAACACAAAGTAAAATGAAATACAAACACGCACGCACACAATAGTCATAAAAGACCCTCCCTCACTTTGGTAGAAGTCAAACTAACTGTCAGGTCAACACATACTTAGATAAACCACATATCAAAGCCGACTGACACCATCAGACTGTAAAAATCCCAACTATCAATCACACATATACGCACCATAAACACACACACACACACACACACACACACACATACATACATGCACTAGCACACACACACACACAACAACAACAACAACAACAACAATTAACAACAGCAGCAGCAACCAGAAAGGACCATTTGTTGAGATTCGCGGACTCAAACACAAGCCCTCTAACCTTCTGAAGATGAGATTTTGATCTCGAAATATTAATGTATAATAAATAGGTAATACCCAACAACTCATTTACCTTCCTTTATTTTACTAAACGCATTTTGACAGCCTTCAAAACTTAACCATATTCCTAATATACACAATGCTTCAAGCAAATTACAAAACGTTCTTAATTTATATAATTTTTGATAAAATGAATTACATTCTGAACATATTATTATTCATAATACTATTATCATAGCAGCCTCTTTGTTAACTTTGGCATAAAATCATTGACAACAAAGAGCTTTGCACCCTTACACGAACGTACTCCTGGTATATATTACCTTGAACAGCAGAGGTAATTGGCAGATACATAAAGTCGCGAGTGATGTCACAAAAGGACAAGGGTCATTGACAAATATATCCGGCTGTAGATGATGTCCAGGTGTTACGAAAAAACGAGCAACAACATATTTGAAAAGCAGTTGATCGCTGGATGTGATTGACAGATACATCCGGCCGTATAAGTCAACAAAGCGATGATCAGAAATGGCAAAAATGTGTAAGAGTTTTAAGACTATATAAAGTCTAGAATTTCTGGCTAAACAAAAAGAACTCCGTTGGCTTTTGACCCTCGTCGGTTCCTGGTGTGCGGGACTCTCTCCGGCTGTCTTGCGCTACACAAGAGGCACCGACCTAGAAGAAAAATATAAATTTATATTTAAAGAGTTGAAAGTGTGTAGCTTAATGTTACACATTATAAAATATTTTTAAAAAAAACGAAGCAACCGGTTTAGTTCCCGCTCGTCAGGCCTCTACGGGAGATTTAAACTAGAATTAAAATACAGAAGTGTGTCATCAAAACTTTAGGCGGAAAAAATTATGAATAAAAAGAGCTAGAGGTTAATAATATCGAGCCCCAATAATTCACTCTGCTTGCACAGGGAAGGTTTGCGGGACCCGATATATAAAGCCTCTAGCAACTTGAGATTGAACGAAGTGTGTGACCGGGACACAACAATGAATCAATAGACACTAAAATTCTCAGCACACTTTGTATTATTTAAAAGATGCTCGCAAATGGCGGAACCGTAAGTATTTAGGACAAGTCCATTCCAATGTAAGGCATGGTTCCTAATCTTAGTAGGGACATATTGCTTTATTCTCAAGTCCAGACGCTGAGTAGTTCTCCCTATATAGTCTACTCCGCAACTACATATATATATATATATATATATATATATATATATATATATATATATATATATATATCCGATTGTATGTAGAACGGAGAAAGAATATTTACAACGTCCAAAACATTAATTTAAAACTGTGCTCGATATATAATATATAGAGCTTTGAATATTAATTATAAATTATATTTTAGAACATCTACGTAATTTTTTTATAACTATCCGTTAATTTTTTATAAATATCCGTTACAAAGGTACATTTGTTTCGACATTGAAAGTTCAATGTCTCTTCAAACGGAATGTGTAGGAATGGAAGGTCTCTTTTCTTATATTTGGTTAGTTATGTTAGGGTGGTAGTTGGGGTTATTGATAGGTGAACAGGTCATATATATAGATATGTGTGTGTGTGTGTGTGTGTGTGTGTGTGTGTGTGTGTGTGTGTGTGTGTGTGTGTGTGTTTCTTGTTGTTTATTTTGATTTAGCGTAGTATATAACACTCACAGATTTTTATTTTTTATTTTTTTATTTTTTAGTTATTTGCGCTTTTTGGGAACACTTCACCCCCTTCTTTAAATGCGTAAAGTTTACGGCCTTATCATGCCAAAACATTGGTTCTCGTATTTTTAACAAAGTTAAGCCAACGTCGAGCATGGCTAGTAACAAGATGGGTTACTACTTCAGAATACCAAGTGCTGGAAGCTTGAATATGCAGGTAATGTAATGAATAAAGGGTTGCAATTAGAGATTAGAGAGCCAATTTCTAATTCCAGTCGTGTTCGTTATATTCACTTAAACGCAAGTAATGTTGGGATAGGTATGAATCCAGTCCTTCTCCCCTTCACAGATATATGTTAATTAATATCAATAAATCATTATTATCTTCATTGAATTCTTACTATCTGAACATTTCTGGCTTTAAATAACCTGAAAATGGTTGATAAGACGTTAAAACAAATCTATCAATTAAATGCGTAAAAGAAAAGGCAGACTACGTGTTGAAGTATCTTTACTTAATCTGCAACACAAGTTACAAAGGTTTACCCTGTAAACTGTAAATTTGTGATTTAGTGTCTTATTAGAGAACTTCTTTGACAATGTATTTCTCAGTAGGCCCTCTAGAATAATAGTTTCGTACCAAAGTTCGAAAAGAACGATTATTAATCTTTTTGCCAAAATGAGGAAGTAAGCATTCCTGCATGCATATATATATATATATATATATATATATATTTGAGCAGCCAGCAAACTCTGTTATGCAGGTTTCATTAAAAATGTCAGACAATGTATTATCGTTTAGGTTTTTATGTAGTTTTTTTTATGTGATATGACTTTTTTGTTTTGTTGAGATCATAGATTATATAAAAAATCTCAAAATGTTTCATTTATCCGAGCACTTTCGGCCAAACTTCTATCCATTATCGAGGATGGATTTTATTTTTCGCATAACAGAATGTATGTAGTGTTACGTGTTTTTTGTTTTTTTTTAATCGTATCACCCCGAGCAAGGCGGTAACGCCACTGATGTGCAGGAGGCTACGTAATAGTGAAAAGATTGGAAAAGAGAAAGCCGAAAACCACATCCTAAATAGGGAACAAGGGATGAGCCTCTACACCTGTTCAATAGACGTGGGTGGAGTGTGAACCGGGCGATAGATAGATCTATCTACTCCAATTGAAAAAAGCAAAAACAAAAACAAAGTGAGAAGATTGGAAAAGAGAAAACCGGAAACCACATCCTAAACAGGGAACAAGAGATGAGCCTCTTAACCTGTTCAATAGACGTGGGTGGAGTGTGAACCGGGCGATAGATAGAGGTATCTACTCCAACTGAAAAAAAAAATCAAATGAGAAGATTGGAAAAGAGAAAGCCGGAAACCACATCCTAAACAGGGAACAAGAGATGAGCCTCTTAACCTGTTCAATAGACGTGGGTGGAGTGTGAACCGGGCGATAGATAGAGGTATCTAATCCAACTGAAAAAAAAAATCAAATGAGAAGATTGGAAAAGAGAAAGCCGGAAACCACATCCTAAACGGGGAACAAGGGATGAGCCTCTTAACCTGTTCAATAGACGTCGGTGGAGTGTGAACCGGGCGATAGATAGATCTATCTACTCCAATTGAAAAAAAAAACAAAGTGAGAAGATTGGAAAAGAGAAAGCCGGAAACCACATCCTAAACAGGGAACAAGGGATGAGCCTCTTCAACTGTTCAATAGACGTGGGTGGAGTGTGAACCGGGCAATAGATAGATCTATCTACTCCAATTAAATAGATCCATCTACTCCAATTTTGTAGCGTTGTGGGTATGTTTTATGTACCGAACACGGTAAGCACGTTGTTAACGAGTGCGTAGTTGATATTATTGAGTGTTGGGTTGGTTTTTTTTATTAATAATGTTTCCATTATTTTTAGCCTATTTTTTTTTTATGTTAATAATGCTACGACATTTGTGTTGTCAAGAAGTATGTCACGAAAAAGGTTTTTGTACGATTATGTGTGTGTTTAAATGAATTCGAATTAAGCTCTGTCTTGAGTTTGAGTTTGAGTTTTGTTTAACGGCATATCAACACCTTTGTGGGTTATTTAATGCCGAAAAGGTGGGGTTTAAGGTATTTTTAAATGTTCGATTATAGTGAGAAGATTGATTTAGTCAGATTTGATAATTTTTTTTGTTTTTATTCTTTTTTATTTTAGAAAACTGAAAACGTCTTCTAGTTTTGTATTCGAAAATGTTTTGCTGAGAATAATTTTTATTTTTCCTTCAAAAATGTGTTATGGTAATTTTTTCTTCAAAAATGTATATTTTTCTATAACAGTCTATTTTTATGTATATATTTCTATAAAAGTGTATTTTTATACTTTCATAGTGTTTTCACACCAGTTTGGGAGTTAACTATTTGTCCATAGTTGGGACCCACATAGGTGCTACCACTCCGGGTCAGAGTGAACCTGAGAACAACAGCAATTAAGAGGTATTTCTATGCTTCTCACAAGCCCCCTATCAGAGGCCTTACTGCCGGATGCAGTTTACCGTCATGCCCAGGACCACTGTTTTTAGAAATGATGCGTGAGTCTTCGAGGCAGTTGTTTCGTTATTATGGCCGATTTACGAGATTAGACGAATCAAGAAGACAGTTCTTCAAAAGACATGTAAATAAGGAAAGGAATATTAGTTCGCCGTAGTTTGGATCTTGCAGGTGACGATGAGGTAAGCCGTTTAAACTTTGTATAATAGATGATTAATTTAATATTTTTGTTTAATTTCGTAAATATTTTTTTAAAAAATCATATCACCCCGAGCAAGGCGGTAACGCCACTGATGTACAGGGGGCTACATAGGAGTGAAAAGATTGGAAAATAGAAAGCCGGAAACCGCATCCTAGGTGGAGTTTGAACCGGGCGATAGATAGATCTATCTACTCCAATTGAAAAAAAAAGGGAAAGTGAGAAGATTGGAAAAGAGAAAACCGGAAACCGCATCCTAAACAGGAAACAAGGGATGAGCCTCTTCACCTGTTCAATAGACGTTGGTGGAGTGTGAACTGGGCGATGTTCTGAGAATATAGCGTGAGTTTTTGAGTCAGTTTCGTAGTTGTCTGTCTGATATAATTATTTTAAAAATTAAAAAAATAAACCAAATTTTTATATAATTTATGTCCCCAAAAGAAAAAATATATGATCACATGAAAAATTAAATAAAAAACTAAACGATAATATTTTGACTGCCATTTTACGGACCGAACTAACATCATTCGGCGATTCTACCTCTAAGCTATCGGTGCTTGGTAGAGAAAGGCAGTGTTATTCTTCTTAGCGTGTTATATACAATGTAAACACACACCAGTAGCCGTGAGTGTTCAAATTCATTACTGAATGAACTGAATGAGCTGAATGAACGATATGTGCGTTGTGGTGCAGTGGATGTCGGCTCGGAGGGGGAAATCCGTGAGCCGAGTTCTAATTCCAGTCAGACACTTTGCATTCACTTACGCACTGGTACCTTGGGGAAAGGTATTAATCCGTCCCTTCCCTCCAGTTATGGGTTAAATTACTGAGGTCTGTTGTTCATGCGATCTTTGGCAGACTTCTGCACCGATTGTTTGTTATCAGCAGTTCCAAAAAGTGTGGATGGTGCTACACAAGCCTTCACCACTTTAAATAATTCTTTGTGTGGTAGTCTGTGTTAGACGCTCATACGTCGAAATCGACAGGAGAATCCATTATATATATATATATATATACATATATATATATATATATATATATCGTTCATTACTGAATGAACGATATATATATATATATAAACACACACACACACACACACACACACACACACACACACACATATATATATATATATATATATATATATAGTCGAGTTTTGAAACCTCTTCATATTTCCTGTTATCTCTTACTGCTGTGTATCAAATAAAGCATTACTGAAATTATAAATGAATTTCATTATAATGAAATGCTTGTAAAATCTGTAACACGCACCGAATTATACAAGATTTTAAACGGTTAACCTTATCGTCAAAAATATAATTTCACCCGCGATATCCAAACTAAAGTGAACCAAAATCATTTCCGAATTTACATCTTTTGATGAAGTGCGTTCTTGATCCAGCGAATTTCGTAATTGATTATCATCGGCCATACAACTACGAAACTAACTCGAAGACTCGCGCTGTATCTCTCAGAACAAAACTCAATTCGATCTCATTTAAACGCACACGAAGGCCCACCAAATCCTATCCGTAACATACTTCTTGGCAAAACAAATATCATATCATCATAAATATTTAAAAAAGGCCAAAATTGATAGTGACATTATTAATAAAAAAGAAGAACCCAAAATGCAATAATATGAACCACGAACACGCTATGTGCAGAACATGTTCGGTACATAAAACATACACACTACTCTACAAATAAACATAACACGATGTACTTTCCGTTATATGTAAAATAAAATCCATCTTCGATAATGGCTAAAACTATAACCGCAAACATTTGGACAATTTTTATATAATTTATGTCCCCAAAAGAAAAATATATAAGATCATATTAAAAATTACATATTATATATATATATATATATATATATATATATATATCTTCACCGCAATAGCACCTCGACCACGTTTAACCATTTGTGGCAGGATCATATGGGTCATCATTGTAGTGGTCATAATATTGACATTATATTTAAGGGCTTGAACAACATAGTCAACATATTTCAACATATTCAGGCACTAAGAAATATGTTGACCATTTTGTTCAAGCCCTTAAATATATATATAATACCGGACATGATAATTAGGCCACCTCAGTTTTTTAAAATAAATGATGTATTTCATACTATTTTTAAGTGGTAAACTCTAAATGAAAATAGAATGGTTGTTTTGTTATTATTACTTTGCAAAATTTTACAAGGCAAGGAAACAAAGATGAACCCGTCTGAATCTCCCTAAATTTGGACTCGTCCTAAATACTGAATTTTTTTTCATTCTTTCATTGATGAAACAGTAATATGGGTAATCATTAAATATTTATAAATTCATTTGATGCACATGTTATTGTGCAGTATTAACAAAAGAACTATTCTATTTTCATTCACAATTATTCATTTGGCAATAAATACTAAAAACAGTATGAAATCCATAATGTTTTTAAAATAATGGTGTGGCCTAATAATTATGCCGGTAGTATATATATTAGTCATCCACATACAAGCCTGTTTTGCTGTATCTCTCACTACTGTATATCAAGTAAAGCATTGCTGAAATACTGATATTATAATGAAATGCTTGTAAAATCTCTAGCACGCACCAGTTACTATTTGCTAACATTGGCCTTTGTCAGTGTGTTTGTTCCGGTAATGGCTCATGTAGTTATTTGTGCTTGAAAACAATTTCATTTCTGCTTTGTGTCCAGCAGTTGAGGATTTTTGTTACGAGAGAAAAAACAATGGCACAAATCAGCGGTTGATGCGATCAACTGACAAACGAAAACAAATTACAAAGATACGGTGTTGTGTTGAAAAGGGAGTCATTGGGAATTGTCAAAAAGGATTCCGATTGAAACAAACAAACAAACAAACAAACAAACAAACAAACAAACAGACAAGCAAACAAACCAACAAACAAACGGGAAGATGTTTTGTATTAATTTCTGAGATAAGCAATTTCCAAAAATCTTGGAATTATTTCAAACTTTTGTTCTCATCTTGGTATATATCGGTGTTATAATAGGCACAACGTTTCGACTAAGTACCCTCTGGTCATCATCAGGTGTCCATAGAAACGTTGTGTCTATTATAACACCTATATCAACCAAGATGAGAACAAAAGTTCCAAATAATTCCAAGATTAAACGGAAAGTTGGTCTAAAGAATAAAATCTAATTTAAAAAATTTTACCCTGAATATTAAAATACAAATTAACTCTTTCGCGTAGGTAAGGATATAGTTGTTAGTGCCAATCAATAATATGAAACTAGCAATATAAATGTGTGTTGTGGTGCAGTAGATATCGACTCGGGGAGCCGAGTTCGAATTCTAGTTGAATTCCTTGCATTCACTTACGCACAAATACCTTGGGAAAGATATCAATCCGTCTCTTCCCTCCAGTTATGGGTTAAATAATAGGACAGATTGGGTTCTATAGCTTTGGTTAGCAACCAGTCTACCGCAGAAAGCAATGGCAACCTACTGCGGGATAATCTTCTGCCCAGTGAGTCATGTCACTTTCGAGAACTGATCGCCCAAAACGTGTATCACGTATGGCGCTTAATTGACTGGATAGAAATAAGCTTTTACTCATGAAAGAAGCAATTTTGCCTTTCACGGTTAAAAGACAAACATTATTTTAAGCTTATTTTACTGGTCTCAGTAGAATAGACCCCTCAGGTTATTTTTTCGGTAAATATTTTTACTATTAGGAAGACAGGTAATGATTAAATTAACAACATATTTAACACAGGCATTTATTTTTCACCGTCAATTATCAAGACCATTTTAAATCTTTTCCTCACTCAACTGTTAAAACACAAGTTAAAATAATTTATTTATCATCAATTATTAAAATAAATATAGACGTCTCTGAATATTCTAAGCACGTCTGGCATAGCAGTTTCTGCAAATGCAAAACTTGCCCTTGGGCATGGTTCTATTGCCAGAACGCTTTAAGCGCACCCACTGAAAAACCACGGAAAAATAACCAGGTGGTTTATTTTGCCTACACCGGAAAAATAAGCTTGCAGTCATATTCGTCTATTTTACCAGGACCAGCAATATAGCCTATCCGTTTATTTATAATACTACGAAATTGAATGCTTAAGTTTTTGTTTGAATTAATTTCATCATTTTATTTTGTTTGTTTGTTTGTTTGTTTGTTTGTTTGTTTGTTGGTTTCAGTCATGTCTCCACCCACAATCATTCTTGGGTGTCTCTTATATTTTGTTATTGTATCAAAATTTGTCCTGTCGGAGCATGCGCCGTTTCCCTCATATACGTCACGTGCGGTTTTTGTGTTTCTCTAGTTTTTGTATAGTCTTTCTTCTTTCTCCTTAACACTTATCTTCTTATTACCCCGCTTATAATTCCACGGCGCCATCTGTGTTAGTTTGAAATTAATATCAGGTGAATACCGTGGATGGTTGCGAGATTCTCTCAAAGCAATACCTCTCCTTCGAGACGGATCTACGGTGCATAAACATTCCCAAAAAGGAAAGTACTGTGGAGGCTTGAGCAGTTTTTTCCACGATATTGCCGGCAAAATCACTTTAAACCACGACATTTTGTCACATTCGGTAGAGACATAGATGCACTAAAAAAATCGCTTCTTACCCTCGCTTTGTCCTTATGTTATTTACTGCCTTTGCTGCTGCTAGACACAATAATAGCCTTATATTTTTATACTTTTTCCGTGACGCTTGTGTGGAGTTGTAGTCAGAGGGAATCACGCACATACGAGGGAGTTGTGGGGAGTCGTTGACTTGTGAGCGTTGTCTTCTCTTCTCCTTTCGTCTCTGTGTTATCTCAATCTTCTTCCGTTTTTCTGAGGTTGGCTCGAAAAAAAACTGAATTTATATAAGCTGAAATTTCCACGTGTGTTTGCCTTCTCGAGTTTTCACTTAATTGTGTCATCTATATCTCGGCACAACTGTCATTCATCTTTACCGATTATTGCCTTGAAGCTGGCTGCCTTTGATGTACTCACATTTCTGTCGGTATTGTTTATATTTTCTGCTTTCCTCATTTTGCTTTTGATGTCAATCATGTTTCTTCGTGTCACAGAATTATATTACACTTGTTCTTATGCTTATAGACCCAAAATTTCTGTGCCTCATATTTCCCCCTTGCTTTTTTGACCATAAGTATGTCATGTGAACGTTACTTTCTCCAAACCTACTTTCCTTATAAATTTTACAATCTAACTTATTATCACGGTTAGGCAATGAAAGTTATTCTACAATAATATGTTTGTAGTAATTCTGTCGTCATTGTTTGTTAATTAACACAATATATTTCCATTAAATGAACTTATTTCCGTTTAAATTTTTTTATAATCACTTCATCCCAAGCAATGCAGGACCACCACTGGTGCGCAGGTGGTTACAATGAGAGAAAAAAACAAGGTTCAGCACATGTTGAAGAAAGGATAAAAGATAGATTGGAATTGTGTAGATATAAGATGACAAGTGACGTTGCATTTAAACTTTTGGAGATTGTAATTATCAGGAAATCAAGTAAAGGGAAGAAAGATCCACAAATGGGAAGTGCGAGAAAAGAAACTGTAATAGTAAAAGTGACGATGCATTAAACTATTTAGATGGTAATATTATCATAGAGATCGAAAAAACAGGATATTGTGAAAATTTCATTAATAAATTCACTTAATAAGTATTTTAATAATAATTGGCTGTTATGGGGAAACACACCTATTCCTCAGATAATGGACTCTCCCTCCTATATTAACAAGAGTTAACAGGAAGTTCTTAGAAGTTCATAGAAGTTCTTTAGACTTCTGTTGCGTTCATCAAAACTATTAGGCAGTTGATATTAGTCGACAGTTAGCCGAATCATGAGTCAGCTTTTAGTGGAAGATTACCAAGTTTTTAACATTTTGGGTACGTTAAGTCGATTAGCGACCGACGTAGCACGATTATAACCTTCAGTGCGAAAACTACTCCACAACATTGGCACACGCGGAACCGAATCAAAAATCTAGATAGGACGAATGAAAAATTCTTGCAAGTATTTAGTCAGTTATGTGAACTGCGAGAATATTGATAATGGCGCTATATATTTAAAGAAACTACCAGAAACGACATTTGAAGATTTAAATTCTTGAAAGAACAATAAAAAAAGAAAAGTTACTAAATAAGTCATGGACATTGCTATTTCAGCGGAGTGTAAGTGAATGCGAGGCTGAATGAGAAATAGAGAACAGCACTAGGACTACGCACGAGAGCTAAAGGAAATGTAGAATATAGAGGTTAGTATATTGTTTATAATATTAGGAATAATTAGAACATTGCTCAAAATCATTAGATCTAAAATGAATAAAAAATTCGAAGAAGGGTAAATACGACGTTCACTCCCGTGCGATCATTGGTCACGACAACAAGGCTTAACGTTCTGGATCCATCCTGGTCACGGCAATTAAGTATGACGTCCACCCAGTCCATCCGCGCACCCAAGCTCATACCCTCGGCTGATCGTGAAGTTGAACGCTTCGGTTTAAGCCCTGTCTCGCCCGACGTTGTGTTGATTGATCGCAAGCCTGGCCCGGTCCGAATGGTCGACTGGGATCGATTTCTTGGTCTGGACCAGTGAGAGTAAACTTGGATAAATAAAAAGTATATATATACAAATTTTGGTTGCAAAGTTGTTAATACAAACATTGATGGCTCAAGCTGGTCCATAATTTTCATGCAATAACTATCGACCCTGCCCAATTATCATGACACAGTGTTGCTGTTTTGGATTTTAACAAGACTTTTGGAACAAGGATGTTGTTCTTCTGGGCAGCAAATCGAATCAGATCAGGCGAAGCGGTGGCATCGTCTCTTTCTCTCTGGTCTCGAATATGTCTTGACTTCTCACTCGGTCTCCGTTGTCCCCACTTTGCTGTCCAATATATCTGGCTTATATTGAGCCCCCCGAATCAAGCAGGGGTAGGTTATGATATGCTCTGGGTACACTAGCGTTTTCTAAACGACCATCAGCGATCTTCCATTTGATCACCTGATCAGTCTTCTCTCCTGTGATTCACCACTGCCTGAGAGGCGTAGAAGGTTTTTCCGATTCCTGAAATTCTATCTGGACAACATCCTCCTTGATTACCGTCACTGCCCGAAGGCATGATCTAGCCTAAACGGCTAAATCTAATTATCGCTCAATTTTTTTTTATTATCGAACTTTTGTGTGTGATATTTTTTTTTCAACTTGGTTTTATCACTTTCTTGTGGACTCTTTTGCCAACAAGTGACAAAGAAAAAAAAACAATCGCTTGTTTTGAGACGTTTTTAATTATCTAGGCCTTCTTTCTTCGTATTTAATTGTCGTAAAAAACTTAAAATACGTCTTCGCTTACAGTAGTTACATTATTCGGATTATTGTCCTCATTTTTGTTGTCATTTGTACGACGTTTCGGCCGTTGTATGCTCTGGCCTTCTTCAGGTGCTAGGAATTTCTAACCGAATCGTTCATTACAATCACTGGGGTATATGAAATCTATTCCTTGCTTAGAGCCTCTTCTGAAAGTCATAAGTTATCTCCTTCTAACTCTGTAAGTTATTTGTTCACCACTGCTGTAGGCTGGTATTGAACTCTCAGCTCTTAGGGTCAAGTCACAGGAACTAACTAACAACTCTATCTACTGGGCCATGTGTTCTTAAGATAAGGACAATAGTCCGAATAATGTAAATAATGCAAATACTACCTCATCTCAGAAATATAGAAAAACTCGTTGTCGCTTATCTCACATTTTGAGTGAAAAACAGGTGGTTTCTTTGTTTTCAAAATTTCAATTATCATCTTCCTTCCCTCATTTTCCTTCATCGGCTTATCTTCTTCTTCTTCTTCTTCTTCTTCTTCTTCTTCTTCTTCTTCTTCTTCTTCTATGTGCTCTATCTTTTCAGGACGTAGGCGATCATGGATTGCCACGTCTCCCTATCCCTGGCGGCTTTTAATATGTTTTCTCTTGTTACTCCACGCAACCCCCGTTCCGTCATCCACCTGATCAAGCCCTTCAAATATGTTACCGCTGTCTTCCTCTGTCTCTTTTCCTTCTATCTGGCCTGTAAGTATCAGGTTCTCCAAGCCCTCCTTCCACATTGCATGTCCCAGGAACTTCAGTTGTCTCTTCCTGATGCTTATTATTAGTTTTCTTTTCAATGCCATTCTTTCCAAAACCTCATTATTGTTCACTTGTTCGGTCCATGATATCCGCAACATCCTTCTGTAGAACCACATTTCCGCTGCTTCAAGTTTTTTCCTCATCTTTGATGATATTGTCCAGCATTTACTGCCGTATTGAAGAACTGACATCACATAGCAATCTAGCACTCTCTTTTTTGTTTCTAGGGAAGTTTTCCTATGTCTTAATACTTTACTCAGCTTCTGGAACGCGTCCTTTGCCATGCCAATACGCCTTCGGATCTCTGTCACACATTCCATCTCCTATTAGTACATTCAAAATTAGTTTTTATCTTTTAACTGAATTTTTTCGGCCATCCTTGCATTCCAGAGTCGTAAAAAAGTTTTGGCTTAAGTAGATGCTCATTTTCGATGATCGTAAAAATATCAATCTATTCTTCTTAGATGGTCTTTTTAGAATATTCCTTCATTTATCTCAGCCTTTCAATAAATCCAGATATGTCTCTGTTTTACATTTCCAGCGGATGAACAACAAAAAAATTCAATTGCTATTTTTTCGGTTTTCTTTCGTCAGGTCATCAGTATATCTTCTAGTCTATCAAAAATTAGCGTTTTTTGTCTTAGTTTTTTAACTTCAATTTAGTATCACCTTGTCCAAATGGTGTCACATAAAGACTATTGTCAATGGTAAGCGTTAACTGCCATTATTGGAATTTAAACACAAATAATAAGAAATAGAAGAAAACAAAAGAAAAAGGATAAAAAAAGAATAACAATAATCAGAAGAAGAAGTAGAAGAAGAAGAAAAAGAAGAAAAAGAAGAAGAAAAGGGATGATAATAATAATAATAATAATAATAAGAAGAAGAAGAAGAAGAAGAAGAAAAATAATAATCAGAAGAAGTAGAAGGAGAAGAAGAAAAAAGAAGGAAAAGGACAATAATAACTGGAAGAATAATAATAATAATAATCAGAAGAAGAAGAAAAAGAAAAGTAATAATCAGAAGAAGAAGTATAAGAAGAAGAAGAAAAAAGGAAAAAGAAGAAAAGGGATAATAATAATAAGAAAAAATAAGAAGAAGAAAAAGAAGAGGAAAAAAGAAGTAAAAGGATAATAATCAGAAGAAGAAGAAGAAGAAGGAGAGGAAATATAATAATAATGATAAGAAGAAGAAGAAGAAAAGAAAAAGAAAAAGAATAGTGAGAAAAAAAAGTATAATAATAAGAGACGGATTAATACCTTTACCCAAATATATTTGCAAGTAAATGCAAAGAATTCAGCTGGAATTCGAACTCGGCTCCCCGATTTCTCGTTCCGAGACGATATCCACTACACCACAACACACATCATTGGCACTACGACTGCTAATAATAATAATAATAATAATATCCACCCCAAATGCAAATATAGATATGACTGGGTAGCAACGGTGGGAACAATGTAAACCACACCGATTTGACCAGATAGACCAATGATATACGTCCAAACCTTAATCTGTAGGAGTGAATAAATAGAACAATGGACTGAGATAGAGATTTCCTCATCCATATTTCATGGTACAAAGAAAAAACGTGTTCTCCTGTGGATTACAATGGATCACAGGTTAACATTAATAGAAAACGAAAACTTGAATAAGTAGCTGGAAATATGAGGGAAATTGAGGAAAGATAAGAGACAGAAAAATCTGAGAAAAATCTAAACTTATTTATGAATGGAACTTTGTGTTGTATGTGTGTATCTGTGTGTGTGTGTGTGTGTGTGTGTGTGTGTGTGTGTGTGTGTGTGTGTGTGTGTGTCCGTGTCCGTTACCTATAGACTCCGAAACGGCTGAAACGATTTTCTTGAAAATTTACACAGTTGTACTATAAGTGTTTGCGAGTGTTCTTAGCTCGGTTTTGTGTCGAGGTACCCCCGATAAATATCGAAAATCGATAATCGAAAAAATCGGGTTATAGAACGAGTTGTCCGATTTTAATCAAATTCGATACACTCATAGACAAAGACATAAGAAACGATATTCAGAAGTTACAAGGTTGCAGTTCTTACAATAGTGCAGAAAATCGATAATATATATATATAAAAGGCTAGATGTTTGTGTGTGTGTCTGTTTATCTGCCTGTATGTCTGTATTTTTTTTTTAGTGCTTTTATTTTAGCTTTTGCTTCGGGTTTGGCTCTAAGTAGGTATAATTGCAGTTCTTAGTCTCAGTCATGATACCATTTCCTCAGAGGACTTATTTAGCCTTCAAAATTCAGTTTACGACGAAAAAACTTATTTAATATCGATACCAGGAAATCAAAATTTGATTTACATCCATTCATTTTTCTTTTAGTCTACGGCTTCGCTTTAACTGGAAACAACTATTGCTTTTTAGTCTTTTGTTCCAACGTCCAAAGAGACTGAGCTCCAGGACCATGGGTTAGTTTTAAAGCTTTCATTACACCCGAGCAACGCCGGGCTATACTGCTAGTCTAAAATAAAATAAAAGAAAAGATAAGAGACAGAAAAATCTGAGCAAGAACGTTAGCCTATCCAGACAGTTGCTCTACAGAAAACAACACGAATACGAAGAAGATTGCAGGAGTAATGTGGATACTTGTAATCATTTGATTTGTTCCTTATTTTACACTATCAATTAATACTGCTGTGAAGACGTAATAAGTGAATTGAAGCAGGAAGACCGGATCTTATTAGGATGGATCAGTACAATGGCAAGTGAAAAATGATTTATTTCGTTGTTCCATACGATACAAGAGCGGGCGTTAAAGAAAGTGAAAAGTTTCAAAAAGACAAGCATCTGGCTAATAAGCTTAAGAAATCATAGAACCTGAATGTAGAATCGATTCCTATAGTAATCAGTGCACTTGGAACACTATCTGGAAACTTGAAACAGCACTTATGAAAAATTGGAATTGAGACAAAGATTGTAGAGCTCCAGAAAACTGTCATCATTTTCTCTGCAAGGATTCTTTGTTGCGGTGTAAAAAGTTTTGTTGAAACTATGCTTCAAAAAGACTACTCCTATTGACTTGTTCAATATAAAATACATAGCATAATATAAAAAATAGTTCCTGATGCTGTATATATAGATTGCATGGCGTCTGCTCTTAATTGATTAGAAATGTTAATATATAAAAGTATTCCTTTCGGGAAAAATGGGCTATAGTAAATATTTGTTCAGTAGCACAGACTACAACCTCCAGGATTTTAAATGCAATGTCAATTCCCATCTCTTATCTACTTGACTCCAGTCCTTTCTACATCACCTTGTTCACCTTTTTATAGATGCCAGTTTAGGTATAGTTGGCGAGCCGATTGTCGAGAAAGTTGTTTTCCTTTCCGTTTCAAAGAGGAAGCAGTCACTGACTTAAGTATCACATCTGTTATAACATCCTCGATCGATGATCGCCTAAAAGGACTGGGTCAGCTCAGTATAAGGGTTTTGGAAATGTACTTTACCTCCAATGTTATGAGTTGTTTTCATCAAAACCTTCATCAAATCGCGCATATTTGGCTCAGTTGCATGCGCCTGCTAGTCTCTCAGTACATAACTGTTCTATTATTGTCCTCGCTTCATAATTTTTTTTTAATATTCATTCACACCGAATACAGCCATCTGCATGTTAGTAGCTTTGTGGACTTGCTTGGGTTGAACCTTTTTAAATCATTTCTCCCCAAGCAAGGCGGTACCGCCACTGATCTGCAGGGGGATTCATAAGAGAGTTAAGGTTTTAGGCAGGAGGAGATTGAAGAGAAAGACGAACCAACTACAGAGGGTGACATCGAAAGGGCAAGAGAAGTATTTGAAAACACAGGAGTGAAAACAGTTGCGAACGTAGAGAGAAAGGAAAAGAACAAGGTGATGTAGAAAGGATTAGAGTCAAGTGAATAAGAGATGGGAAATGACAATGCGTTTAAAATCCTGCAGGTTGTAGTCGTCAGAAAAACAAGAATATGGAAGGGAGTTCCACAGGCGGAAAGTACGAGAAAAGAATCTGATGGAGTAGAATCGTCGCCTGCATTTGGTTGATTTAACTGTAAAAGGGAGGGACCTTGTTGCCAGTCTGGTTGCACGAGGTAGATTCTTGTGGAGGGGGCACCAGTGACCTAAGTTCGTCAGAGCAGAAGCCACGAGAATTAGAAAGCACCTGAGAAGGTATTTTTTTAAAAATTTGTAATCGTTAATTGATGCCTGGGCTATTATTATTATCATGTCATTTTTTCATCATATTTCGATTTCTGCTTTGGTCTCACTACCAACCAAGTCTGCGGGGAGACCTAAGGCAGGTAGTGGCGTGTTGTTATGACTCCATTTCATGTTTTTCTATCTTCCCTATCATCCCTAGCATTACATAGATAAAGTTTTCCTTAGTGTGTGGGCTGTACTTAATAAGACAATTTTTTGTATATCTCTTAAGCTGGGGTTTCCAGGGATTCTTTCAATGTGTTGTTTTGTTCCAATTTTTATCATTCCAAGTGCACCTACTATCACTGGCACAACTCTTGTTTTCAATTTCCATATTTTTTCTATTTCAATTTCCAGGTCTTTTATATTTGGACAGTTTTTCAAATTCCTTGATTGCTATGTTACAATCCGCTGGACAAGCCATATCAATTAATAGACAAGTTTTCTCCTTCTGGTTTTTAACAATAATGTCTGGCCTGTTTGCTTCAATTTTTCTGTCTGTGTAGATGGTGTAATCCCATAGAATGGTTCCATCTTCTATTTCTGTAATTTATTATTATTATTATTATTATTATTATTATTATTATTATTCATAAATATTTACACTAAATGTATGCAGTTATTACGGGAGACTGAGTAATAGCAATTCCCATTGAGCTCCTAAGACCTTTTCATTTGTATTCCCGAAGATCCCCAACAATGTTATAGTCCAAACTACTCCAAGTCTTTCTCAGATCTATAATCTATCCACGTTGTTACCCTTAGTGATTTTGATTCAGTCCAAAGTGCCCAAACTATTAATAGTCCGACGCTAAGCATTTTCTTTCACTCATTGTAGAATCTTTTATATATATATATATATATATATATATATATATTGTTAAATATAACAGAGCTGAAAGCTTGGAACCAATACAATAAAAAAATATCCAAATTTTTGACGATTCTTGTCTTCATTTTTACCTGAAATTAAAACCAAAATACGATGCTTAGAACGGCTGATGATTAAACATAATAGATATTCATTGTCTGTTATATTTAACAATATATACTTTTTTCTTCTTTTATTTTTTTATCCTATTATTATTATTATTATTATTATTATTATTGTCTTTTTTGTCTAACTTTTCTTATTATTCTTTTCGTTTTACTTTTTCTTCTTCCACTTCATATTCTTCGTAATATTATTTCTTTTTTTCTACCTATACCTTTTTCTCTTTCACCCGATCCTCCTCCTCCTTCACATATTCATTCTTCTTCTTCTTCTTCTTCTTCTTCTTCTTCTTCTTCTTCTTCTTCTTCTTCTTCTTCTTCTTCTTCTGCACATTATTATTATTATTATTATTATTATTATTATTATTATTATTATTATTATTATTACCCCCGTCTTAAGATCGCGTTTGTTTGTTTTTATTTGTCTGTCTGTCTGTCTATGGTCAAGATATCTCAAGACTCGCAGGATGGATTCGAATGATACTTTCAGGTATAATTGGCCTCATGACTGGCACGGACAGATTAGATTTTGGGTCCGATCCGGTACAAGATAAATTTTCTGGGTTATTTTCCCGGTTTTATTACTAAAATTTATTTTTACCTTTCAAATGCCAAATAGTGAACTACCCCCTAAAGATCATTTTAATTACTGAATTACTTCCCCCCTGTTTCTATTTAGGTGTGCGTTTAATTTTGAGATCGGTCAAGTTCATTTTTTTTTTTTGTATTTTCACTCTTGAGAACGCTCAAGATCATTGCAGTTATTCTTTCTCATTTAAATATTTATCTCTTGCTAATCGATGAAATGATGTCGGTCTTGCCTTGGCGGAGGTTTGCAGTCTTTGACTGCTCTTTCTAGTTACTATTAATATTATTATCATCATCATTTTAACTTGAAAAGTTTCTTTTTGCACCAACTATAGCGCTAACTTGTCAAATGTGCCACCCAGGTGGGATACAATTATTTTTAATGCTGTTCCTTTTAAAGATACCTGACGACGAGGTCTTCCATTGATGGTATTTCAATGGTTTCAGTCACAAACCTTTTTACGGTATTTTAAAAATCGTTCACAGACCGAAATTGCACGCTGGTCTGCTAGCTCAGTCAGGAAATACATCAATGTGCTCTCTCTCTCTCTCTCTCTCTCTCTCTCTCTCTCTCTCTCTATCTCACACACACACACACACACACAAACTGCTCTCTCTCTCTACTCTCTCTCTCTTTCTCTCTCTCACTCACACACTTCTTTCTCTCTTTTTTTCTCTCTCTCTCTCTCTTCTTTCTTTCTCAAAATAATCGAAAAAATTGAAGAAAAATTAAATAAATGAACAAAAGCAAAATATCCATTAATTGTGACTCACAGTGTCGGTCATGTGACTCACGATGTGTCACGTGAGTCATCAAAAGAAGAAACTTGAACAAATGCCTTGCAGGTAACTGAGGATTACGTATCAGCCCGAATTTTTTTCTCTCTCTTTTCCTCCCCTTATTTTCATTTAAAAAATAATTATTTGGACTATTTCCCTGATTTTTTTCTTCACAGTTTTGTTTATTATTATTATTATTATTATTGCTTCTATGAGCAATCATGGTTCTCCACAATTTCTTAATATTTGCAGCTTTTATCAAAACTTTCTGCTTACTAACCTTCCAAGTTCCGCCATCCATTTATACAAGTTTTTTTTTTTTTTTACGTAGCTTACTTTAATCACTTTTTTCTATCCCATTTGCCTTCATTACATACTGTGAGTGTCAAATTCGCCAACCCTTATTTCTTCATCATTTAACCTGAAAATATCAACTGTTTTTTCCTGAACTTAACTATAATTATACTTTTCGTTTCCATTTTCCTTAAAACTTTTTTCTATGGAATTCTCAACATCCTCCTGTAGAACGGTATTTCTGCTGCCACAAGTCTCCTCATCTTCTCATACACGAAGGTTAATATTGTACAACAGTTTAGAACTATTTTCTTTTCTTTTTATCTGAAGAAAGTTTTTGTGCTACTTAATATATTGTTTAGCTTTTAAAGGCATCTTTCGCTGTTCATTTTACTATTAGTTTTACTTAATTTTATAATACTTTTCACATTAGTCGTATTTTCTGGAGGTCAGATCACTGCAAGTTTCCTCATATCTGGTAACCTCGTAACCCCTTAAGGTCTAAGAGGCACCACGTGTACGGTATTTTTACCAGCTTTGTGTTTAATAGGCAAGACAGACTAAGGGATTGCAACAAATCATTCTAACTGATAATGATCGTGAACACTACAAGTGGAACGCAACCACCGCGAATGGAATGCAACTGATAGGTGTCTAATTTTATTAGAGGCGGGCATTAATTTGAAGATTTTCCGTCAGTTGATTAGCTAACGACTCATCAAGCAGTTTCGTATAAATATCATATGAACTCTCCTGTTATTTTGCTAATTTCCCTGTGGAGGAACGTTAGTAATTAACATATGCATTTCCAGCATTTAAGAACTATGGATTCTGGGTAATATGTTTTTCAGAATGTGTACCTTAAGGTGTTCGTCGAAGTTGCAATCGTTCTTGTTGTATACCTACATATATACAGTAATGGTATGTTCCTATCCGCTTAAATACGTGGACACGATTGGAATAAGGGAGGGTAGAGTAATTATATTGACTAGCAGTCGTTACTCTCTGTCTTCCTCACTTCTTACGGGCAGGAGGAACTCAAACGGAGCATCATCTTAGGAAAATCGGCAGAAGTCCTGCCCCGCATTGTGCAGAGTCAACGGGATATTTTCTGTTTATTGATATACTATTATTTCCAACCTCCGTAACCTTATGAATTGATAAAGAACCAGGTTGGTTTGAATTTAGAGTTTTCTTTCCCCTAGATTGGCTGCCAACCAAGGCTAAATGCTAATCTTTCCTCCTATTTATCCATAACTGAAGACGAGATGAATTCCAAAACGTATTAGCACGAGGTGAATGTAATTCAAATGCTGATTTCCCAGTCCGAATCGCTATCCATTACTCAATCTCTAAATCAGTTATGATAACCAAATAAATAATACTTTTAAAACGTCTTTTCTTTCATGTGATTATGGCTCTCCCCAACTTTCTGTTTCATGTCGTTCTAAGCAGCATTTTACTCTTTACCATTCCGTTGTCCTCATTTTGGAATCTGTACTTTCTATTAATTACCGATTCCCTCTGACACTTCTTTAAATATATGTTCTGAGTGTTATATTTTCCAAGCCCCCTTTCCTTATTATGCGTCTCAGTAATTTAACTATAGTTTTTTTTTTTCTAAATTTCATTTTCCTTAAAACTTTCACATTATTCTTCTCATGGCATCTTTTTTTTTCTTTTTAGGGTTTTTCCAGTAGATGATGTTCCGAAATGGACCCCCATCTCTGTACGGACCAGGCTCGATGCTGCTTAACTTTGGTGATCGGTGTTTTACCCGTGATTTGAGCTTAGGCAATCATTCTCAGTATCCGTTTACTGCAACACATTCATGTTCCTTAGAATCTCTTTTCCATTTGTAAGAAAATTGTCCAGCAATTTAGATCCCCTTTTTGTACCCCTTTTTGTACCCCTTTAACATTTCTCATGCTTAGCTTATTTTCTGGAAGACAACTTTAATTAAATTAATAATTTGATTAATATGCACTTTTAAGACATGCTTTCAGTCATGTGTTAATACACTCAGTTATTTACTTATCATACGTGATACACGCTTGTGCGATCATGTCTCGAAAGAGACATAACTGATTGGACAGAAGATTTTCCCGCAGTAGGTTGTCATCTCTTTCTGAGGTAGACTGGTTGCCAACAAAGGCTATAGAACCTAATCTATTTAATCTATTTAACCCATAGCTGGAAGTAGAAGTGACGGATTAATACCATTTCCAATGGTATTTGCGCGTAAGTGAACTCGACTCTACTGCACATTATTACACTACACAGACAAATTTCTGTACCACTAATAACTTTGGCTGCTCTTATTGTTGAATATCAAGACTTACGGCCATATTACCGGCTCCTATGCGAACACCGAAGTTCCGAAACGTCTCCTCTGGTCAGTAACTAAACAGTAACTACTTGAGAATACCAGTTTCTGTAAGCTTGGATATGCGGTTGGTGTTTTGCATAACGGCAAAAAATAAAAAAATTATTGGATAGCCGAGTTCTAATTCCACTTGAGCTCGTTATATATGTTTTTTAGGCGCAAATACCAGCAGACCCTATTATCATTAACCTCTTAGCTTAATTAGGAAAACCTGTATGGGTAAATTCTTATTATCTCTAAAAGATTTTACGGCGGACCTGAAGCAGACTACCACCACCTTTAATTTCGTTGTTTTTCTTTTCTTTTTTTACTTTTTACAGCGCAGTCCTATCGATTGTTACTTAAACTTTCCGATTATCAAAAACAACTTTGAAAAATTGCAATATTTAGACCACTTTGCGTTGGGGGATCAGTTTCTCATACAACGTTATAGTAAATCGATCCTCCATTTTTAAACCACTCGCGTTGGGGTCGCTTTGTTTATGTAAATGTTTTTTTTGTTTTTTTTTTTACTTTTTTCAGCGCAGTTATATCAATTATTTAAACTTTCCAATTTTCAAATAAATTTTGAAAAATTACATTATTTAAACAAATTTGGTGGTGGTGGGGGGGGGGTCAGTTTCTCATGCAACGTTAAAGTAAATCGATCCTTTATTTTCAATCTACTATAAGGTTTTATGAGAAACTAGTCTCCCGTATCGCTAAAATTGTTTAAATATTGAATTTTTTGCGATTTCTTTTTTTTTTTTTTGTTGTCATTCGTAAAGTTTAAGGTATAAAAGATAATATTACACTGAAAAGAGTCCAAAAAATTTGATAATGAAAAACATTTACAGGTGGCGGTAATGTCGTACCGGCGACTGGTTTCAAAATGGAGGCTCGACTTACTATAACGTTGTATGAGAAGCTGATCCCCGCCACCCAGAAAATGTTTAAATATTGAAATTTTTCAAAATTTTTTTTGTTAATCGTATAACCAAGTTGGTAATCGATAGGACTGCGCTGAAAAAATTTTTTTAAAAATAAAACAGCGAAATTAAACATGGTAGTAGTCTGCTTCAGGTCCGCCGATTTTACAATCTAAAATCTGGTTGATAAGCTATAAAAAAAACTAAGCAATTCTGACGACTATATATTATGAAATTTGTTTTCGCTTTTATTTGTCTAAATACTCATACATAATAAAATCAAATCTGATTGCTGCATGTACATTTGCTAAACGAAAACACCAAAACGGTACATCGTAGAATAAATTTGATAGCGCAATAATGTTTATTATTCTTTATTTCTGAGTCAGTCTACTGGTTTTCGAGCAGTTATTAATTCAATTTATATTAAACTAAGTTTTATTTTTATTTTTTTATTATTTTTTTTTTGCCCTAAATATAAGTCACTAAAATTAAATTTTCATACAGTCTTACGATTGAATAATAGATTGTCTGAGAGTGGCCATTTTGTTACCAGCGCCACTAATTCAAAGGATTTCAGTTGTCAAAAAAAAAAAATTATATTTCTGAGACATATAACAAAATTTATCTCCTAAAAGACACAATAAATTCTAATATCAATAAATTCTATATTCACACAAATTCTATATCCATGCAATAAATTCTATATTCATGCAATAAATTCTATATTCATACAATAAATTCTATATTCATACAAAACATTCTATATCCATGCAATAAATTCTATATTCATACAAAACATTCTATATCCATGCAATAAATTCTATATTCATGCAATAAATTCTATATTCATACAAAACATTCTATATTCATGCAATAAATTCTATATCCATGCAATAAATTCTATATTCATGCAATAAATTCTATATTCATGCAATAAATTCTATATTCATACAAAACATTCTATATCCATGCAATAAATTCTATATTCATACAAAACATTCTATATCCATGCAATAAATTCTATATTCATGCAATAAATTCTATATTCATACAATAAATTCTATATTTATGCAATAAATTCTATATTCATACAATAAATTCTATATTCATGTAATAAATTCAATATTCATACCCAGAATGATATCAGATCTAGAAATATAAATGCAAAATGATGTGTACCTGTGTTTTATAGATTACGTAAAAGTGTTTAATAAAGTACCTTGCAAAGAACTGTTGTGATTGTTAGCTTACCTTGACGTGTTTCGAGAAGATATTCAAATAATCCACGGCTTATACTGGAAGCAAACCACCAGCATAAAGGTTAAAAATGAGTTCAGTAAATATATAAAACTAAGATGGGGGCGTATGACAAGGATGTATCTTCTATCCAGACTTTTGCAACCTATACAATGATCTAATTCAGAAAGAATCAGAATTCTTATCAGAATTCATTATTGGCGATCAGTGTCTTAACAAGGCAAGTGATGCAGATAACACAATGTTAAAAGCAGTCACAGAAAGGAAACTACAAGAATCCTAGAGAAGAGAAATTAGAGAAAGAAAGACAGAAAAAAAGAACTAAACAACGACTGCAAGACGCCAGAATGTATGGTTGAGATTAGTCTAACATGCGAATTACAAATTGGAGTCACCCAAATCAAACATGTGCAAAAATTTAAATATATGAGAATTGTTTTAACAGAGCACGGTAAATGCAACACTAATATCCGTAGGTGCATTAAGGTAGCGAAAGATACCTTCCAAAAACGAAGCAAAGTATTAACAAAACAGAAACAATTTAGTCCGAATAATGTAAATACTGTAAATACTACTTTATCTCAGAAATATAGACAAATACAGAAACCATTTGTTTGAAACAAAAGAACGCTGAACTGTTACATAATATTAGGCTTGTTAGTGAATGTTGTGCAATATCAGTGAATGTTGTGCAATATCCTGACAGTTGAAGGAAAAAATCAGAAATGTGGTTCTACAGAAGGATACTGAGAATGAAGAAAAGATGGACAAAAGAAAACAATGCATAACCCAACTGGAGAACTTGTGTGAATGGATGATAAAGCAGAGATAATAGATGATAAAGTAGAGATAACAAAAATATAAAAGTTATTAAGAATTACAAAGGATAGGTATTTGTGGAGAGTCATGGTCACAAACGTTCTGAGGGGACACAGCAAAGAGAAAATGAAGAAAAATGACTCTACTCAAAGTGAAATAAAGCAAGAAAGCCAGTCTAAATTTGTAAGATCAAGGCTTATTATTTACTTCATTCTTTAATTGTCGCTCATCTTTGCGTTGGTGGGGCTTGCATAGTCTAAGAAGATGAGAGCGATGCCGTTGGGAGGTCTAAATACCTTGTAGACCCACTCTTGGCAGAAAAGTTGAAGACGAGTATCCAGACGAAGATGGACTAACCCCAACCGTTGAACCAGCGGATGAAGAAGGCTACGTAGTTTCATAACTGGATTCTGCACGTCTCGTTCCACGTGTGCCGCAGAGGAAGGTCGTGAAATCAAGTGGGAGGATCAATTTCTAGCAAGTTAAGGTTCACTTTAATCAAACTCATGCCTTTCTTCTACTTTGATATCTTTGATACTTTGGAAAACTTCCACCCACTCTTGAAAAGCTAAAAAGTGTTAGGGAATACAAGATACAAGTCCCACTATTTAATCCTTCTCGTACCTTCACAGTGCTGTATATATATATATATTAGTCAACAATACAATTATACTCAAATATACACACATTAAAAAGAACCTTCAGATATTAGAGGCCATCTACATTAGATCAAAACAACCTGCAGTAAATAAAATTACGTTTAAATCTGGTTATAACACATTGCATTTAAATATATGGTTCTGTTAACATTTCCAGCTCTCACGCGGTGTGACGTCATAGAATCGCATTTCAAATTTACGAACTGCGTTTGCTATTTGGCAACTGTTATCGTTGCTTGGCAAAGTTTTATGTCAACACAAGATAAGATCATCTTCGATGGTGGATGTTTTTTGTTAACGTCCCTGTAACCTCTCTGAAGATGGCTCATGTGAGCCGAAAGCTTAGAACCAGCATAATAAAAATATCCAAATGTTAGAGAATTTCTGTCTTTATTTTCACCTGAAATTAAAGCCAAAATAGGATGTTTAGAACGGCTCATGATTAAACATAGTAGATATTCATTGTCGCTTATATTAACAATATATGTTTAGAAAAAAACAAATATATATATTTATAAATACGTGTGTGTGTCTGTGCGTGTAGAATAACTTTTATCTTTTTGCTGTCTCTCGTAATCATTAAAAAATAGTAAAATAATTTCCACTTTTCTTCTTCTATTTGCCCTGTCCCTTCAGGATGTAGGCGATCATGGCCTTCGACATCTCCCTATTCGTTGTAGCCCTTAAAATCTTTTCTCTTGTTAATGTCATGTGTTGCTTTCCCATACCTCTCTTTCTCTCTATCTAATTGTGAGTATTATGTTATCCAAGCCGTCCTTTTTTATTACATATTGAGGATATGTAATGAAGCTGTCTTTTTCAGATGTTAAGTAACCGTTTCTATTTCGTGTCTATCCTCTCAAAACCCGCGTCGTTGCTCATGTGTTCTGTCCATAGTCAGTCAGTTAAGTGCCATATGGGATACATGCTTTGGAAAGAGACATGACTGACTGGGCAGAAGATTATCCCGCAATAGGTTGCCATTGCTTTACGCGGTAGACTGGTTGCCAGCCAAGGCTATAGAATCCAATCTGTCCTGCTATTTAACCCATAACTGAAGGGCATACGTCACTCGCCTGACGACGCTATGACACTGTCAGCACTCTGCCTTCGGGTAGAGGGCGCTCTCTGCTTCCGAGCAGAGAGCACAAACCCAGTTCTGGTTCCGCCGAAGGGTAGATCCACGACTGGGGAAAAATAGGCAGAGATTTTTTGACCCGGCTATATGGCCGGGAATACCCACTATAAAATGACCATGTGTCACATCTGGCCTTGCGTGGGATGGCTAGTAAATAAAATAAAATAAAATAACTGAAGGGAAGAGACGGATTAATACCTTTGCCAAGGGTATTTGTGCGTAAATGGATGCAAGGAATTCAACTGGAATTCGCACTCGGCTTCTCGATTTGTCGTTCCGAATTGATATCCACTGCACCACAACACACAAATGTCCATAGTATCCTCTCTACAGACATTAATTGAAATAATCAAAATCGTTATTTTTTTTATAATCATTTCACCATAAGCAAAGCAGAAATGATTCTGGTTCGCAAAGGACTAAATTATAACAAAATGTAGAGGGTAAGTCGAAAAAAAGATAAGAGATGGATGGGAATCAAGTATATAAAAGATGGCAATTAACGTTGCATTTAAACGAGGCAGACTCGTGTATAAAGGAAAAGCGGTTGATGGAATAGACCCCAAAGAGAATGGCTACTGAATGTATATAAAGTCAGTGACATTAAAAAGAAGACCGAAGTCAACGAGTGGCCAGAGTTCCATACGAACTCGAAAGTGTCAGTCGAACTCGCTGTTTTCGGCCAGAGAACGTCTAATCGGGACTCAGTCTACGGACTGGGTTTCGGCTGAAAAGAAATGACAAGCTTAGTGCCTGATACCGCGTAAGCGGGGTGTGGGTAAATGTTTACCTTTAGACGAAGTGTGTGTCCGCGCTTGGATTTTGCACGTAAAGTCCGACCTTGTGTGACATCCTGTCTCAGTGATGGTGGTGTTGAAGGGAGAGTTAAAGTTAAATTTAAGCACAGTATTAAGCAACAAGAAAATTTTTCTAGAAACAAAAAAAAAAATACTGCACCGTTATTCAATATCGATCCTCGTATAGGAAGCAGACGCTAAGCAATCTCCTCACAGACGAAGAAGAGACATGAGGCAACAGAAATATGGTTCTACAGAAGAACGCTGAGAATGCCATGGAGTGAAATTGTCAGCAACGACGAAATTTTAGAGAAAGTGGACAAAACGTACACTTCACTTCGCAACAGTTGGAATTTCTAGCGCATATGAAGGAGGAAAGAAGGCTTTCAAAATTTAACACCCACAAAAAATGTAGATTGGATGAGAAAGAGAATATAGCAGCGAATGACCTGCCTAACGAGTTCGTGTAAATAGTTCGTTGGTTGATGTTATTTAGCGGCATATTAAACATTATGTTTTAATTAACGCCGAAATCTAAATATTTTTAGCACAATTTTATGACTTCAACTAAATAAATTTTGAAGGAAACCGTAAGCCTTCAATTACAGATAAAATGTATTGTTATTCATTTTGCGATAAAATATGTTGTTGGTAATTATATGATAAAATGTATTATTCGTCATTTTCCTGTGAATATGTATTTTTATACTTTCAAGGTGGTCTGTTTTTGTTTGAGGGTTCATAATCTACCCATAGCTGGGACCCTAACAGGTGCTACCGACGCGGGTCATGTTGGACCCTGAAACAACAAAAATTAAGAGGTCGTTCAACACTCCTCAAAATTTCCAATCTTTTAATTATAGGCGTTGCTGCCGGATGTAGTTTATCGTTATACCCAGGACTAGTGTAAATAATTGACAGAATAGTGATTACGAGAGACAGCAAAAAGATAAAATTTATTAAGAACTTTAAGGGACAGGAAGTTGTGAAGTACTATGATTTCACACGTCATACACAAACACGACGTATAAGAAGAATGCTTCTTAATTGTAATTGTAGTGGTAATATAATTAAACCATAAATTGCATGCTGATGTTGCTAAAATCTACGATAAAAAAAATAATATTCCGTCAGAAACATTTATTACGTAATTTTGTTTTACTTATGCGATGTCCTTCTTTTTCTATGTTCTGAGTCCTAAATTTCTAGCAGGCCCACTTTTGGCAGCAAAGATGAAGACGAGGATCCAGACGTAGCTGGACTAACTCCAGCCGTTGAACCAGCGGATGGAGAAGGCTACTTAGTTTCATAACTAGATTCCGCATGTGTTATTCCACCTATGCCCTAGAGGAAGGTCGTTGTGAGGATCAATTCCTAGCAAGTTGAAGTTCACCTTAATCAAACTCACGCCTTTCTTCTACTTTTGATATTCTCCCATCTTCTACCCACTCTTAAAAAAAAACTAAACAGTGATAGGGAATACCACCACTTTTTTTTCTAGCGAAATATTCCTGTTTCTTAATACTTTGCTTAGGTTTTAGACATCTTTTGTTATCTCAGTGTGTCTCCGGATATTCAGTGTCACACTTTCCGTCCACCATTAAAGCAGTTCCCCAAAAACTTAATTTCCTCTTGCGTCTAATTTAGAATTATTTTTTACATAGTTATATGCATACTGAAAAAAAAACTTAGTATATATAGTGTTTGGTATTATTTGTGGGTATCGTCATCGCTGGATGTTTGAAAATATATCCATCACGAATAAAATGAGATGAGTGTATATAATGTTCTCTTTTATTAAAACTTTTTTAAATATCTGATACGAGCAGTATAGCCCGGCGTTGCTCGGGTGTAATAAAAGCTTTAAAACTAATCCATGGTCCTGGAGCTCAGACTCTTTAGACGTTGGCAAGACTAAAAAGCAATAGTTGTTTCCAGTTAAAGCAAAATTGTAGAATGAAAGAAAAATGAATGGATGTAAGTCAAATTTTGATTTCCTGGTATCGATATCAAATAAGTTATTTTCGTCATAAACTGAATTTTGAAGGCTAAATAAGTCATTATATATATATATATTATCGATTTTCTGCACTATTATGAGAACTGCAACCTTGAAACTTCTGAATATCGTTTCTTATGTCTTTGTCTATAAGTGTATCAAATTTTATTAAAATCGGACCACTCCTTCTATAACCCGATTTTTTCGATTATCGATTTTCGATATTTATCGGGGATACCTCGACACAAAACCTATCTAAGAACACTTGCAGACGCTTATAGTACAACTGTGTACATTTTCAAGAAAATTGGTTCAGCCGTTTCGGAGTCTATAAGTAACGGACACACACAGACACACACACACAGACCAAGTTCCATTTATAAATAAGTTTAGATTTAATGTTTTTTACTTTTCACCTTATTTTTTTTTGTTTTTTTTTGTTTTACTGTTGTTCTTGCACAGCGTCTTAACCGTGTCTACTTATCCGCATCAAGTAAAGAAAGAGCTGAGAGAGGAGCCATCCATCCCATTGCCAAAAATGGCATCCCCAAATTAGTCTTGATTTTATCAATAAGACATATTTAATTAATAAGCGTTCAGATATTTACACACCCGAGCTTGGATCAATAAATTGCTGGTTGAATATTGATCAGACATTTTAACTATTTTCTTTTATTTCCTATTTTCTCTTTTGTAACCATAAAACCTCAAGCAAGGCAATAAAGCCATTAAGATGGAAGAGATTACTAAATGTAAGAGAAAATATGACAAAAACACATTATTATTAAAGAATGGACGATAAAGAACAAGAATTAGTTATCTAATATTCAATGTATCTGATAAATGACGCGCATCAATGGAATCTCCATCCTTTTTTCTTCTTTATGTGCATGATCCCTTCAGGACGTAGGAGATCGTGGACTTCCACTTGCCCCTGTTCCTTAATCTAATCCTCTTGGTATCTCTCCTAAAGCTGCGCTGCCATCCATTCGCTCAAGCCCATCAGATATGTCTCTCTCTCTCTCTCTCTCTCTCTCTCTCTCTCTCTCTCTCTCTCTCTCTCTCTCTCTACTTTCCCTTGTCTCTGTTTTCCACTTTCCGTCCTGTGAGTATTAGATTCCCCAAACCCTTCTTCCTCATTAAATATATGAACGCTTATTAATTAAATATGTTTTATTGATAAAGTCCAGACTTAGATTCTTTCTTACCTTTGGTCTATCCTGTTAGTATCGAATTTCCCAATTCCTCTTTCCTCATTATTTATTCGAGAAATGTCAAATGCCTATTCCTAATATAAACATCCTTTTTGTTACCATTGTTTCTAGAACTCTGTAGTTGTTCGCATTTTCCGTTCATTGTTTTTTTGTTTTGTTTTTTTTTATATATATAAGCGTTTCACCCCGAGCAAGGCATGTCACTGCCACTACTGTGCAGGGGGCTACGTAGAGTGGATAAAGGATGATTAAATATAGGAAATGTCAGAGGGTGGGTGATAGGCGGGTAAGGATACCGAGAATGACGGTTGGGTAGATGAGAGTGCTCTGAGAATAATTGGGAGTTAGTGTGATAGGAGGTGTCTATTGACCCTACATTTAAACACCTGGAGATTGTAACTGTCGGGAAAGCAGAGTTGTGGAAGAGAGTTCCACAGGCGGGAAGCGCGAGAAAAGAAGCTGTTGGAGTAGAATTTGCGGTTACATCTTATTTGTTTAACTGTAAAAGGGTGGGACCTAGTTGCTAATCTAGTATCTCGTGTAAATTCGTGCTTAGGCGGACCAGTGATCTAAGCTCATCGGAGCAGAAGCCATGAAAGTACTTGTAGAAGAGGCACAGGGAAGCCACATCACGCCGGTGAGAGAGCGGCTGCAGCCGGTCTGCCAAGTCAATATCAACCACGTTACAGATCCTCCTTTGTATTTTGTCAAGAAGCCCAAGGAGAGCAGCAGGGACACCCGACCAAATATGGCAGCAATATTCAATACACGGGCGGATGGTAGATTTGTATATGTGAAGAATAGATTCATGTGGGAAAAACTTCCGGGCCCTGCACAGGGAGCCGACTTTCATAGCAGCAGATTTGGCAATGTATTCAATATAGTCATTCCATTTGAGGTCCGCCGAAAGTATAAGGCCAAGGAGGCGTAGTATTTTACTCTCTGGGAGGCTAGCCTGTCCCATGCTAATGGGAGGTAGATGCGATTGTCTATGGTGGTTAGTTGATAACAGCTTTGTTTTAGAGGCATAGAAATTTACCAGCCATTTCCTACCCCAGGCCACTACTGATTTGAGGTCCCTTTCAAGTACGGCAGCGAGGTTCACTTTGTCGTCCAGACCTGGTTTCTGATCGATGCGAGAGTAGATTTTTGTGTCGTCGGTATACATGCCAACTTGGGATCTAATGGTGTCGGGGAGATCATTAATGTAGATCAGAAAGAGCGTGGGACCTAGGATAGAACCTTGAGGGACGCCCGCGTTCGTATGGTAGTTTTGGGAGGCATGCCCATTTAATACCACCTTCAATGTGCGGTTAGAAGGGAAAAACTGGATGAGGTCAAACAGATGTCCAGTTATCCCATAGCTCCGCAGTTTGCACAAGAGGCCAGCATTCCAGACCCTGTCGAATGCTTTGGAGATATCCAAGGCAACGGTTCGGGCTTCACCATTCTTGTCGAGTGCCCGGTATATGTACTCGGTAATGGTCGTTAGCATATCAGCAGTAGACCTGGTGAAGCGAAACCCGTACTGTTTGTCAGAGAGAAGCCCGTTGGCCATGAGATGCTGAATCACCTCGGCGTTGATAATGGCTTCGAAAACTTTGCCAAAGATTGAAAGGAGACTAATAGGGCGGTAATTGGCGGGGTCTGAGGGTCCTCAGCATCATTCTTTAGAACCACGTTTCTGTTGCTTCAAGTTCCTTCTTCATATGTGACGAGATTGTCCAGTTTCACAGCCATATAGAGGCACTGATAATACATGACGGTTGAGTACTCTTGTTCCTGCTTCTTAATACTTTAATACTTTATTAAGAGCTACAAACGATAGAAAATTCTGCAGAGCTATGATCGCTAACTTCCTACAAGGACGCGGTGCAAAGAAACAGAAGACTCCAATTATTTATGCTTGACCATAACATACCTTTATAGTTTAACCCATTTAAAAAAAAAATCTTCGAATTTTAATTTCTAAATATGTAACAGCCATATATTTTCCGAACCTAATTTTTATGTGATTTCGTTATTTACCTAAACAATATCACCGATAACCTTTTAGTTTGTCGGATGCCTTGTTAAGACAATTCTGATTCTCTCTGAATGGCCTCGCTGTATAAGTTGCAATAGTCTGGTGAGAGATGCACCCTTGTCATACACCCCTTCTTTTTTACTGAACTCGTTTCTCTTCCTGTGTGTCCAAGCCGCATGCACCAAGGTCGGTTGTGCCAGCTTCCTTCCCGACAGAGAAAGTTTCATTGGGAATTTCTAAGGGCAGGGCCCCAAGTGCTACGCTGTTATTTAACCGATAACTGGAGGGAAAGGACAGATTAATACCTTTCCCAAGGGTACTAGCGCGTAAGTCCGTCACTAAACGCTTACAGCACCTGGTATTCCTAAACGGTCACCCATCTAAGTACTGACCAGGCTCAACGTAGCTTAACTTCGGTGATCGAACGAGAACCGGTGTATTCCGTAAGCATTCTCATCCTGTCTCTTCCTGATATTAAGTATAACTTTCATTTTCATCCTCTCCAAAACTTCATCGTTGTTCACATTCTCGGTCCATGGTATCCAGAGTATTTTATTGTAGAACCGCATTTCTGTTGCTTCGAGCCTCCCCGACATCCTTAAAGAGATCGTCCAACATTCACTACTATACAGAAGGACAGATATGACATAGCAGTCCAGCACTCTTTCCATTGTTTCTGATGAGATCATTCTGTCTGTTTGGACTCTGGTTTGCTTTTAAATGCGTCTTTGACCATGCCAATAGGTTGTAAAATAAAAGGCCTAGATGAAAAATTATGTAGAAAAGTGTTTTAAAATCAATATATGTATACAGTTTGCTTTCGTTTACTTTTTAAAATATTTTCCAGAATCTACCGTCTGTTCTCGATACAATGTTGTAGTCGATTTCTAGAGTTTTTTAATTCTTCGACGATCCATTTCTAGCCGTATTTCTGTAAGTATTTGGCGTGTAACTCCTTCATTTTATCAACAGTTGTAGAACAGCTTTCAGGTGATCGCTGAGAAAATAACCACATATCGAGAGAGTAAGTTGATCGAGTGTCCTGGAAATATTTCCCTAAAATCCACCATTGATCTTCTCATTGTGTGCAAGATGATTTTGAAGTCATACACCCGAATTACTAAAGTTTGTTCTAGTATATATCGTAACATGTCAACTTAAGATCGGAATTTACTAAAATTCACAACATTTCTTGTTACCAAAACAGTCAATAAAGTGCCATATGTGATACACGCTTTGGGTGATCATATCATGACTGAGTGAGCGGAAGATTATCCCGCAGTAGGTTGCCATTGCTTTCTGCGGTAGACTGGTCGTCAGCCAAGGCTATAGAACCCAATCTGTCCTATTATTTAATCCATAACTGAAGGGAAAAGACGGGTTAATATATTTCCCAAGTGTATTTGCGCGTAAGTGAATGCAAAGAATTCAAATGGAATTCGAACTCGACTCCCCGATTTCTCGTTTCGAGCTGATATCCACTGCACGACAACGCGGATCTGACCAAAATAGTAAGAGCCCGAAAATACCAGCATTCACAACAGCACATTAGGCGGTAACTTGCTCGCTGTGTAGAAGTTGCTTGGCATTGTTTGCCGCCCAGTATCAAATCTTACGTCTTAACATTCGTCAGTAGGATTCAAAAGTGAATGAGGGTGGTTCACTACAATTTGTGTGGAATGGTGGGCCTTAAGCTTGATGGTTAGAACTTGTGGGACGAAGGAATGTAGTTCTTCTGAACACTTCCCATGGAAATAGCAATCGAGCAGCGTGAGGATTGCGCGGTTTCGTATGTGGTAAAGGGGTTGTAGGGTGGGAAATAATTCATCACCCACAAGACAGCGTAAATGCCTTTAAACTTTTTTTTAATCGTTTCGCCCCAAACAAGCCGGTACCTCCACTGATGCGCAGGGGGCTACATAAGAAT
>JBBBDQ010000941.1:4240000-4390000 GCA_037127315.1 Ascarosepion bandense
ATATACATACATATATATATGGTTTTGTTCCGTCTTTTCTTTTGCCCTTTTTTTTTATTTATCTATGCGTATCTCCCGTATTTCCAAGATTTATGACGTTACTTTAAATGAGAATCGTTGGGGCTGCGTAGGCCGTCCTTCTGCAACCTGTGTTCAGTTTACACATTGAGTTTCTTTATTTTTCCCGTTTTACACAGTGGTGAAGCGTCTCCGAATTTCCCACGACGGAAAGACAGGGCTAGGTCACGTGATTATTGATTGTTTGTAGGTTTTATTGCCGGGAGCGTCGACTTTATTTAGCATTCTTTCACACACCTAACTGGTGAGCATAAATTTAAATCTCAGATCGCGGAATAATTATGTCAACATACTTATTCTTAGCTTTGGACGAGGAAGTAATAACGGGGTGTGAAAATAAAGCTTCGTTTTTGTTTTAGCTATAAGTTTTCGATTAGAAAAAAATTAGATCGAATGGAAAATAAGGTATGCCTGCCGGCTATTTTCAAATCTCGTATCTCGTGGGAACGGGAGTTCATATATTACTGTCCAGTATTTTCTCATTCGGAATTAGGAGGCGATTTAAGTGATCGGAACCTTTTGGTTTAATGCACATCGTCTTTTTTTTTTTTTTTAAGATTTCAATCAATTTTTGGAATTAAGAATCGTAAAGATATATTATTCACCTATTCTCTTTTTCTTTTAATATTATTTCTTCATCCTTTTACATCGAGCTGACTTTCATTCCGTTTCATTATTTAACTTTTTTTTATATATATTTCTCATTTTTCCTTCTTTCTCTTGTTTTACAGTCGATAAAATATTCAGATTCACACATTCCATAAAAAAGAATGAATGAATGGATAAATGAATAAATGTACAAAACGTCTGCCAATTGGAAGACTGTTGAGCGTCAATTTTTCAGTATCACGTCGTGCTTGCAAATAAATTTCTCTGAAATTTGGGATTTACCGGAAGATGAACGTCGACTGTTGCAGACTCGGGACGAAAAAACAAAAGGAAGGAAGGAAAACAACAATAGATGCTTGATAACAATTTTAGAAGATCAGTTTAACAAAACTGACAGAAAAGCAAAATAACAAAACAGGCAGAGACAGGCATCAGGAAAGAAGATAGGATTAGAAAGAAAGAATTGAAGAAATAAAAAAATAAAGGTAGAAAACAGAAAAATAAAGTAAGGAAATTCAAGTCAGAAAAAAGGAAATATAAAAAACTTATTGCATTGAAGAAAGAAAGAAAGAAAGAAAGAAAGAAAGAAAGAAAGAAATTTAGGAAATTCAGGATCCGATACGAAATTATAGTAAATATATCTTAAAGAAAGAAATAGAGACGATATGAAAAATATTAGATTGGTTGAAGAAAGAAAGAAATAAAGAAAGAAAGAAAGAAAGAAAGAAAGAAAATTCAGTTAGACAGGAACAGATAATAGTAAGTACATTTTTAAGAAACAAAGAAAGAACGGATGAAAAAAAAGGAATATAAAAAATATATTGGATTGAACTAAGAAAGAAAGAAAGAAAGAAAGAAAGAAAGAAAGAAAGAAAGAAAGAAAGAAAGAAAGAAAATTCCGGATCAGATAGGAAGTTATAGTAAATACATTTTAAAGAAAGAAATATAGACTATATGACAATTATTAGATTGATTGAAGAAAGAAAGAAAGAAAGAAAGAAAGAAAGAAAGAAAGAAACAAACAAACAAACAAACAAACAGAAAGGGTATGTAAAAAATATATTGGATTGTAGAAAGAAAGAAAGAAAGAAAGAAAGAAAGAAACTAACAAATAAGCAAACAAAAAGGGTATGTAAAAAATATATTGGATTGTGGAAAGAAAGAAAGAAAGAAAGAAAGAAGAGTACGATAATGAAAAGGAATTACTGAAAGAAGAAAATATTAGCAAAGGATTAAATAAAAGTAATGAATTAAAGCAGAAATTAAAATTAAAAAAGGAAAAAACAAATGAAAAGAAATAAAAATTCAAATTTCAGGTTTAAGGAGTTATTTAATCGATATCATCCCAAAACATTTCAATAAAGGATGCAGAATAGTTAGGAACCGAAACAGTAATAACGAGTGGAAAAAGAAGAGAGTAATCAGAAGACATTAGATAGCGATTGACATTGCACTTAAGTTTTTGCAGATTAAAGTTGACTGGAAAGCACGGAGCCAGAAGGGAGTTCCACAAGCGAGAAATACAAGAAAAGAACCTGTTAGCATAGAACTTACGGCAACATAGAGCCAGCTCAACTGTAAACTACTGAGATCTCGACGCTCGTCTAGTACTCAACTTTAAATTCACAAAGTCTAGTTACCAAAGCAAACATCTCATCCGAACAATTACCAAGAAAGTATTTATTTAAAAAAAAAAAAAGGCACTGACAGGCAAATACGTCGGTGGGTAAGGGACTGAAGCAGAGCCGCCAAATCAGGACCGACAATATTACTGATTTTTCTTTGGAATTTATCTTAGACCTCAAGGTAAATATCAGGGTCACCGGATCATATATGATAGCAATATTCTATCCATGGCCGAATGGTGGAATTATAGATATGTGAGATAGATTTCGGAGATAAGAAAATTAATTGATTTTTTAACAGCTGACCTAGTAGTGGATTCAATATAGTATTTTCATTTCATGTCAGCTGAGAACGTTAGCACGAGAAGGCGCAACGAGCCACTTTCCTGGAGGTTAGCATCAGCCATGCTTATGAAAGGCAGATGGGAGTCTCTCAGATGATTAATAGATAAATGTTTAGTTTTGGATACGTTAAAATAACAAGACATTTTTTACCCCAGTTAAAGACGGTCTTGAGGTCGTTTTGGACATCAGCTGCCATTTTGAAGTAATGAAAAAAGAAAGAAAAACACGGCGTAAAAGAAGGTAGAGGCGATAAATAACAGAAAACAGATGAAGAAAGAAAAGCATAAAACAAAGAAGGATGAATAAAAGAAAGGTATGCTGAATAAAAAAAGAAGAAAAACACGGCAAAGAGATTAAGAAAAACATGAAAAAGTGTTATATATCGACAAACAACAAACACGCATATATATAAAAATATAAAGTTATATTTTTATTAATGACGATGAACCGTGTAGAATAGGGAACAGAGAATTGAGAGAGCGCGCTTCTAATGGGTTGACGGGAGTGTAGTCTTATCTGTTGTGTCTCTCTTCACCGGCCGATCTCTGTTGCTCCTCTACTGGCGAATCCGTGTGCCGAGGTCTTTTTATAATCTTCCAGAACCGGGACTTTTTCTTCCGGTTTTGCCTCGCCCACGCACGCCCACGTAATTCTCAGAGACACCTGTTCTGTTTGCCTCTGTAGTTATTTCCGCTGTTGCCGGAAATAAGGTCAAACGACATCCGTTCCTTTCAACGACCGGAAACACCCTCGCTTGCATCAGCCTTCCTCGGGTGGGGCCAGATTGTTATATTACAAAAGAAAGTATATGAATAGAAGAAAAGCAATAACGAAAAGTGTAAAGTAAGAAAAAAAAAGGGTGAATGAAAAGAAGATAAAAAGAAAAAAACTGAGGGAAGAAAAGAAGAAAGAAAATAAGGTAAGTGAAGCTTATTACGAAAAATAACTCATCGGAAGAATAATGGAAAAAAAGTAAATGGAATGTAAGGAACAGGAGGAAGAATAGAACATGAATGAAAAGAAGGATTTAAAATTAAAGGAAAGAATGATTTTTTTTTCTTTTTATAATCATATCGCCCCAAGCAAGGCATCTTACTGCCACTGTTTTGCAGGGGGTTATTTAGAGGAAAGTTATGAGAAAGAGTGAAAGATTATAGAGGGTGTCAGAAAGTGGGTAAGAGAAGGATGAGAATACTGATGAGAGTGGAGTGGACGGAGAAGGGAGCATAAGAGAGATATAGAGGATGCAAGTTAGTGAGATAAAAGATGACTATTGACTTTACATTTAAATTCTTGAAGACTGTAGCTGTCGAGGAAGCAAGTGAACGAAAGGGAATTCCTTAGGCTGAAAGTGCGAGAAAAGAAGCTGTTGGAGTAGAATTCGGGACTTAGTTGCTAATCTTGTGGCTCGAGTAAATTCATATACAGGGAGCACCATTGAGCTAAGTTCATCGGAGCAGAAGCTATGAAAGTATTTCTAGAAGATAAAATATTTGTAGAGAGTAATTTGTTTTTTTCCAACATTCAATGTGTATTTACGCTCTCACACCCTGTTTGAATAACTATATATATATATATAGTCATCGCCAGACAGATCTATTTCGCTGTATCACAGCTCATCAGTACAGTTAGACAGCCGATAGCCTTTTACTCAGGATTGAAACCCAACTGAATTGGTGTCAGTCGGCGATTCTAGCTCTGAACTACGGGCACTCGGTAGAAGGAGGCAGAATTTTTAGCGTGTATATTATCATTATACACGCCCAATAGTTGAGAGTGCTCTAAAAACATTAGTGGCGCTACCGCCTTGCTCGGGGTGATATGATTAAAAAAAAAATTCATTGCTGAATGAACGATGCGTAGATACCAGAGTAGCTACTGTTTTTCAAAGTCTACCATTCTTCTAGAGTGCTCAATCAGGGTGTGAGAGCGTAATATATACCGAACGCCCATAGCCTGGGTAAAAAAGCAACCGGAGTTTAACCGTACTGATGAGCTGTGATACGGCGAAACAGATCTGTCGAGCGTAATATATATATATATATATAGAATAATAGAATAAAATTGAAAAAAGGAAGGGAAACTAGGAAAAAGAGGAAAAGAAGAATATAGAAAGAAATGGAAATATGGAAGAAAAAGACAGAAGAAACGAAAGCTTAAAGAAGAAATGAAAAAGACACGTAAAGAATACCATCTGGAAGAAAAAGATGAAAGAGAAACAAAGGAATAAAAATTACTTTTAGACAGAAAGACAAATGAAGGAACAAAAGAAAAGGAAGAAAAGGAACAGATAAAAGAAGCCTGAAAGACCGTAAAGGAAGGAAGGAATGAACAATAAAGAAAAAGGAATAGGAGAAACTGACTGAAGAAAAGAATGAAAGAAAAGTAATTTTAAAGGAATGAAAGATAAATAAACAAACGAGACAAGACAAAAGGAAAGAAGAAAAACTTATTAAAAGAAGAAAAAAATTAAAAAATAAGATCAGAAAAATAAGAAAAGAAAAAGAAGCGAAAAGCAAAAAGAAAAGAAAAAGTGAAAGGAAAAAAAGAAAATGAAGAACAAGAAGGAAGAGAAAAAAAGAGAAGATGTTATAAAAGAAAAATAAGTCCTTTTAAAGGAAGAAAGAGAAGGAACAAAATAGAGTAAAGAAAAGAATAAAAGAAGAAGATTGTAAAGAAGGAGAAATTGAAAGAGAAAAAGGTGAAGTATTAGAAGAAAAAAAGCAGGTAGAGTTCTAAAAAGAAAGGAAATCAGGAATGAAAAAAAGAAAGAAAACAAAAACTAAAAGAAGGAAATCTAAAAGAAAAAAAGAAGAATAAGTAAATCTGAAGTAAAAAGGAAAAATGAAGCAATAAAAAAATAAGCAAGTCTCAAAAATGGAAAAAATATAGAAAAAAAAATTATTAAAGAACACGCCAACTGACGGAAAGGAAAGAGTAAAAAAGAAAAAGAAAGAAAGAAAAGAAGAAGAAAAGAAAAGTAAATCAAAAAGAAGAGAAAGAAGGAAAAAGTAACCAAAAGGAAAATAATCATATATGTAAAAGAAAGCTGATGTAAGGGAAGAAATAAAATCAAAAGAAAATGAAAAATAATGAAAGAAAAAGGAAAGAACGAAAAAAAAGTTCTTAAAAAGAGGATCAAAAGATAAAAAGAAAAATACCGAGGAAAGAAAATGAAAAAGAGAACAATGTAGCAGTAAAGTAGGAATAGAATGTAATTGACATCATGAAAAATAAGAAAAAGTTTAAAAGGAAAATAATCCGAAAGATTTTAATGGAGTCGACGTCATGAAGAAAAGGCGGTAAAGTGGGTGATACGGAGATCAGAAAGAAGTGACGTGAATAATGGAATGTAATCGCTGGAATAATTTTTAAAAAATGGTTGATGAAAAAAAAACAAACGTAAAAGATGGTTTGAAAATGGAATGATGATTAGAAAGAAAGAAAAAGAAAGAAAAAAGAAAAAAAGAAAGAAAAATAGGTCGATAAAAATGTAAAAGATCGTTTGAAAAAGGAACTAGAAGATGATTAAAGAGAAAGCAAGAAGAAAGAAAGAAAGAAAGAAAGGAAGAAAAAGAAAGAAAGAAAGAAAAATAGGTCGATAAAAACTGTAAAAGATCGTTTGAAAAAGGAATTAGAAGACGATTAGAAAGAAAGAAAGAAAGAAAGAAAGAAAGAAAGAAAAATGTGGCAATGAAAAAATGTAACAAAACTTTTGGAAATGGAAAAACGTTTAGAAAGAAAGAAAGAAAGAAAGAAAGAAAGAAAGAAAGAAAGAAAGAAAATAGGTCGATAAAAATGTAAAAGATCGTTTGAAAAAGGAACTAGAAGACGATTAGAAAGAAAGAAAGAAAGAAAGAAAGAAAGAAAGAAAGAAAGAAAGCAAAGGTACCAGAAAGAAACGAAAGGAAATTCGGAAAGAAATACAAGAAAGACTGAATTAAAGAAAAGGAACTAGCAGAATGAAAGAAATCAAAGAAGGAAGGATAAAAGTGCAAAAAAAAAAAAAAAAACAGAAAGAAAGAAAGAAAGAAAGAAAGAAAGAAAGAAAGAGCCCAAATAAAGGAAACGTTTGGAAAACGAAACCTGGATGAAAGAAAATCAGAAGGAATGAAGTAACGAAAGAAGATGGCATAAAAAAGATTGAAGTTAAAACCCAAAGAAATAATGAAAGACGAAACGAAGAGCGGAAGGAGGAATGAGCTGAAACACCATGTTGAGTAATGAGGCAGTCAGTGTGTCGGCAATGACGTTGGGCAAAACACTTATCTCCTTGCACGTGTCACTCAGACTTGTCGTTAGCAGCGCTAATGCCGATCATCACCATTGTTCTGCTGACAGGCGCCCTCGACTTTCTTGCTGTCCACCATTCGATCTCCCGGTTCTTTCCGCCCCCACTCCAACCATCTACACCTCCTCTGGCCTCACCCCGTCAAACTTCATTCTATAAATGAAGCTTACAGAAAAATATCGCTTGATAAAATATACTGCTACGGCCCAATCGATTTGTACAAACTTACCACAGGGAGACGCCACACACACACACACACACACACACACACACACACACACACACACACACACACACACACGCACTAAAGGTGATGTTAACCCAATTCGCGAAAATGTACGCCCGAGACAGCGATGAAAATTTCTCAGCCCGACCAAGGCGAGATTAGCAGAAATTTGATATCTGGTCATTTTCTTGGATTTGGGAATTGGATCAGGACGAAGAATTTTCGGCACTGCCTCGTACATAGATATTTATCCCTGTATCTTATCTTAAAGCTCTCTCTCTCTCTCTCTCTCTCTCTCTCTCTCTCTCTCTCTCTCTGTGTATTTTCGTCTCACACTCTCACTCTCTTTCTCTTCGATGCCTCGAGCTAATGTTGTTCTGTGTGTGTCTCTCTTTCTCTGGCTTTCTCTTTAACAACTTCTCTCTCTCTCTCTCGATCTAAATGTCTCCTGTGTGTGCCCTCTCTCTCTCTCTCTCTCTCTCTCTCTCTGTTTATCTCTGTCTTACTATATGCCTCTCGATCTAATGTGCTGTGTGTGTTTGTCTCTCGCTTTCACTTGTTTTCTCTCTCTCACACATTTTTCTCTTTGTCTCTCTCTCTCTATATATATCTCTGTCTCTCGATATAATGTTTTGTATGTGTCTCTCGCGTTTTCTCTCTCACCTTCATTCTTCTCTCTCTCTCTCTCTCTCTCTCTCTCTCTCTCTCTCTCCCTCTCTCATTCGATTTAATATTTTTCTCTGTTTTTGTGTCTTTTTCTTTCTTTTATTCTCTCTCTCTCTCAGTCCCTCAATCTAATATTGTTCTGTGTGCGTCTCTTTTTATTTCTCTCTCTCTCTCTCTCTATCTATCTATCTATCTCCGTCTCTCTCACTATAGCCCTCGATCTAATGTTATTCTGTGCGTATCTCTCTCTCTCTCTCTCTCTCTCTCTGTCTAAGCTTCTTCTCTGTGTGGTCTCTCTCTCTCGCTTTCTCTAGCCTTGTTTCTTTCACCCCTTTCTCTCTCTCTCCTTCTTTCACTCTCTCTTTCGCTCTCTCTTTCTCTCTCTCTCTCTCTCTCTCTATGTCATTCAATTTAATGTTTTGTGTGTGTGTCGCTCTCTCTTTCTCTCGCTTTTTCTCTCACTCTCTAACTTAGGTGATCATGGCATTCCACATCTGTCTTTTGTCGCTCTTAACAACCCTTCTCCTGTTATCCCACTCAATCTCCGCCATCCATCTGCTCAAGACCATCAAGTATGTCACGAGATGCTTTCTCCTGTATCCTCTTTCCCTTTATCCGTCCTGTGAGTATCTGTTTCTCCAATCTCTCCTTCCCCATTACATGTCCCAGAAGTTTCAGCTGTCTTTTCCTGATGTCAAGTATCAGTTTCCTTTTCGTTTCTATCCTATCCAAAATCTCGCCGTTACTTACATGTTTTGGTCCAAGGTATCCTCAGCATCCTTCTGTAGAACCACATTTCGGTTACTTCAGGTCTTTCCTTCATCTTTGATGAGATTGACTAGTATTCGCTACCAGACTTTAACTCCGTTAGTGGAGTGAAGTGTTTGAAGAACCGATAAAATGTTTGTTCTTAATATTAAGCTAGTAACAAGCCGAATTTTCATTGTATCCTTTTGATAATACTCAATACTTACTCAAGTAAGACAATAAACCCAGGAAGGTAAAAGAGTTGCTGATTGTGACAGTATATGAAATAAAGAAAAACAATATGAAGGTGTTACGTGCTAAGTTGTAACAACAAAAAAAATGATTGACCAAAACTCAGAGCTAAATCACAGACAAATATTTAAAATAACACTAAACAAAATATTTAAAAATATACAATTTTTGTTGCATTCAAAACAAGGAACATAGAGTTTACGACTGGCGAGTGTTACGAGAAGAGAATGGGAAGGTAAGGAGTCAAATATCTTACCCAGTTAAGCTAGCGAAGTAGTTTAAGTGCTATACTTTTTTTTAAATCCTCAAACGTGTATATAAAGAATAATTATTAGTTTGGTCAATGAAAGAGTAAAAAAATATATTTACCCTCTTAATTCCATGAGGTTCTCTTTTAGGTTTTAGTTGGTCGGCAACTTTTAGTAGAGATTCTTTCGGCTGGATATACAAATCCTTGAATCAAAGTCAGAGTTAATAATCCTTTTAACAACTAACTACTGTCTTCCCAAAACCTATTTTTATAGGGGCTAACATCTAATTTTCATATTTCTAGAATCCTTTCGAATTCTTTAGATTTTTCTTGAATATACTGGAAATTTCTAGAATCTTCCAAAACGCTTTATTCCTAATTTCTCTATTTAACAGCTACTTCATGATTTTACACTTTTTTGTAATAACAAGTAGAACTCAATAGAATCCCTTACTATAACTTTTTAGACATTATTAATATTATTTTTATGTAAATGCATCTTCGTAACAAGAGACAGGGATCAATGAAAGAAGAGGAATGAGGAAGACAGACGATAATTACTAACAATATATTTCATTTTTTGAAAATCAAAGTTGATTGGAAAGTAAGCAACCGGAAGAGGGTTCCACAAGCTAGTAGCATGAGAGAAGAAACTCTTAACATAGAACTTACGGATAAATGTAGCCATTTCCACTGCAAGAGGATGGGACCTTGTCGCCAATACAACTTTGAAGTTAACAAAGAGTGAATGGGTATAATAGTTGTGTGTATCAAGGTTTTTTTTTTATTTGTTTACTGAAAATTATTTGAAGTTTCGAAACTTACAAATATTTTTTTGACTTGACATACGCTTTTGTAATTCTTATGCATATGTCCGTTGTGACTGAGATTTATGTCCATATGATGTTGAAACAATATTTTCCTATGATGACCGAAGTTAAGCAACAGTAAGCTTTTTCAGCATGTAAATGGGTGACCGCTTTGGAATACCAGGTTCTGTAACCTCGGATGTGCGAGAGGTGCAATGACTAATGACCCACAATTGTTAATCGGAGATCCGAGTTCTAATTCTAGTCATGTTCGTTATATACACTTTCGTAAGAATAACTTTGGCAAAGATATGGATCCACTTGTTCTTCCCCCAGCTATGGGTTAATTATCATTAAATCTTTATTATCTCCTAAAAAATTCTTATAATTTAAAAATTTATTTTCGGGCTTTCAATAACCTTCAAAGGTTTGGTAAACCATACTAAATAAATGAATCAATCAAATGTTGTGGTTGACTTTAATGTGTATGCGTATACATTGGAATAGTACATTACACTCGTACTGAGTCTGTACAACCGCTACCCTAGACTGAGCAATAAACTCTAACATCTGGAAATAAGGGAAAAATGAATTATTAATCCTTAAAAGTATCAGAAACTGTCTTTTTTTATGTTTCGGAAATTATTCTATCCTACATCCTTGTGCAAATTAATTGAAACAAATGATTTAGTTTCCTTTCTTTCACAACACGATTAGTTTTAGACAAACGTGAGTTCGTGTAAAACTTCTTTTTTTTTCAGAATAGTTCATTTGCAGTGGTGTGCAGTAATATGGATCAATTTTCGGGGTGTAAGATGAAATTTGTTTGGCCATGAAAAAATATTGCGTCATCCGTGATTGCATCCGATTTTTATCCCGCCCAGACGCTATTGTATCGACTGCCATTAGCTATCCTAGGGCTGTTGTCTGCGATGAACCTTACTCCAAGGAAGCGTACGAAACTTGTAACGCTACACGAGCACACCGGCAAGCCTTACAAACAGATCGCAGATATTGTTGATACTGTCATTCGTATCACCAAGGCGAAGAATCAAACTGGATACATCAGTTTAAAAGGCAAAGGAAAATGTGGTCGGAAGAGAAAAACAAGAGACGACGTATACGTGATCACGGAAAGTGTGAAAAATCTAAGGAAGACATCATTAGTTTTGTTTCAATTAATTTGTAAATTGAATTATTTTTAGTCTTCTCTAGTAATACTTTTAGATATCTAATTGAATGACGTGCACACAAAAACACAATTAAGCTTCGATCGACAGTCGTGGCATGAGGACGAATTTCACTTTCTGTCTAATAAAATGCCAGGATATGGCATCGGTATTTAAACGTATATGCGTTGTGCTGCAGTGGATATCTGCTCGAAACGAGTAATCGAAGAGCCGAGTTCGAATTTCAGTTGAATTCGTTGCATTCAATGCAACGAAGTCAAATGAAATTCGAACTAAATATATTTAGGAAAAGTATTAATCCGTCTTTTTTCCTTACAGCTATGGGTTAAGTAACAGGCGAGAGTGAATTCTATAGACTTAGTTAGCAACCAGTCTACCCCAGAAAGTAATGGCAACCTACTGCGGAAAAATCATGCCAAGCCAGTCATGTCTCTTTCGATACATAATCGTCCTAGCGTGTATCACGTATGGAACTTATCTGATTTAAACTGAATATATAGGTATTGTATTCGGTCACATTTTTTTTGTTTGGTTGTTTTTGTTGATGGGTTTGGGTGTTTTTAGCTTAGCTGGTTTAGATTTGCAATTATTATAGTGTGCATTCATGAAAGTTTTATTAGGAGAAAAGTCGCTGTATGTAGCATGTACCGGAGTGAAACTGGCGCCGACTGCAGCATAATGTGATCTCAAGGTTGCCTACCGGAGGTTCATGCAAAAACACCCATCCATGCGTGACATGGCACTACATATAACCCCGATGTTAATCAACTGTTGATCAGAGCAGCCTCTTATGACGCTACGCACAAGTTCGGGCTCCCAACTACCAGTCGGATGCAGCAACCAGGAAACTACCAACCCGGTACCCTCAGAATGAAGAAACGTTGCCACCATCCACAAACACTGCAAAAAGCTTGCGACAGCACTAGGCGAGGACCGGACAAAAGGAAAGAAACAGGAAAACCTCTTCCTAAACAGGAAACAAGGTGTGCCCCTTTACTCCTGTCCAAAAGAACAGAGAGGAGTGTAAGCCGAGCGATTGTTAGCCTATTGACAGTCTGTCAAAATATCTCAAGACTCATTCTATAGATTCGAATGAAATTTCCAGGGATGATTAGCCTCATGACTGGCACGATCTGATTAGATTTTTGGTTTGATTCATTATGGGATAAAGTTTCCGGGTTATTTTTCCAGTTTTATCAATAAAATTTAATTATTCCCTTTCAAATACCAAATAAAGAATTACCTCCCGTAGATCAATTTAATTACTGAATTACTCCACTTCTTTCATTTTAAGTGTTCATTTAATTTTGAGAGCAGTCAAGTTCATGTTTTGTATTTTCACTCTTAAGAGCGGTAAAGTTCATTGTAGTATTTCTTTCTCATTTTAATAATCATCTCTTGTTAATCGCTTAAATGTCGTTGGTATTGCACTGAAGGAGGTTCACTGTCTTTGCCTGATCTTTCTAATTTTAATAAATGTATTATTTTTAAATTGGTAACCTGCTAATATTTGTAAATTTGATCATTTTGCTATTAACGATGACACATTTTCAGGTCTAGATTTTATTTAAACTAATAATATGCGGATTGAATGTGCGTTGATATCGGCTCGGAACGAGAAATTTCAGTTGAATTCGTTGAATTCACTTATACGGAAATACCATTGAGAACGGTATTAATTCGGGTTTTCTCCCTCCAGCTATGGGTTAAATAGCAGAAAATATTGGTTTCTGTAGCATTGGCTGACGGCCAGTATATCGCAGAAAATAATGGCATTTTCCTGCGGGAAAAGCTTCTGCCAAGTCAGTAATGTCACTTTCGAGACATGATCACCCATGAGTGTATCAGATATGGAACTTAACTGACTGACTGATATTCAGATTATTGTCCTTAACTTTTTTGTAAGTATCATAACGTTTCGGCCATTGTTCCCTCTGGACTTACTCAGGTGTATATCGATTTGGGTAATGAGGACAATAGTTTGCATATAAATAGATTTAATAAAGATAATATCTCATCACAGACATTCAAACAATAAATAGTTTTATTTCAAAACTAGCAGTATAGCCCGGCGTTGCTCAGGTGTAATGAAAACTTTAAAACTAATCCATGGTCCTGGAGCTCAGACTCTTTGGACGTTGGCACGAAAGACTAAAAAGCAATAGTTGTTTCCTGTTAAAGCGAAACCGTAGACTGAAAGAAAAATGAATGGATGTAAGTCAAATTTTGATTTCCTGGTATCGATATCAAATAAGTTTTTTTCGTCGTAAACTGAATTTTGAAGGCTAAATAAGTCCTCTGAGTAAATGGTATCATGGCTGAGACTAAGAACTACAATTATACCTACTTAGAGCCAAACACGAAGCAAAAACTAAAATAAATGGGCTGAAAGAAATACAGACATACAAGCAGATAAACAGACACACACACAAACATCTAGCCTTATATATATATATACTATCGATCTTCTGCACTATTGTAAGAAATGCAACCTTGAAACTTCTGAATATCGTTTCTTATGTCTTTGTCTATGAGTGTATCAAATTTGATTAAAATAGGACCACTCCTTCTATAACCCGATTTTTTCGATTATCGATTTTCGATATTTATCGGGGGTACCTCGACACCAAACCTAGCTAAGAACACTCGCAGACGCTTATAGTACAACTGTGTAAATTTTCAAATAGATCGGTTCAGCCGTTTCGGAATCTATAGGTAACGGACACACACAAAGAGAGAGACACACACACAGACAAAGTTCTATTTATAAATAAGTTTAGGCGCCTATTTGCCTTTGTTCGCAATGAGTGTAAGAGGCTCGTCAATGAAGCTAAGCTGTTATTTGTTGACAGAATGAAGCAGCGTATAGCAGAGCCCAAGTTTGGATCCAATGGCTAGTGGCGGTTCTGCAAAATTGTGCTAAGCAGCAGCAAACCTTCCATTCATCCTTTAATAAATAAATATGAGGCCCTCACAGCTACAGCGAACAAGGCTGAGTGCTTTGCTCGCAGATTCTTCTCCAACTTCTCAATTCGTCTGGAATATCCTCACCCTACATCCCACCTAGAACTGGGGCTCCACTGAGCAATGTTTACATTACCCCCTCGCAGGTCTCAAAGATAATTTCAAACTTATACACCAGAAGGCGAGTAGAGGTGTCAGAATCCCAATCAACGTCTTAAAGAGATGCACCCTTGAGCTCTCCTCAGTCCTCCCCAAACTCTATAATTTCTGTCTCTCTACTTCTTGCTTTCTTGCCTGCCGGAAGTTTTCATCTGTGGTTCCTGTTTTAAGTCCCCTTTAATTATCGACCTCTCAGCCTCCTACCGATTTTTGGCAAAATGGTCGAGACCGTCATCTATGCTGAAGTGGTTCAACATCTTATAGCCTACTGCCTGTTCTTTGACAGACAATATGGCCTCCGCTTTGCTATGTCTACCGCTGACATGCTAACGACCATCACTGAATGCATATACCAGGCTCTTGCTGAGAACGGCGAAGCTCAAGCTCTTACCTTGGTTATCTCCATAGCATTTGACAGAGTGTAACACGCTGGCCTTCTGCGCAAACTACATGGCTATGGACGCTTATCGAATCGCGTAATGAAGATCGTATTGAACGGGCATGCTTCCAGAACCTATCATACGAACGCGGGTATCCTTCAAGGTTCTATCTTAGGCCTACGTTTTTTTTTTTCTGATTTTCATCAACGATATCGCCGATGTAATCAAATCCTATATAGGCATCTACGCTGACGACATCGCTATTTATTTCCTTCACGCTAAGAAATCTACTGATGTAGACAAAACAAAACTTACTCCTGCTTTCGAAAAGTGGTAGACTGGGGTAAGAAATGGCACGTAAACTTTAATGCTTCCAAAACGAAGCTGCTTTCCTTTAACCAAGAGAAAAATCTTTCTTGCCAACCATCAGCATGAATCACGCTTGTCTCCCTGCGTCCACTCGGCCTCACTCTCTCAGCTGAACTTAAGTGGAACGACTACATTGAATTAATATCTAAATCTACTGGTCAGAAGGTTGGTTCAATGTGTCGGGCTAAGAAGTTTTCTCTTGTCTGAATCCATCAAGCAGATTTACAAATCTATCATCCGCCCTTGCATTGAATAATGCTGTTGTATCTGGTCGAGCGCCCCTACTGTTAATCTTGGGGTTCTTAACAAGATCCAAAGAAGAATCTGCAATGTAGTCGATCCTGACCTGTCGGCCCGACTCCAGTCCCTCTCTCACCCACGGAATGTGGCTTTCCTCTGTCTCTTCTACAAATATTTCCACGAATATTGCTCCGAAGCGCGTAGCTCCTTCATCTGCCCCCCTACACGAATTTACACTAGCTACTGGACTAGCAAGAGGATTTCAACTTTTTACTGTGAAAACAATCAAGTGTAACCACATTATCTACTCCTCAGCTTCTTTTCTCACACTTCCCGACAGTGGAACTCTTTTCTGTATTCTTGAGTTTAAATGCAACGTCGTCATCTCATATCTCCTTGACTCCCATCCTTCTCTCTTTACACTTCCCTGTCATGCAGCACTCTTCACACCAATGTACCCGTCCTTCCCGTACCCCTTCTCGAACACTTTTTGTTATCTTGTCGCCTCTCTCTTCACTCTTCTATTATGTATCCGCCACCTGCGCACTCGTAGCAGTTCTGCCTTGCTTGGGGTGAGCCGATTATATATATATATATATATATAATCTCATATCTCTTGACTCCCACCCTTCTCTTATTACCCGTCCCTGTCATGCAGCTCTCTTCACACCAATGTAACCGTCCTTCTCTTACCCATCTCCAAACTTTTTGTGACCTTGTCGCCTCTCTCTTCACTCTTCTATTATGTATCCGCCACCTGCGCACTAGTAGCAGTTCTGCCTTGCTTGGGGTGAGGCGATTATATATATATGCATAATCTCATATCTCCTTGATTCCTATCCTTCTCTCTTTACACTTCCCTGTCATGCAGTTCTCTTCACACTAATGTACTCATCCTTCCCTTACTCATTCTCCAACACTTTTTGTGACCTTGTCGCCTCACTTTTCACTCTTCTATTATGTATCCGCCACCTACGCACTAGTCGCAGTTCTGCCTTGCTTGGGGTGAGCCGATTATATATATAATCTCATCTCTCCTTGACTCCCACCCTTCTCTCTTTACCCTTCCCTGTCATGCAGTTCTCTTCACACCAATGTAACCGTCCTTCTCTTACCCATTCTCCAACACTTTTTGTGTCCTTGTCGCCTCTCTTTTTCAATCTTCTATTATGTAACCCCCACCTGCGCTCTAATAGCAGTTCTGCCTTGCTTGGTCCGAGGCGATTATATATATAACATAGTGATGATCCACATATACTGTCTTAATATGTATAGGAAAGAATATTAAAAAGTTTTGAATTTAAAAATGTATTTTTGGACGGTATTTGTTTATTTTTATCCTTGTATTTTATATTTCAGACCGCCCTCGGTCCTTCATCAGAAACAAGTGATTTTTAAATTTTAATTAGAAACGTATTTCGCAAGAGCGTCTGTGAATTTTCTGTTTACAACACGTGATGCGTTTGTTTACACCACGTGATATGCCTGTTGACAGGGTTTGTTTTACCCCAAGTTACGCATCACGTGTTGTAAACAGAAAATTCACAGAAGCTCTCGCGAAATACGTTTCTAATTAAAATTTAAAAATCACTTGTTTCTGATGAAGGACCGAGGGCGGTCTAAAATATAAAATACAATAATAAAATAAACAAATACTGTCCCAATATACATTTTTAAATTCAAAACTTTTTAATATTCCTTCCTATATATATATATACATATATATATATATATATATATATATACACACACTACCGGCCATGATTATTAGGCCACCTCAGTTTTAAAAACAAAAAATGATATATTTCATACTATTTTTAGTGTCTATTTACAAGTGTATAATTCTAAATGAAAATAGAATGGTTCTTTTGCTAATACTGCACAATAATATGTGCATCAAATGAACTGTTCTGGTGTCCAGTTTTTGTGCTCTCTTCCCCATGCTAGTCTTTTTTTATTATTGGCTGACCAAAGCAAAAGCTTCCTGGCTGCCTTGTAAAATTTTGCAAAGTAATAATAACAAGAGAACCATTCTATTTTCATTTAGAATTATCCACCTGGAAATAAATACTAAAAATAGTATGAAATATATAATTTTTTTAAAAAACTGAGGTGGCCTAATAATTATGGCCGGTAGAGTATATATATATATATGTAATTATGTCAAATCCGTAAAATGAAGAGGATAAGTAAAAAAATAATAATTAATATAAAATACTGAATAGATAAAATAGAGAGCTCAGTAAATATTATCCAGAGCAATATGATCTACAGAAAAGAAATCTCAACACATATTTAAATTTGCGGAATATCAAATGGTTTAATTTTATTCAGAATTTTAAAAAAATGGGTGTTAGCTCAGAAACTAATTTACTTCTAGTGATACCAAGATAAGTGAAAGGTTGAGCAGTATACCGTTTAGCATTAAAATATAGCGATCATTCCGAAAATTTCATAAAAATTAAAAATACACATATATCACCACGTGCATAGACATATTTTTCTTCTTCTATGTGCCTTGTTCCTCCAGAAAGTAGGCGATCATAGCCCTCCAAGTCTCCCTATCATTGGTGGCTCTCAGCAATCTTTCTCCTGTTTCCCCACCCAAACCCCGCTCTGGCATCCACTGACTCAGGCCAGTCAAATATGTTATCCTTTGCCTATCCCTCTCTCTCTCTCTCTCTCTTTCCCTCTATCTGACCTGTGAGTATCAGATTCTCTAAGGCCTCCTCCCTCATTACATGTCCCACGAAATGTAACTGTCTTTTCCTGATGCTTAGTATTAATTTGCTTTTTGTTTCCATCCTTTCCAAAACTTCACATACTCAATCCATGATATCCTCAGCATCCTTCTGTAGAACAACATTGCCGTTGATTCAAATTTTTCCTTCATCTTTGATGATATTGTCCAGAATTTGTTGCCATAGTGAAGAACAGACATCACATAGCAATCGAGTGGTGTGGTTCTTGGTCCGATTACAGACTGTATACTTAGACAAGAAAATAATAAACGAAAACTCAAAATCCTAGAAGCTATCTACATCAAACAGCTTAAACCTAGCTTAAATAAAATAAATTTTGATATCTCTCCTCACATACGCCAATGCCTGTAATCGAACCAAGAACCACACCACCACCATTTTGTCACCGTCTACAACCATCCGCCACGTTAAAAATGAACTTGTCTCTTTGATTTAATTCTCTTTTTTAAATTTCCACTTTGTTAATAACTTAAATGTTCTATGTTCATTATATGTTAATGTTCATTCTGTGATAATGGCTTATGTCAGCCGAAAGCTCAGACCTGATATATATATATATATATATATATATATATATGGTGAGTTTTGGGGGTCATAATTACATTAAACTAGGACACAGTTGCATTAAAAAGTATTATATATATTTATATTGTAGAACTTTCGAATATTTTTCATTTAAAAACGAATTATTTCTGCAAACGAGGTTTCAACCCTTTGGTATCTTCAAGCTATTTATAATAACTGATTTTTCCGGTGTTTAAACTTACGAATAGGGATATTTTTACAAGCGCGTGACTGAAATTTTTAAACAACTTAAAATTTTCAGAATTAAAAAGGAGTTATTCAATGATTTTAAAACATTTTCATCCATGTTTGTATGATATATATATATATAGCAAATGAACAAAGTGGAATAGCTTATTTAACGATGCTTTTAATCCATAACCTTGAAGGGCATTTATGCATAAGTGAATTCGGCTAAACTTCAATCACGATTTTTCCGATTGTTCTTTATTCAACACACCGGGCGCACATACACGCTTACAGATGCTGGCATACCCAAGTAGCCACCAGACCAGAGTCTATCTTGTTGGTCGGGAGGGAATGGATGTTTTAATGTGACATGGCCGTAAACATTGAAAAATTCTTCTGGGCAACAAAAATCAAGAAGTTGTGGTGAGCCGTGATCGCCTTGAAAGAATGGGACTACAAAAGATGCCATTGACGTTACGGACCACATTCTCTAATCTTTTGTTACTTTTACTGATAGATGACTAGCACAAGGGGAATAACTGTCACTATTCGAGAATATTCTTAAGTTGAAAATGAGCTCGAAAAATCAATATATGACAACGGTATCACCCGATAATAAAATGCGAAGTTCTCTTAGAAGCTGCAATAAAACTCCCATGAAAGAGACTTAAGTTGAATTGCTTGTTTCCGTGGTTACAATTAATCTTTTCCTACAATAACTTCACGTTTAAAAGGGATTAGTAATCTTAGCAAATTCTGTCAGTGGGGCCTGGAATATACCAATTACATCATTCAGTCAGTTAAGTGCCATACGTGATACACGCTTGGGCGATCATGTCTCGAAAGAGACATGACTGACTGGACAGAAGATTATCCTACAGTAGATTGCCATTGCTTTCTGCGGTAGACTGGTTGCCGACCAAGGCTACAGAACCCAATCTGTTCTGTTATTTGAATCATAGGTAAAGGGAAAAGAAATCTATTATATTATTATGTAGTAATTAGTGGGGGATCGGTTTCCTATTGTTATGAAGTAATAAACTGACCCCCCACTTTATGACCAATGTAAGCCTTAATCATTATTCCAACTATTATATTCAGTCAGTCAGTTAAGTGCCATACGTGATACACGCTTGAGCGATCATGTCTCGAAAGAGACATGACTGACTGGACAAAAGATTATCCCGCAGTAGATTGCCATTGCTTTCTGCGGTAGATTGGTTGCCGACCAAGGCTATAGAACCCAATCTGTCCCGTTATTTAACCCATAACTGAAAGGAATAGACGGATTAATACCTTTCCAAAACTGGAATTCGAACTCGGCTCCCCGATTTTTCGTTCCGAGCCGATATCCACTGCACCACAACGCAAATCCAATTACATCTTCTTCTTCTATGTGCCCTGTCCTTTCAGGACGTAGGCGATCATGGCCTTCCACGTCTCCCTATCCCTGGTGGTTCTTAGCACGCTTTCTCCAGTTACAACACTCAAAACCCGCTCTGCCATACATTAGCTCAAGCCCATAAATCTAGAATATAAATGTATAGAAACTAGCATGGCCACAAAATGAGGGATCAGTTTATATATTGATTATAATATAGAATCAATCCCCCATTTTAAAGCCACATAATAATTTCTTAAAAGCAGTTGGCATATATATTCTTGTTCTATTTACCCTGTCCTTTCAGGACGCAGGCAATCATGGCTTCCCACGTCTCCCCATCCCTGGTGGCTCTTAGCACGCTTTCTCCTAAAATCCAGAACATAAATGTATAGAAAATAACATTACTTCAAAATGAGGGCTCAGTTTATATATTTATTATAACATAGAATTGATCCCGCATTTTATGCCCATATTATAATTTCTTATAAACAGTTGGTATATATATTCTTCTTTTATTTTTTTTTATTCTTTCGGGACCTAGGCAATCATGGCTTTCCACGTCTCCCTATCCCTGGTAGCTCTTAGCACGCCTCCTCCTGTTGCACCATGCAACCTACGTTCAATCATCCTACTGATCAGGCCTTTCAAATATGTTATCCACTGCTTTCCTCTGTTTTTTTCCCCTCTATCTAGCCAGTTAGTATCAGGTTCTTCAAGCCCTTCTTTCTCATTGCATGTCCATTGAACTTCAGCTGTCTCTATTAATTTCCTTTTCGTTTCCATCCTTTCCAAAACCTTATCATTGCTGACATGCTTGATCCATGATATCCGCAGCATCCTTCTGTAGAACCACATTTCAGTTGCTTCAAGTTTTTCCTGCATCTTTGATGATATTGTCCAGCATTCACTGCCGTATTGAAGAACCGACATCACATAGCAATCCAGTATACTCTTCTTTGTTTCTAGTGAAATTGTCCTGTTTCTTAATACTCTTCTCAGTTCCTGGAATGCATCCTTTTGCTTTTGGATCTCAGGAATATAAATGTATAGAAATTGTTGTCATTGTATATACTGACTGTAATATGGAACTAATCCCCCACTTTATATCAGTATGCTTTTGTATAACCACATTTCAGTTGCTTTAAGTTTTTCCTTCATCTTCGAAGATATTGTCCAGCATTCACTGTCATATTGAAGAACCGGCATCACATAGCAATCCAGTACTCTGTACCATGCAGAAAAGGAAGAACACTTCAAAAGATGCGAATTACCAAATAAATGCACCAGACTTAAATATAAGCAAACATATGTCTGTTCCTTGGACATGCAATGAGGAAGGAGGGCTTGGAGAACCTGATACTAACAGCCTTGATGGAGGGAAAAAGAGACAGAGGAAAGCAAAGGATAGCATATTTGAAGGGCCTGAGCAGGTGGATGACAGAACGGGGGTTGCGTTGTGTAACAAGAGAAAGCGTGCTAAGAGCCACCAGGGATAGAGAAACGTGGAAGGCCATGATCGCCTAGATTCTGAAAGGTCAACGCACATAGAAGAAGAAGATGACACATTTGCTAATTTTTCTATTGAAAGTGAGGCTATAAGTTTTTTTTTTTTTAATAAGCTTAACTCTTTACATAAAGCTTTATCCTTCACTATGGAAGTTGAGAAGGATAATTGCTCACCTTTTTTGGATGTTGTTGTTGAGCGTAGTAGAGGGGGTTTCATTACGATTATCTATCGTAAACCCACATTTACTGGCCTGTACATAAATAGGTATGCGTTTACATCTCCATCAAGGTCTTATTAAAAACTTGGTACAAAGGGCGCTCAAAATTGTTCCCCTACGAGACTAGATTCTGAATTGGAGAATATCAGGGAGATTTTCTTGTGTAATGGCGATTATGAAGCTTATTAGTTATATTATTAATACGAAAACAAGAGAATTTTATTCTCTTCAAGATTTCTAAGTGTCCGGTATATCTGATGGTTCCTTAGATTGAGGATAAGGGTCAAAGTTGGTTAAGCAGATCAATAAGACAGTTTCTAATTGCTTTCTGCTTGTTGCTCTGCGTTGTATTTTTCATAAGTCTGGTTTTCTGTCGTTTCCTATAGATAATTTGTCCTATATCAAATTAAGTAATTTGGTTTATGAATTTAATTGTCAGTGTGCTGTTGGTTACGTGGGCATACCACCTGACATTTAGAAACGAGGAATAATCAGCATTGCCTTCGAAAATAAGATTTGGCGAAATAAATAACATGTGTTACCATCCCTGTACAAATATGGAATCGGCTATGGCTCAATATTTAGTGAAGAATAAAGCATGTGCCAAGTTTTATAAGAAAGAGTGGTTTAGAGTCATTCATAAGGTTGATTCCAATAATCATTTAAAGATTTTGGAATATATATATCATTACGTAAAACTTGCCTCTGCAGGTAGAAGGATTTTGTCAAGTCTGTAAATTTGTTGGGGGATATTTTATTTCAATCTTCCCTCGCTAATTATTTACACGTGATTTCCCCTTCCCTCGATATATATATATATATATATATATATATATCATGGACTCTCCCGTCGATTTCAACGTATGAATGTCTAACTCAGACTGCCACACAAAGAATTGTTTTGAGTGGTGAAGGCTTGTGTAGCACAATCGGTGCAAAAGTTCGCCAGGGATCGCATAAACAGCAGATTTATTTAACCCATAACTAGAGTGAAGGGACGGATTAATACCTTTCCAAAGGGTACCAGTGCGTAAGTGAATGCAGAGCGTTCGACTGGAATTGGAACTCGGCTCACCGATTTCCCTATATATATATATATATATATATATATATATATATATATCCTGATTGAGCACTGAAAGAACGGTAGATTTTGGAAAACAGTGGCTACTCTGGCATGTACACATCACTCATTCAGTAATGGATTAGAGCACTCTAGCTATTGGGCAAGTATAATGACAATATACACGCCTTCTTCTACCTCTGTCAGTCGGCAATTGTACCTCTGGGCCCACAGCCCACAGGTAGAATTGCCGACTGACTTTAATTCGGTCGGGTTTCAATCCTGGGTTAAAAGCAATCGGAGTCTAACCGTACTGATGAGCTGCGAAACAGATCAATCTGGGGATGACTATATATATATATATATATATATATCGAAATGACAACAGAACCATATATTCAAATGCAATGTAATGTGTTATGACCAGATTTAAACGTGATTTTATTAAGTTTATGTTTAGAACGGCTCATGATTAAACAGAATAGAAATTCACTTAACAGTATATATATATATATATATATATATATAATCAAAACAATCCACACTTAATAAATTCACATTTCCATCTGGTCATAACACATTACATTGCATTTAGACATATGGTTCTGTTAACACTTCGGTCTTGCACGCGGTGTAACGTCATAGAACCGCATTACAAACTTACGAACTGCGTTTGCTATTTGGTAACTGTTATCGTTGCTTAGCAATGTTTTATGTCAACACAAGATAAAATCATGTTTGATGGTGAATGTTTTTTCTGTTAACGTCTCTGTAACCTCTCTGAAGATGGCTCACGTGAGCCGTTAGCTTAGAACCAGCATAATAAAAAAAATTTGTCTTTATTTTTACCTAAAATTAAAGCCAAAATACGATGTCTAGAACGGCTCATGATTAAACATAATAGAGATTCATTGTCTTTCATATTAATAGTATATGTTTAGAAAATTATCTGTTGCCTCGATAAAGCTAAGGGCTCATCGTCATTACCTATATACACCACAACGTATATTCTACTCACCAAAATGTACATATGAGAATTTTATCATGTAATCTGGTAAAAGATAAATAAGAACAGAAGAAGATGGCCTAACTTTAAAGAAATTTATTCAGAATAATTCATTTTAAGGTTTATAAAAACGTATTTACATCAGTCAACAAGAAACTACAATATTTATTCACAAAACAGTATAATAACAAAACAATGAGGAAGTGTTCCCGACTTAGATCAAAATGAAATTATTTTTTATTAAGCGGTCGCTTAATCAGTTATTTTCACTCGTTGCTGGTCACGTTCTGGAGAAGGAGGCTTACTGAGGAACATTTAACATTAGCAAATCGTCCTTGCATAGAAAAACGGTCGTTAACAACAGACGGTCGCGGACGAAGAGGGTCGTATACAACAGGTTCCACTATATAATCATTTCACTTCAAGAAAGGCATTCTACTGCCACTGTTGCGCAGGGGGTTACATAAGAAAAAGTGATGAGAAAGAGGGGTTAATTAAAGAAAATATCAGGAAAAGGGAGGAGGATAATAGTCAGATGAGAATAGCGAGAATGAGGGTGGAATAGATGGAAAAATGAACTTGTGAGAATGGATGTGAGTTAGTGATATAGGAGAGGCCTATTGACCTTACATTTAAATTCCTGGAGATTGTAGCTGTCGGGGAAGCAAGTATATGGAAGGGAATTCTACAGGCCGGAAGTGCGTGAAAAGAAGCTGTTAGAGTAGAAATTGGGGTTGAATTTTATCGGTTTCACAGTAAAAGGGTGGGACCTAATTGCTAACCTAGTAGCTTGTGTAAATTCATACCTAGGGGGAGCCAGTGATCTAAGTTCATTGGAGCAGAAGCCGTGAAAGTATTTATAGAAGAGGTACAAGGAAGCCACGCACGCCGGTGAGATAGCGACTGCAGTCGAGCTGCCAAGTCCATATCGATCACATTACAGATTTTCCGTTGGATTTTGTCAACAATCCCGAGATTAACAGCAGGGCACCCGACTAGATGTGGCAGCAGTATTCAATACACAGACGGATGGAAGATTTATATATGTGCAGGATGGACTCAAACGGGAAAACCGTGAAACAGTGAACCGACCTTCTTAGCAGCGGATATAGCAATGGATTCGATATAGTCATTGTACTTGAGGTCCGCTGAGAGTGTGAGACCAAGGAGGTGTAGTGTTTTACTCTTAGGGAGGCTAGCCTGTTCTGTGTTAAAAGGGGATAGAGATATTATTGTTATAGCTATATATTATGCTATTATATATATATATATAAATTAGAGAAAATATTCAAAATTCAAAGGTGTCGGATGCACATTTCGACATGGGATCTCTAACAGAGATTCCACGTCACGTCAGCGACATTGTTTTGTTCCAAATGGCGATGGCCCTGGGGTAAAGGGGGAAGAGGCCAGGTTAACAACGGTCAAGAATTGAGAGTTCCCTTAAGGTCAGATAAGTGGGATTTTTTAAAGCAAAGTAGAACAGGACAGAGCTGGTAGTGGCGAGGTTACAGGGTGTAGAGACAAGAGATAGACGGGGTATCAAATATCAAAGGCTATCCATTACAGGAAGTTATCCATTACAGGAAGTCATGAATTTAAAGTTATTAAAGAAATATATATATATATATATATATATATATATATATATATATATATATATATACATGTGTGTGTGTTAACAAAGGAAAATCACTTGCATCACTTTTTAATATTCATTTTTTTTTAATATTAATTAGGATCAGGTTCTTGGAATTTACCTTCCTACTCTTCCACTTCGGATTAAAGAAAAACAAAAAATATTATATATATATATATATATATATAGTTCTTATTATTATATCATTATTATAGTTATTGTTATGCTATAATAGTAATAATAATAATAATAACTATATACGCGCTCTAATTCTGTATTGAACACTTTTTAAAATAAATATCAAACTGTGGGATTTATATCCATTATTTATATATATATGCGTACAAATAAATAGAAAAAGGTCTTTGTTATAATCGTGAGGATGCTTCCATATTCGACTTTTATAAGATTTTTTCTGTCTGACACAAGACCTTTGATATGGTAGAAATAAATTTTTTATAAGGTCGTTAAGTTGCATTTCTTTTCAATGGAGTCAAATACTCAATTTTATCATATCTGCATTATTTTCCCTCCTGATTTACAAGGTCCCAACGAGTTGTCATATAGAATTCTGTTTTCAATATTACCACATCTAGAGTTTATTTATTTCAGTAGATTCGGTTTTAGTTGATATATTTCTCGTCATTTCGTTTTTGTTTTTCCCATCTTGGATTCTCGTAATGAATCCATATTACAACGCCAGCAAAGATCTTGATATAAAACGCCTTTTCCTGCGCAGAAGCAGAAGATAACTATCAATGTTTAAGCGATGTTCATTTCCATAAATTACTGTGGAACCCATTTTCTTAGGTTCTAAATGTTTCTAATGCTTGCAAACACGACATCAGCTTAACTGATCAAATAAGCAATGGAGAGCAGAGTAGACTTCAAAGACACTTTTAAGATTTGCATAACATTATAAAAAAAGACAGTAATAGGAAATTACGCTGAATCCGAAAAAAGCAAATAGTTTTGGCTGAGTGTATGAGTATGTGTGTAAGAGGATGATCGAATCCATTGATCATATGAATAAACAGTTTCATTATTCATTAAAATCCGAATATTTTTCTTCTTCATTTTTCAGATGCTCTAATAACAGCATTTTCATTCCTTTCTCTTTCGTTATATATATTGGTAAACTAAATTTGATTTATCATATATATTTATATATGGGTAAATTAAACTTCATCATACTTACACACACACAGGCACACACATAGATAGATAGATAGATAGATAGATAGATAGATAGTTAAGAACATATTGGGATAGATAGATAGATAGATAGATAGATAGATAGATAGATAGATAGATTGTGGTAGGTAGGTAGGTAGGTAGGTAGGAACTGCTTAAAATAGATAGATAGATAGATAGATAGATAATGAAAAGGCTGAGATAGATAGATAGATAGATAAGTTCGTATACAATATAGCAGATGAACATGAGGTTTGCCGCATGCAAGAATTTTAGATTTGTACAAAACAATAAGGAACAAAATCATTATTTTTTATTAATTATATATATATATATATATATATAGTCATCTGCAGACAGATCTGTTTTGCTGTATCACAGCTCATCAGTACATCCGATTGCTTTTTAACCAGGATTGAAATCCGACCGAATTGGTGTCAGTCGGCTATTCTACCGCTGATCTATGGGCGCTCGGTAGAAGGAGGCAGACTTTTAGCGTGTGATATACCATGTATTCATACGCCAGTAGTGAGAGTGTTCTAATTCATTACTGAATTAACGATGCGTAGATGCTAGACTAGCTACTGTTTTTCAAAGTCTACCCTTCTTCCAGAGTGCTCAATCAGAGTGTGAGTGTAAATAGTCATCCGCAGACATATGTAGGCGTGGGCGTATGTAGGTGTGTGGGTAAATATGTGGATGTTGGAGTGGGAGTCGGGGTGTGTTTTGGGTGGGTGTGGGTGGATGTGTGTTGGGGGTGAAGGTGTGTGTGTGTGTGTGTGCGCGCAGGCATATCTATATCTAAAGAATTCTACAGTTATTAGAAGAGAAAATAACTTACCTAAACGGAAAGTTCTTGCGAAGGCAACAATGGAGTCATGCCAAAATATTAATCTTGCTCCCTGGATTTTATCATACAACTTTTCTAACAGAATTACTCATTTCCAAAGCCAATATACATGATCATTTTTCTTGTTTAAAATTATAAGTGAATGGTGGAATCAAAGTCTTCTATTATTTAAAATAGATAAATACAGAAACAAAATTCAAATAAAAGAATAAATAACAATTACATTAATATAAAAATATCTATCTAAACTTAATTATAAATAGAACTTTGTCTCTGTGTGTGTGTGTGTGTGTCTCTTTGTGTGTGTCCGTTTCCTATAGATTCCGAAACGGCTGAACCGATCTTTTTGAAAATTTACACAGTTGTACTATAAGCGTCTGCGAGTGTTCCTAGCTAGGTTTGGTGTCGAGGTACCCCCGATAAATATCGAAAATCGATAATCGAAAAAATCGGGTTATAGAAGGAGTGGTCCGATTTTAATCAAATTTCATACACTCATAGACAAAGAGATAAGAAACAATATTCAGAAGTTTCAAGGTTGCAGTTCTTACAATAATGCAGAAAATCGATAATATATATATATATATATATATATATATATATATATATATATATATATATATGTTTGTGTGTGTGTGCCTGTTTATCTGCCTGTATATCTATTTTTTTCAGCGCTTTTATTTTTTTATTTTAGCTTTTGCTTCGGGTTTGGCTCTAAGTAGGTATGATTGTAGTTCTTAGTCTCAGCCATGATACCATTTACTCAGAGGACTAATTTAGCCTTCAAAATTCAGTTTACGACGAAAAAACTTATTTGATATCGATACCAGGAAATCAAAATTTGACTTACATCCATTCATTTTTCTTTCAGTCTACGGTTTCGCTTTGACGGGAAACAACTATTGCTTTTTAGTCTTTCGTGCTAACGTCCAAAGCGTCTGAGCTCCAGGACCATGGATTAGTTTTAAAGCTTTCATTACACCCGAGTAACGCCGGGTTATACTGCTAGTAAAAACATATTTGCAGTTGTCCAAGACTCAAAACAGATTCAATAATTTCACTATTTTTTTTTTCAACAGAAAATTAAGTTTTGAGTTTGAGGTTTTTTCAACGGTATATCAACCTCTGTGAGTTATTTAATTCCAAAAATGGTGTAATTTTAAGGTATTTTTATAATGTTCGTTTATAGTGAAAAGGTTGATTTAATCAGATTTTAATGAAAATTTTGTTTTTATTCTATATTTTAGAAAACTGAAAATGTCTTATAGTTTTGTATTCAAAAATGTTTTACTGAGAATCATTTTTTCCTTCAAAAATTTGTTATGGTAATAATTTTTTTCTTCAAAACTGTATTATTGGTTATATTTTTCCTTCAAAAACATTTTCTTTAAAAGTCAATTTTTATGCATATATTTCTATAAAATATATACAGAAAAACATAACCATATATATTTGAATATATGGTTCTTTTGTCATTTTGCGCTATCATGCGGTGTGACGTCATGGAACAGCATTGCATATTTGCAAACTGCGTTTGTTATTTTCGCTTTAACTGGAAACAACTATTGCCAACGTCCAAAAGTCTGTACTCAAGGACCATGGATTACTTTTAAAGCTTTCATTACACCCGAGCAACGCCGGGCTATCCTGCTAGTATATATATATATATATATATATATATATATATATATATATATATATATATATGGGTACATAATAAGCATTCGATTTAGACAAGAATAAGATCTTACAATATCTTTTCGTGGGTGTTATTTCTAGTATATATAGGTATTTACTCTTCTCCCCCACTTGAGAGAGATGTGACACAAGGTCTTTTTTAACGTGGGGAACCTGAGCGCGTACGCCCAGGTACTGGTCAAAATATTACCTATCCACCGCAGTGGATAGGTTCAAAACCGGTCTAAACTGGTCTTAAAACTGGTCTTAATTTGGTCATTCCCGACCCCAGCCCGAAGGCCGGGGCCAGGTAAGTATATATATTACTTTACAAAGGTGGCGACGAGTATTTATTTGAACTTACGTAAAGAAACTAAAAAGAATATGTATCCTTTACGTCATAATAAGATATTCAGTTTATTTTTAGCACTTCACCAAGGAGACGTCATATTCGCAGAACTACAAAGAAATAACAAGGCAAAGTTATTCAACGAAACATTCAGCGGAGGACAGGAAAATGGAAAAAACTAAAATCTATCTTGATTTCAATGTTGACGCTACAAAAACATCAACATGAACAGCAATTACATTTAGAACAACAGAAGTGTTTTTTTAGTCATTATTAAACAAAACTACGAAAGAAAAAACATCAGGTTTCTTTACTCCAGATGCTTATTCAATTAGAGAATTTTTACAATCCAGACGAAGGGATAACTTTTCCAGCTAATTATAGAAGATACGACGGGATCTTCAAATGAGATTGTACACATTGGAATGATGAAAATAAAGTTCGTATATTATTAAGAAAATTGTCTCCTGCTGAACATGGAACGTGTGTAATTTTTATTTTGCACCCCCACCCCGAAAAAAAAATCAGGTGAGATAAATTTTAATGAGACTAGTAATACTACTGAAAATTTTCGGTTATAGAAGCTTATTATTAAATACACACTGGCAATGTATTAGCTTAGTAAAGTGTGACGATGAATATTTTATCACTTATGCAGGAGTTGTGGATTGCGAATGCTAGAAATTCAAGTTAAATGAATAAATTTATTTAAATGCCCCATATTTGTACAGTGCTTAACTTCTAATAAGGACGCGAAAATAAGACCCAGAATTCTTGTTAACTTAAATATGGATCCAGAAAATAGCGGGAAAGTGTCAACCAATCCTAAATCTAAAACTCGATATCGCAATAATTAAGAAGAGACATTTCACAAGTACATAGTGTCCGACTATCTAAGAGAAATTAAAAACTGTAAAAGTTTTTCAACTTCTAACAGAACAGTAAAAAGACGAAAAACCACCTCAATAGCTAATATTTCCTCGGTTATAGAGTAAAACATTTTTAAAATAATTGTTTTTTTCGGAATAAAAAATGCTTGGAATGTGGAAGGGTAGAACACAAAAGTACTTATTGCAAATACAAAAAAAAATGGAAGAAAAAATAAAATGTATGTGAACTGGGTAAATACAAGGTGTAAAGTCAAAAAAGCATAAAGAAAACATTAACATGACTTCAAATGAGTTTTGAACTGAATTTGAAACATTTAAAAAAAGAAAATAATTTTTGTGAAAATTAACAATTTAAAAATAAATCTATAACCAGATACAGGATATGATATCACCATCATAAATGAACAGATGTTGAGAAAAAATAGTAAACCCAATTTATTAACTTCTAAAAAAGTTGCTTCAGGAAAGAAACTTATGGGCGAATTCACCTGTAACTTTTCTTTTGTTGGCAAAACTAAAAAAGAGGTAGTGTCTCTATTAAAGATAACAGCTAAATCATTTGAAACAGATCGGGTTACATTATTTAATCTTTGGGACCTCCAACTTAACCCTTTCTGCAACAAAATAAATATTTTACCGCCAGTGCTAATGCCGCAACCGAAAAATTAAAGAATGAACTAAAAAGAAGTTTTCCAGGAGTTTTCTCAGAAGATCCAGGGACATACACACAAACAAAAGCTAAATTTGAAGTAAAAATGAATGTAGCACCGATATTTAAGAAGTATACCTTTAACTACTTTAGAACTAATTAATAAGGAATTAGAGAGGGTAGAAAAATTTGGTGTGATATCAAAAATAGACTATTCCGAATGGGCATCACCAACAGTTTACATTATAAAAAAGCAATAATAAAAACCGCGAATGTGCTGATTTTTCAACGAGGCTTAATGAAAGTCTTAATCAATATAACTACCCGTAACCAAGACTAGATTAAATTTTTGCCAAATAAATTAGTGATGATTTTTCCTAAATTGGACCTGTCAGACGCTTGCCTACAAGTGCTAATAGACGAAGTGCTCAAAACTATTACTAGTCAACAGTAATAGATGGACTATGCAAATATAATTGGCTTTCAGTCATATCACGTTTAATACACCGGTTCTCGTTCGATCACCGAAGTTAAGCAACGTTGAGCCTGATCAGTACTTAGCTGGGTGACCGTTTGGGAATACCAAGTGCTGTAAGCCTTTATTGACGGATGTGCGTTGTTGTGCAGTGGATATCGGCTCGGAAAGACAAATCGGTCAGTTCGAATTCCAGTTGAATGCCCTGCATTCACTTACGCGCTGGTACCCTCGGGAAAGGTATTAATCCGTACCTTCCCTCCAGTTATGGGTTAAATAACAGGGCAGGACTTGGGACCCTGCTCTTAAACAAACTTCCTCCATCGGGGAGGAAGCCGGCTCAACCTAGGGTGAAAATGGCTTGCATACAATCGGCTTTCTGCTTTCTTTTGGTATAAAGATAACGCCAAGCATATTAAAAAAGATTATAGATACGATATTTGCGAGTTTTGATTGTGCACAAGCATATTTAGATAAAGTACTTATCAACAGATAAACCCCAAATCAACATATGGATGATGTAAAAAAAAAAACTATTTATGTCAAATACAAGTCGGGTATACTAAAATCAATCAGGTACAGAAGTTTAAATACCTGGGTAGTGTTCTAACAGAAGACGGAAAGTGCGACACAGAGATCCAAAGGCGAATTGGTATAGCGAAAGAAAGTATTCCAGAAGTTGAGTAAAGTATTAAGAAACAGGACAATTTCGCTAGAAACAAAGTGGAGAGTACTCGATTGCTATGTAATGTTAGTTCTTCGATATGGCAGTGAATGCTGGACAATATCATCAAAGATGAAGGAGATACTTGAAGTAACTGAAATGTGGTTCTACAGAAGGATGCTGCGGATATCATGGATCGATCATGTGAGCAATTATGAGATTTTGCAAACGAAAAAGAAATTAATACTGAGCATCAGGAAGATACAGCTGAAGTTCCTGGGACATGCAATGAGGAAGGGGGGCTTAGAGAACCTGATAATAACAGCGTAGATAGAGGGAAAAAGAGACAAGGGAAAGCAGCGGATAACATATTTGAAGGACCTAATCAGGTTGATGATGGAACGAGGATTGCGTGCTGTAACAGGAGAAGGCGTGCTATGAGATACCAGGGATAGGGAGACGTGGAAAGCTATGATCGCCTTCGTCCTGAAGAGAAAAGACACATAAAAGAAGAAGATGGAAAATGCAAATTATGTTCAGAATTAAATATCAAGAACTAATTATCGATGCTAACGGTAGACGACCAGATCCTTCAAGGTCGAGCGCAACAAATGACAAGCATGCGCCAACAAGCGTAACAAAATTAGAGGTATTTGTAGGATGTGCTCAGTACTATCATGTACATATACCAACAATGAATGAATTAAGAGCACCCTTGAATAATCTTCTAAAGAAAGAACATAACAGGAATTGGTCAGATAATTGTCAAAGTGTTTTCGAAGAGATTAGGAAAGTATTAACGTCGGAATTGTCGTTAACTCATTTTGACCCTAAAGTATAGATTGTGGTTGCATCAGATGCAAGTGATTCAGGTAGTGGAGTGGTGATACTACACAAATATGAAGACGGAAAAATTAAACCAATAGCTCATGCTTCAAGATCATTAATAGCAACAGTAAGAGCATTAATATCATCTCGCATAAAAAAGAAAGTCATTACGGCCTTTACATTGCTTGTATTTAAGATAGAAAATTCATCCAATCTGAAAATAGTCAGCTTCTTGATATTACTTGAAATTTGATGAATAAAACATTTAAACTCTATCCAAAAAACAATGAAACCCCAACGTACATAAATGTCTGTTCCAACCATCCCCAACAAATAACCAAACAAATCCCTGCCATTATAAATGCTAGGATCAGTACATGACAAGTGGAACGGGCATGTCGTACATTTTGTAGTAACACATGAAGGGCATTTCAAGAGCAGATCCTGTATTCGTATCGTTTGCAGTGTGTGCAGGGACCTTCACCTTATGATCACTCCGCACAGAAAACTTTGCTTGTTGCACAAAGAGCCGACTCGTTGTGTGTGCCTACAGTCTTGTCTACAGATAGGGCAACATTTGGAAGAGACGGAATAACAATTTTAGAGAATCACAATTTTGTGGAACAGCCTGTAAAATGTTTTCTTCTTGGTCAGATGCACGTGCGAATCTCGGTTTTCTTCGATACATAGTTTGAAGTATCACGGATTCTGTCTCAGCAACGCGACAACAAACAGCAGCAAAAATTGGATGACTCGGCTGCTTTCGGTCTGGAAACGCAATCTGATACAGCTGTGCAGCCTCACGTCCGATATAATTGGCGCAGCAGTATGTAAAGACCATGCATGCCTGCTCACGATATGAATATCCAGTCATTTTCAAACGAAACACTTCTCATTTAAATCTCTACCACACGGAGCAAACATTGAAGACAGGGGAGACTGTATCTCTGAAAAAATATATATACATATTGGATTTACAACAACTACCTTAAAAAGGCATCTTACATTTCACGTGTCTGACCTTTTGTCCATTTCTAGACATCAACAACAACAATCTTGTTTACATTCACAATATAAAAATATAATGATCGATAACAACTATTCTACACCAAGGAAACAACAAAAGCAAACTACAGATTCTCGAGGCAATATTCATTAAAAAAAAAACTTAAGCCAGCATTTAATAGAATCAGCTGTGAATACTGTTCAAAATGTTTATAAAAAGAGCAGTTTTTCAAGCTTTAATTGATTATAAAACAGAATATCTATTAAATACGAGTATCTATCAAAATAATGTTCAAACAAATCATTTCACACTCTATATATATAAATGAATTTTTTTATTTAAAATTAATATAGAGTTCAGGCCATGTTTCAAGATTTTTACCTCGTCATCAGGTAATGTTAGATTATTGTTGCGAAAATGATTTTTCACAACAATGATCTTACATTGTCTGATTATGAGGTTAAAAAACACGAAGCATAGAAACTTCCTTGCTGCAATGTAGATTATATTAATTTTAATTAACAAAAACAAATTTAATTAAAATATGGTCTACAATATTTGTTGTATTGAGCACTTTTATAAGACACAAAGTAAATGACGGAGAACTCGGAATTGTAAAACTGTTGTTTCGTTTCACCTGTAATTTTATATATATATATATATATATATATATATATATAAATTAAAGTAATTTTTCAAAATTCAAAAATGGTGAATGAACATTTCAACATGAACTCTCTAAGAGAGAATTCACGTCTCCTCAGCTGACAGGTTGAAAAATTACTTTAATTTATATTGGCTCTGTAATTTTAATTACAGTGAGCTCAACTCCTGTATCATTTTTAATATTGAAGAAAATTTCTTAATATTGACTAGGATCAGGCTCTTGGAATTTACCTTCCTGCTTTTTCCATTTCGGATTAAACAAAAAGAAAATAATATATATATATATATATATATATATATATATTACCATAATATAAATATCGCAACACAACTCGTTTTGAAATATTCTGAATTAAATGGAATTTAAAATTTCCGTTGCTCATTAATTTCGATATAAAAAAATAAAAAGATAAATTATATTTCACGCCTAAATTATCTTTTACCGTGATGACGACAGCGCTAAGAAAATAGAACAGCGTGCTGATTGGTCGACGGTAGCCATTGCAATGTTGGCCGCCAGCCATTCATTGCCTGACCTCTGCGCATCCATCTCTGATTAGCATTCAACATGTGCCCAATGTGATGTCCACAGTGACCAAAGGTTAGCGTAACAGTGCGAAGGGCAGTAGATGCGTGCGTTTCGAGACGCCTCGTAAGGAGTGGATATGGTTTCCATTATTAAGTGTTATTGAATATCGTCTTCCTGATTAGTTTGGTCTGCCAACGACACATTTGTACGTGACAGTAAGCCGTGGGATGAAGCCATTTGCACCAGAGAGTGAAAGACTTTGGTTCAATAACCTATCTATTAATTCTGGATTTTGTTGTCCCCCACTTTTCTTTTTCTTTTTTTTTTTTTCGTTTCACGAACTTACTCAATGTCTTCTTTCTATTCAAGAACTTAGACATCATCTTTCTTTCTCTCTTTCTTTTTTCTTTCTTTCTATTCACAGATCTACTGCTTTTTTACACTTTCTTTTTCTTCCATTTTTTTGTCTTTTTTATATTTATTAATCTATTTTTCTTTGAATTTCTGAGCTTGTCCCTTGTTTTTTAACACATTTTTTTTTGTTTTCATGGACTCAACAAACGCCTGTTAATAATTCTTATTTCTTTTTATTTTTTTATTTTTTTCATAAATTCAGTGAACGCTTCTTTATCATATTTCTTTCTTTTCTTCTTTTTTCTTTTCATGAATCCAACGGACGTCTATCATTTTATATCTTTACTTTCCTTCTTTCTTTCCGCAAACTAACTCTCTTTTCTATCACACATAATATTTTTCTTCTAACTGTGAATTTTATGCATTTTTTGGCATAGATACGAAGGCACGAATCAAAACCTCCGCCCCGCTGCGTTGATATGTTTATAAATACTAAAGTTGATAATAAACGCCACATGTGATCACAGATTCGAGAAAGATCCCATTTTGTAAGCAGCTCATGTTTTAGATAACAGTTTACTTTCTACCGTCGTTTCTCGAATTAATACTATTAATAGTGATGTAAGTAATCGATACATTAATGTCTACATATATTATCTTGAATTTGATTAGATGCCGTATTGTCAACTGTTAATCGTGTTTTACATGTATTTCTTCTATATAAAGTTCAGTTGTTTTTCGTCGCAAGTAATAATAGCCTGTTGGTTGTTTTTGTTTGTGAGGCGAAGCGTTATCCCAGTTATTAATGCTGGACTAGTGTTTTCAGTGGCTCGGTTAATATGAGCAACTAATAATAAGAAAGTCAATTCAAGAGTTTGTCGTGTTTCGAGATACTAGAAGGTTTGGGGAGAAATAAGTCACAGATATACTGCGGAGGGTCAACTCTTTTGTTGTAAAGTGTATAGACATTTGTTAAATAGTTAGGGCTACTGAAACGTTTATACCACAAACAATAATGGCGGACAATAAAAAATCATTAAAAATAGTTATAGTTGTTTTTTCCAAAAATATTTTGATGGCAACTACTTTGATTAGCTAGGAAAAATGTATCTCTGACAATATATATATATTGTCAGAGATACATTTTTCCTAGCTAATCAAAGTAGTTGCCAACAAAATATTTGTGGAAATATATATATATATTTGTGGAAAAAAAATATATATATATATATATTTGTGGAAAAAAAAAAATATATATATATATTGGATTTACAACAACTACATTAACAAGACGTCTTACATTATACATGTCTGACCTTTTGTCCATTTCTAGACATCAACAACAGTATTTCTGTCTATATTCACGCTATAAAAAATAATGATCAGTAACACAACTATCCTATACCAAGAAAACAACAAAAGCAAACTACAGATTCTTGAGGCAATATTCATAAAAAAAACTTAAGCCGTCAATGAATATATTAATATTTATAAAAAGCACACTTTTTCAAGCTTTAATACATGCCTGATGATATTGCAACATAAAAAAATCCATTTTGAAGAATTTTCTTGTTCTAATGAACGCTAAGCCATTTGACAACCGTTACATTTAAAGCAAGAATATATTAATATTTATAAAAAGCACACTTTTTCAAGCTTTAATACATGCCTGATGATATTGCAACATAAAAAAATCCATTTTGAAGAATTTTCTTGTTCTAATGAACGCTAAGCAATTTGACAACCGTTACATTTAAAGCAAGAATAAAACTTACAGTAATTTTTAGCAACACAATTTTGCGGTTATTTTTGCTACCACAACTCAAACCCCTGAAAATGATCTCAGAAGAAGATTGAAAGTACTTGGCAACATTGGGAAATGAATAATAAAATTTTTATAGCTCGTTTCTTACATCTTTCAATTATATTACGTGAAAGATTATCCATGGGTATGAACAGATTTTATTTGAAATGAGCAGAAACAATGATTGCAATTTATTTCATCTGACATGCCTAAAAGAAAGTTTGCTGCCTAAATACACAAATATATATACATATATATATATATATATATGTGTGTGTGTGTGTGTGTGTGTGTGTGTGTGCATATAAAGGAAGATCTGAGAAAAGGGGTAAGGAAGCATATATTTCATTTGGTCAGGTGCAAATGTGTTTGTTAATAATTCTATAAAAGTCAAAATAGCCACAATAGAATCTGAGGTATTTTTAATTATTCTAGATATTTCTTTGTCTAGCAAAGAGAAAGTTACGAGAATACCCTGTTCATGTGAATTTAAGCGTGCTACTAAAATGGCAACTAGGTCCCAACCATGCTTTTTCTACTCGAACAGTTGTGTCGTGGCTTGTACCATGTGACATCCAGTCTCCCGGATGTATAAAAGACAGTTTGCGCTTAGCACGGGGCTGTGGTCATTATCACAGACTTGGGGAAGTTACACCTGCTACTGCGGAAAGACTGTAAATATTGTATATACATCTTGTTTGTATAACTCTGTTAATAAAGTAGTTTAGCTACATTTCTCGGTGTCTATCTTCATTCCACGATACAACACTTCTCTCGCACTTCCCTCTTGTGGATTTACCTTACGTTTACTTGCTTCCCTGATAGCTTCAATCTCCAGAAATTTAAATACAACGTCAATTGCCATCTCCTGTCTTCTTGAATCCCGTTCATCTTTTATCCTTTCTTCAATACCCACTGTGTCCAGTCTTTTCTCTCGTTGTAACCCCTCTGCTTATTAGTGGCGGCCCTGCCTTGCTTGATTGAGGTGAAATTAAGGATAATTCTAAATGATAATAGAATGGTTCTAAATTTTACAAGGCAGCCAGAAACCCTTTGCTTCGGCCAGCCAATAAGAAGAGCACAAAAACTGGACACCAGAACAGTTTATTTGATGTTCATGTTATTGTGCAGTATTAACAAAAGAACCATTCTATTTTCATTTAGAATTATTCACTTGTCAATAAATACTAAAAATAGTATGAAATACATCATTTTTTTAAAAACTGGGATGCTCTAATAATTATGGCCGGTAGTGTATATATATATATATATATCAAAGTGAATAAAGAACGACGAAAATATTAGCAACGTTCTAAACATTAATTTAAAACAGTGCTCAGTATAAAAATAGAACAATCAATATATATTATAAATTATAGTTTAGAACATGTACAAATTACTGTTTACTACAAAAGTGTACATTTTGTTTCGATGTCAAAACAAAATGTACATTTTTATAGTAAACTGTAATTTGTACATGTTCTAAACTATAATTTAAAATATATATATATATATATATATATAGCATAATCCAAATTGGATCTTTTTAATCTAAACTATCAAAGAGATAGGCTGATACATAGACCTCAGTGGATACTATCCAGAGGAATATGATATACATAAAGGAAAAAGCTCAACGCATCATCTGTGTATAATTTATTTTGACAGGTAAGTTTTTGGTACCCATCTCATCACACCTAAAATTGTTTAATTTTATCAGAACATTAAAAACGGGAATTCAAGTGGCATGACCCAGAATGCTTTTTATTCTCTTGGTGTTATAAAGTTGAGTGGTAGAGTAGGGCAAGTTAAATTTTCATCGGTCAAGTGCACAGATTAGGGTACATGTCAACAGCAAAGTCAAGATAAACACCAGCACACACACACACACACACACACACACACACACATATATATATATATATATATATATATATATATATATTCTTCATTTGTAAACGAGTAATTACGCGATCTAGGTTTCTACCATGTGATATCTTCAGTCGATTTGCAATAACTTGAATAATCCTTTTTTTTTCCGTTTTCTTTTTTTAAGAACGCTCACATAACTGTGATTTTTTTTTAACCTTCACCTAACGGGGGATTTTTTGAAGGCGCAATTTTAAAATAAAAAGAAATTATAACGTTTTCATCCATTTTTGTTTGGGAATCTCATAATTCCTAACTTTTCTTCCTGGCACAGTCTATATATTTTACCATTGTTTCCGCGTAATAAATCGTTTACAAATGAAGAATATTCAAAACTTCTACAATATAATTCCATAACTAAATCCACTGCTAAGAAGGTTGGGTCACTATGTCGATCCAGGATGTTTTTTCCGCCTGAATCCATCCTGCATATATACAAGTCAACCATCCGTCCGTGCATGGAATACTGCTGCCATTTATGGTCAGGCGCCGCTGCCGTTCTCCAAAGGAGAGTCTGTAATGTGATAGGTACTGATCTGGAGACTCGACTGCAGCCACTTCCCCACCGACAAAATGTGGCCTCCCTTTGTCTGTTCTATAAATACTTTCATGGCTTCTGCCCGGACGAACTTAAGTCACTGGTGCCTCCTCAACAGGTGTTTACTCGTGCAACCAGACTGGCAACTGGGTCCCACCCATTCACAGTCAGGTTAGCCAAATGCAGACGACAATTCTACTCCTGCAGCTTCTTCTCTCGCACTTCCCGCCTGTGGAACTCGCTCCCATATTCTTGCTTTCCTGACGGCTACAACCTCCAGAAATTTAAATGCAATGACAATACTCATCTATTAACCACTGGACTCTAGCTCTCTCCCCACCCCGTATATCCTTTCCTTTTTCTCCACCTATGTATCTGTCATCGCACCTGCATTCTCAGCTTTCTATTGTTCCTTTCTAACTAGTTTGTACTCCTCACTATTTTCTAATTAATCTTTTTTCAGTTATGTAGCCCCCAGCTCATCAGTGGCATTTCTGCCTTGCTCGGGGAGAAATGATTAAAAAAAAGTATTGAACATTTTTAATACAACTGTGTTCTGGTTTAATTTATTATGACCAAATCGAAGTAATTAAACAATATATATATATATATATATATATATATATATATATATATATATATATATATATATACAAGTGAATAAGAACAAAAAAAACGTTTAAAACATTAAAACAGTGCTCAATATAACAATAGAACAATGAATATTTAATATTAATTATTACGTTAGAACATGTGCAAACTACAAACTACGATAAAATTTTACATTTTGTTTCGACATTGAAATAACACTGTGTCATAAATTAGTTAATAATTATTACTATCATTAACTACCTGATGAGACATTGCACTTTCAATGTCAAAACAAAATGTACAATCTTGTAGTAGTTTATAGTTTGCACATGTTCTAATTTAATAATTAATAATAAATATATATATTTATAATACGTATGCATATAAATAATTCCATACACTCCCACACAAATTGGAATGGGTTAAACTAAAATCTTATTTAAAAGATAATTTAAAGTCATTTTTATGACGGCATTGAAAAATAATCTCATTCCCTGGTTTAAGAACCGGCTAGTTTTCTAAATTGAATTGTTTTAATTTTATTTTTATCTAAGCATAAATTACGTTTCTTTCTGAAATTATTGGGGGTTTGCGATTTATCTATAATATTTCATGTAATTTGTGGGGAGAGGTTTCTGTCCTTTATTTACAGAAATATTTAGAAAGAGCTGTTTGGTATTTTAGATGAAATTCAGAGAAAGAGAGCATTTTAAATATCGGTTTGTGCCTGTCACTGTCGATTCGTCTGTCATTATCGGTGTCCAAATAGTTAAACATATTTGAAGACTCCAAATTCAACGGTGCGAAACAGTATCACCATTCATAAGTATAACTGTCACTTTTCATTTTATCTTTAAGGGTCTACTCGGATTAATTCAACTGTCATCAGTATAGTTTAGGCTATTAAAGCGATCCTGTCGCATCCCATTTATCAGTTAAAGTTTGAGTTTTTGTAACGGCATATCAACCTCTGTTGGTTATTTAATGCCAAAAAGGTGAGGTTTTAATATATTTTTTTAATGTTCGGTTATAATGAGAAGGTTGATTTAGTAAGATTTTAACGAAAATTTTTTGTTTTTATTTTTATTTTATTTTATTTTAGAAAACTGAAAATGTCTTCTAGTTCTGTTTTAAAAAATGTTTTACAGAGAATAATATTTTTTCCTTCAAAATCTGTTATGGTCATAATTTTTTCTTTAAAAGTGTATTTTTATACTTTCATAGTGTTTTGACTCTAGTTTGGAAGCTAACTATTTACCCATAGCTGGGACCCTAACAGATACTATCACTCCGGGCCAGGGTGGACCTGAGAACTACAGCAATTAAGAGGTGGTTCCATGCTCCTCACAACCTCCCAATCAGAGGCCTTGCTGCTAGATGCAGTTTATCGTCATGCCCAGGACCATTTATCAGTTAGGGTCGTGGAGGCACTACATTTACTGAAACCATGACAGCAGTTGTGTGTCTAGGGCAAGATAGTCTGAGGAGGCCGTTCCCTTTTCAGGCTGGTTTTGAGTTCAAAATTTTCTTAACCTGGTTGTCACCTCAAAAGAAAGGGAGATAGTCTTTCTAACTAATAATCTTCTCTAAATAAAGGAAGATGGATTCATGCCTGTTACAAAGACATTAGCACAAGGCGAACAAACTGTACTGTAAACCATTCGAATAGAGGAGACACCGCATCTCTTCTTTATATGCCGTGTCAATTCAGGACATGAGGGACACATAAGAGAGAGAGAGAGGAGGAACAAATAAAAGAAAGAAGAGGAACAAATATGAGAGAGACAGAGAGTTAGAGAGAGAGGAGGGACACAAGAGCGCGAGAGGAGGGACACCTAAGAGAGAGGAGGGACAAATAAGAGAGAGAGAGTGAGAAGACGAACAGATAAGAGAGAGAAGGGTCATAAGTGAGAGCGAGGCGGGACACATGAGAGAGAGAGAGAAAGAGAGAGGAGGAACAGATAAGAGAGAGAAAAGGGACACAGAATGAGAGACACGAGGGCACGTGAGAGAGAGGGGAAGGACAAATAAGGGAGAGTGGAGGAACACATAAGTGAGAGAGTAGGGACACATAGAGAGAGAGAGAGAGAGAGGAGGAACACATAAAAGAAAAAGGAGGAACAGATATGAGAGAGAGAGAGAGAGAGAGAGGAGAGGCATATAAAAGAGAGGAGGGACAAATAAGAGAGAGAGGAGTGACACAAGAGAGAGAGAGAGGAAGAACAGATAAGAGAGTGATGAGGGGGACAGAATGAGAGAAAGGAGGGTACATGAGACAGACTGGAGGGACACATAAAAGAGAGAGAGAGAGAGAGAGAGAGAATGGAGGCGCACGTGAGAGAGAGACACGCATGAGAAAGAAAATAATTCAGCCGTTTTTATATGTTGAAAAGACATATATTTACATATTTTTGATCTGCACGCCAATCCCACTATGGTTAGAACCAGTGAGCTCTTGAAGCCATCGCAGTATTTGTTAGATTAATACATTGTTTAATAGCATAGGTGCTACCGCTTACTCTGGGGTATATTTTGCTTTTATATATATATATTTTTTTTTTCTTTTTTAATCGTATCACCCCGAACAAGGCGGTAACGCCACTGATGTGCAGAGGGCTACGTAATAGTGAAAAGATTGGAAAAGAGAAAGCTAGAAACCACATCCTAAACAGGGGACAAGGGATGAGCCTCTTAACCTGTTCACTAGACGTATAATCGTGTCGCCCCAAGCAAGGCATTTTACTGCCACTGTTGTGCAGGGGGTTATATAGGAGGAATGTTATGAGAAAAAGTGACAGGTTACAGGGGGTGTCAGGAATAGGGTAAGAGAAGGATGAAAATGATGAGAGTGGGGTGGACGGAGAAAGGAGCATGAGGGTGTGGATGGAAGTTAGTAAGACAGGAGATGACTATTGAAAAAAGAAATGAGGTGGGCGAGCATTTGACCTTTTTTTGTATATTTTCAAATATTTATCCAATATTGGCTACAAAAGGATATTTCCGAAAGATATCTAAACCTGTGGGAAGTTACCAACGTTTTTTTTTTGTTTTTTTTTGTTTTTTTATTTATTCCTTTTTCAACTTCCTATAGTAGATATCGACTCGGAACGAGAAATCGCGGAGCCGAGTTCGAATTCAAGCTGAATTCCTTGCATTCACTTACGCACAAATACCCTTAGGAAAGGTATTAATCCGGCACTTCCTTCCAGTTATGGGTTAAATAACAGGACAGATTGGGTTCTATATCCTTGGCTGGCAACCAGTCTACCGTAAAAAGTAATGGCAACCTACTGCAAGATAATCTTTTGCCCAGTTAATCATGTCTCTTTCGAGACATTATCGCCCAAGCGGGTATCATGTATGGCACTTAGCTGACTGATATATGATTAAATGTGGTTTCAATGCAGTTACAACTTGCCTGCAAATAATAAAAACGAGGAGTTCTACAATTGCTACTAAGCAGTATAAAACCTAGAATAAGAAGTTTAGCTAGTAAGCACCAAAGTCAACCATCGTATAGAAACATTAAGGTAAGCCATCAAACGTCCCTAAAGTAGGAACCTTACTCAGTAAGATCCAAAGTCGACCTTCGCATTGAAAACATTGAGATAAGCTATCAAATTACCCTGGAATAAGCGTTTTAACCAGAAAGCACTACAGACAACCATCAGATTGAAAACATTGAGATACAGAAGGATACTGAGAATTCTATGAACACTGTATTTATATAAAAGACTGGACCATCCTTTTAAAATTATATCAATATTTTTCGATTCTGACAATGACGCAGACGAAGAACGGTGTGAAGTAGGGGAATCACCAAAAATTCACCAATTAAATTTACACTATTTTTTACAAGTGAACCAGTCTATTTGTCTATCATCATGATTACGATTGCTGCGGCACATTAGGGTCGAAGGGACACTGTGTACCGCACATGCAACTTTAGTAGTGTATCTTGGGCAACATCACCTGACGGAGCCCAAACTCACTCCAGGGTTTTTGGATTAAGCATTCCCCTTCTCTTAAACTCGTTGCTAACCAAGGCTATAATGTTCAGTCTATTATTTACTCATAGGTGGGGAGAAGATTAATACCTTTTCTAAAGGTATATTTGCTTAAGTGAATGTAACAAACGTGATTGGAATTTTAACTCTGCTCTACGATTTCTTTATTTCAAATCGCCATCCAGTGTCCTCTTCAAAAGATCAGTAGTTAGTCAATCAGTTAAGTGCTATACGTGATACACGTTTGGGTGATCATGTCTCGAAAGAGACGTGACTGACTAGGCAAACAATTTTCCCGTAGTAGGCTACGATTTCTTTCTGCTGTAGACTGGTTGCCAACCAAGACTATATAACCCAATCTGTCCTGCTCTTCAACCCATAGCTGGGGATAGATGAGATGGATTAATACATTTCACAAGGTAAGAGAATGTAATGAATTCAACTAGAATACGAACTCGGCTCTTCGATTTCTCATTCCGAGCCGATATCAATTGCACCACAACGCACATTCGTAGTCTGTCAGCCAATCAAGTGTCATACGTGATACCCGCTGAGCGATCATGCCTCGAAAGAAACATGACTGACTGGGCAGATGATTATCCCACAGTAGGTTGCCATTACTATCGGCGGGAAACTGGTTGCCAGCCAAGGCTATAGAATCCAATCTGTCCCATTATTTGACTCATACTTAGAGGAAGAAGAGATGTATTATTTTATTACGTAATAATTAATGTGGGATCAGTTTATTACTTCATAACAATAGAAAAACGATCCCCCACTTTATAACCAATAGAAGCCTTAATCATGATTCCAACTATTATATTCAGTCAGTCAGATAAATGCCATACGTAATACCCGCTGGGCGATCATGCCTCGAAAGAAACATAACTGACTGGGCAGATGATTATCCTGCAGTAGGTTGCCATTACTTTCGGCGGGAGACTGGTTGCCAGCCAAGGCTATAGAACCCAATCTGTCCTGTTATTTAACCAATAACTGGAGAGAAAAGAAGGATTAGTACCTTTCCCTAGTGTATTTGCACATAAGTGAATGCAAGGAAATTCAACTGGAATCTGTAGTGTATACAAGTCATGAAATATAAAATTTACTTTTCCCGGTGACCTTGTGTCCAACTTCAGAAAATAATTTTAGCGGCGAACAAAATTGTCTTTTATTTTTGCTATTGATTTCAACTTTAGGTTGCTAAGTTCAATGGAAGTTGGGGTCTGCCCTGTAACCTTTTCATTGCGATACCCGACTGTTCTTAAAGGTCAGTTGTGCCGGCCACTGGCTCTCAAGTCACTGGTCACTGATATTAAGTCGAAGATGGGAAGGAGGAAAGAAACAAGGAAAGAAAGTGGAGGACAGTATTAACCCTAGAAGAGGAGGAGAAAGTCTTGATGTTTGGGTTTGAAAGTCACAATGGTGATAAGTGATCAATCATTCAGTACATATATGATAAGATGATGGTGGTAGGTGGCGGTGATGACAGAGATAGAGAGAGGTTGCGGTAGGAGTGAGAATAAGGAGAATTAAAATATGGCGGGAAAGAAATGCAGATTGGAGGGTGATGAAGAACTAGAAGTAAAGAAGAAGAAAAAAAGGAAATTGAGAGTGAGAAGAAAGAAAAAAGCAAAGAATAACAAGAAGAAAAAGAAAAGGAAGAAAATAAAAGGAAGTGTAAAGATAAAAAAATACGTAAAGAAATATGAAAAAAAAAAGAATGGAGACAACAAAGAAGATAAAAGTAAAAAAAAACAGTAGAAAAAGAAGATGCGTTTTTACAATAATCTTTACCCAGTCAGTTAAGTGCCATACGTGATACACGCTTGGGCGATCATGTCTCGAAAGAGACATAACTGACAGGGCAGAAGATTATCCCGCAGTAGGTTGCCATGGCTTTCTGCGGTAGACTGGTTGCCGACCAAGGCTATAGAACCCAATCTGTCCTGTTATTTGACTCATAGCTAGCGGGGGAAGAGATGTAGCATATTATTAAGTAGTAATTAGTGGGGGATCAATTTATTACTTCATAACAATAGAGAACAGATCCCCCACTTTATGCTCAGTAGAAGTTTTAATTGTTTCTAACTATTATGTTCAGTCAATTAAGTGCCATACGTGATCCACGCTTGGGCGATCATGTCTCGAAAGAGACATGACTGACTGGGCAGAAGATTATCCCGCAGTATGTTGTCATCACTTTATGCGGTAGACTGGTTGCCAGCCAAGGCTATAGGACCCAAACTGTTAGTTATTGAATCCATAACTGCAGGGAAGAGACGGATTAATACCTTACCCAAGGGTATTTGCGTGTAAGAGAATGCAAGTGAAGACAAGTAATTGAGTTGGATTTCGAACTCGACTCCCCGATTTCTCGTTCCAAGCCGATATCCACTGCACCATAACGCACACCCTTTACCCAGTCAGTCAGTTAAGTGCCATGCGTGATACACACTTGGGCGATCATGTCTCGAAAGAGACATGACTGACTGGGGAGAAGAATATCCCACAGTAGTTTGCAGGTTTCATGTTGAATTACTAATCTGTGGTGGAAATTCTCAGCCTCAATGTAGAAACTATTCAGAAGTGTCCTGGTGATGTCAACCCTTTTCAATTTCTGCTCTAGTGTTGGAATTCTTGAGACCCATTTCGTAGACAGCTTTTTCATCCCCAAAAAACAGTATGGACCGAACCAGAACTAATGTCTGTTTACTGAGCTATCTGCTGGACGATAAGACGCCTGTCATCCAAAACCATATGGTGAATGACATCAGCTTGACCATCAGTGGATAATGCTATTTCAGCGACCTGACTTTTGCTAGCCCCGTCCCGCATGAATTCTACCGCCCACTTCTTTACAGTCGCATTGGAAAGGAAGTAAGTCCTCAGCAAGTGTCTATACCATGTCCTCATGGATTTCCTTGGGTTTCATAACTTTCTTTCGCAGATAATTTAAGACTTATCACTCAGTCAGTTAAGTGCTATACGTGATACACTCTTGGTCGATCATATCTCGAATGAAGACATGACTGACTGGGTAGAAGATTATCCCTCAGTAAGTTGCTATTACTTTCTACGGTAGACTGGTTGCCAGCTAAGGCTATAGAACCCAATCTGTCCCGTTATTTAACCCATAACTGGAGGGAAAAGTTATATTAATACCTTTCTTAGGGGTATTTGCGCGTAATTGAAGGTAAGGAATTCAAGTGGAATTCGAACACGGCTTTCCGATTTCTCGTTTCGAGCCGATATCCACTGCACCACAACGCACATCCTACAGCTCATCAGGATTCTGTTTTGTACATTTTTAGATTTTTCTTTGTATGGGCTTCACCTGCGCAGAAATTAATACAGAAATTATTTTTCTAGTTTTATAAGTAATAATGTCTTGCCACCAGGAAATTGTTCAGCTATGGCTCATCTTTCTGGGTGAGGCTAAGAACTTTTTGAATGATCCTCATATTTTTTACGTTTGGAATTGTATTATTACACAGAAAATGGTATGACGCAAAGTTTGTTTTTTTGTTGTTTTTTGTTCATTTCTGTTACGAAAACCCTAAAAAGAAACATTTATTAATGCAAACATGATGAGTACAAAATGTATAGCAGAGACGGATAATAATACAAAAAAAACCCCGATTCAGCCAAATATTATTTCTGATTAAATGCGAAATAACATCACGGTTTTATTATTCTTCTAGTAGATGTGCGTTGTGGTGCAGTGGATATCGGCTCGGAACGAGAAATCTGAGAACTGAGTTCAAATTCCAATTGAATTCGTTGTATTGACTTACGCGCAAATACCCCTGGGAAAGGCATTAATCCGTTTCTTCTCTTTCTAACTTTGAATTAAATAAGAAGACAGATTGGGTTCTAGTGCCTTGTTTGGCAACCGGTCTACCGCAAAACTATTGGCAACCTACTACGTAAAAATCTTCTACCCAGTCAGTCATGCATGATCGCCTAAGCGTGTATCACGTATGGCACTTAACTGACTACTAGAATTAGTAATTTATAACGAAATTCTTATTCTTCATATCGTGTTCTTTAGCGCGTAAATATTCATGGCTCTCCACATTTCCCTATATTTTCTCGCTCCAAGCAATCTTTGTCTCATAGATATCAATACAAGTCCCTGTCTTGTCATCCATTTACACAAGATCTTCAGTGGTTATTTTCCTCTAAACATCTTTGCTTCAATATATCATGTGTGTTTAAAATTCTATGAATAATCTTTTCTTTATTATTCTGAGTAAAGCTGTATTTTCGCTCCTAATATTCTCGTGCTCATATATTCTGTCAGTTGTTTTCTCAGTATTTTTTGTAGAACCGCATAATTGTTGTATTAAGCTTCACTTTCAACTGCGGGTCCTGGGCATGATGGTAAACTGCATCCGGCAGCAAAGCGTCTGATTGGGAGTTTGTGAGGAGCATGGAACCACCTCTTAATTGCTGTTATTCCCAGGTCCACCCTGACCCAGAGTGTTAGCACTAGTTAGGGTCCCAGCTATGGGCTAATAGTTAACCCCCCACCAAACTGGGGTCAAAACTTATGAAAGTATAAAAATACACTTTTATAGAAATATATACATAAAAATAAACATTTATAGAAAAAAATTATTCTCAGCAAAACATTTTTGAATACAGAACTAGAAGACATATTCAGTTTTCTAAAATAAAAATAAAAATTTTTCATTAAAATCTGTCTAAATCAACGTTCTCATTATAACCGAACATTTAAAAAACCATTAAAATCCCACCTTTTTGGCATTAGATAATTAACAGAGGTTGGTATGCCATTAAATAAAACTCAAATGAAATTTTCACCTATAATGTGTCCGGCATTTATTGCTATATAAGAGGATTGGTATTGTATAACTTCTCAACACAATGTTTCTTAATTCTTTACTAAGCCTTGATCAGAGTGAATAAATCCGGAGAGAAAATCTATCCTTGGCTTACGCCACTTTCTATTTTTATTCACTAAAAATTCTATCTGTACGCGGTGGTTTGCTCTAAATTTAAATCTGTTTAATCCTAACTATTAGTTAGTTAAGTGCCCTACGTGATACATGCTCGGGCTATGAGTAGGTTGCCATTATTTTCTGCGGTAGATTGGTTGCCAGCCAAGGCTATAGAGCCCAATATGTCCTGTTATTTAACTCATAACTGGAGGGAAGGGAGGGATTAATACCTTTCCCGAGAGAAATGAAATTTTTTCTTTGCACAAATGACATTTATCTGTTTCTCAATACTTTAGTTTTCGGAGGACATGTTTTGCTATTCGAATGTCCCTTTGGATTTCGGAGTCACCTTTTCCGTTATTTGTTGGCAACCAGTCTACCACAGAAATCAATGGCAACCTACTGCGGGATAATCTTCTGCCCAGTCAGTCATGTCTGTTTAGAGACATGATCGCCCAAAGCATGTATCACGTATGGCACTCAACTGACTGAATATCAACACAGCACTGAATGGCCTTTAAATCGATTAATTTGTTTTTTTCCGGCTTATCAACCCCTTGGAAGTTATTTAATGCCAGAAAAAAATATGGGACTGTAAGAATTTTTTTTAGAGATGATAGTGACTTCCTGATATAAGTCCTACTATTTAACACATAGCTGTGGCAGACGCAATAGCTTCATACCTTTCACAAGTGATTTTTAATCGTTTCACCCCCAAGCAAGGCGGTACCGCCAGTGATGCGCAGGGGGCTACATAAGAGCAAAGGTTTAGACAAGAGGAGAGTGAAGAGAAAGATGAACCAGTTACAGTGGGTGTCAGAGAAGGGGCAAGAGAAGGATGGAAACACAGGTGTGAAGACAGTTGTGAAGGTAGAGAGAAAGGAAAAGAACAAGATAGAACAAGATATACGGGGTGATGTAGAAAGAAATGGAGTTAAGTGAATAAGAGATGGGAATTGACATTGCATTTAAATTTCTGACAGTTGCAAAGGCAGAGAGAAAGGAAAAGAACAAGATAGAACAAGATATACAGGGTGATGTAGAAAGAACTGGAGTCAAGTGGATAAGAGATGGGAATTGAGATTGCATTTAAATTCCTGACAGTTGCAAAGGCAGAGAGAAAGCAAAAGAACAAGATAGAACAAGATATACAGGGTGATGTAGAAAGAACTGGAGTCAAGTGGATAAGAGATGGGTATTGACCTGGAGGGTGTAGCCGTCAGAAAGGCAATTATACGGAAGGGAGCTTCACAGACAGGAAGTGCGAGAAAAGAAGCTAATGGAGTTGAATTGACGGCTGCATTTGATTGTTCTAACTCTAAGTGGGTAGGACCTTATTGCTAGTCTAGTTGCACGAGTAAATTCTAGTGGTGGGGGCACCAGTGACTTAAGTTCGTCGGAGCAGTAGCTATGAAAATATTTGTAGAATAGACACATTCCTCCGGCGAGAAAGTGGTTGGTTAAAAATGGCTTCCAAGTCGAGACCTATCACGTTACAGATTCTCTAGTGAATATAATGAACTACCCCGATTGTTATATAGCCCCTTTGTCAGGAACAATGACTATTCGAATGTTGCAACCACGAGGACGACTAAAACTATCTTTGGAACAAACTCGATAATGAAGACTGCTACCTATTCGAGGTTTTTCCCGATGACTGTGGCGGAGGCGATACTCAAATCTTCTGAGGTGACGATTAAATTTCTCAAATCGTAAATCATTTTCGTCGGGGTACCATACAACCCGACTTCTTTACAAAAAACAGTTTTACTTTCACACTTCAAATAATTTCTGTGGGAAATTACCATTCGATTTGAATTCATTGGGGACAAATTTCTCTTCGTCGGGGAACACTCAACCCGATTTCTTCACATAAATCAATTTAACAATCGCATTTCACAATATTCGTTTTTTTTTTGTTTTGTTTTTTTTTGTCATTTCGTCGTTACCATAAGTAAAAACAGATACAATCTGCAACAAACGCCTCTGTCGAAAACCAGACCCCAATGTAAATAAAACATGAAATATATTTTATTTTTATTTTCCATACAAAGACATCTCAAAGTAGAGACATTGCCGTAGAGCGCGGAGGAGTTGTCAGCACCCCACGCACATTGGGCAGACCCGATTTAAACTCAACCATTCGCTTTGACGGTTGTGATCAAACTCGTTAAAATCAAACTATAATTTTACTTCACAACTGTCAGTTAGACGTTACTTCCGCTCTACTAGCCACTGTCTTCCGTTACAAACTTATCTGGGGCAGGAACTGGCATTCATGACCCCTGGCTAGACAAAACAAAAATCTCTAAATCCAACGTATTTCAACGTTTGACATTTCAACAAAATCCTTGCCTTCAAATTTTAAACATGAGCGTTTTTAAGCTCAAATACACTTCACGTCAAAAAATACATGCTGACCAAAAATATCGTACCAACGAATATTTAACACTGTTCCAAAAAAGTATCATATGTCTATGTAGAGCAAGTGTGACCAGAGTTAAAGGAGTCTTAGATACAAACGGACAAATAGAATATACCGGTTTATTGTGTACATTTAGGTACCTCAACTAAATCGCTAAAAAACTGCATAGTATGTATAAAAAAAGGCCCCAAACTTAATAAAACAAACTTTTTCCATAAAAATGTTTATATTATTATTAAGAGGAAAGATCAAAGTAATTTTTAATTATTTTTTAAATTCTTCAATTCCTTTTCGAAATTTTGGCAGAAAGTCTTGTTTTGATTTGAATTAGCGGCTAACCAAAACGTTACGACTGTTTTTACAATGGAAAACGTAAAATTTATATCACCCACTTTTTATAATGGAAAACGTAAAATTTATATCACCCACTTTTTATAATGGAAAACGTAAAATTTATATCACCCACTTTTTTTCCGTTAACAAACTATTAATTTGGAAATTCTCGCCAAAATCAGATAATGGTCGGATTTTAATGAAATTTTCAGTACTCATTCCCGAATAGATGAAAATATTTTTGAAATTATTATTTTTTAAAAACGTTGGTAAATATATTTTTTTTTACCTCTGTTCCCCCTTCCACCTTAAATCCATGAAATTTTAATAAATTTCAGTGTTGGGGTCTATAATTTTGTTAATTGACGCAATTGTGGAATATGAATCATCTATTTTTTTATTTTAAATTATCGAACCGTATCCGAAAATCTGCTCCGAAGAGTAAAATAAAAAATGCAATAAAACTTTGCTATTATTTAATTTGATAAGATTTTAATTGCTTGAATAAGCAATAAAAATTAAAGACATTATAGTCTGAAGAAAAAATAAATTCGATAACTAATGAAATTTTAAAAGAATTGTTTTCATTTTATTTGTTATTATAATAATTTAGAAAGATTTAAAATATTTTTAAAATCTTTAAAGAACTGTTGCGGTTAGATTTTTTAGTTAAGAATTGATTATTATAATGCCTATCAAAAATTAAGAATTTTAATAAAAATCGTTCACGACCCATATTTTTTAAATAATTAAAACTTTTTTTTGTGCATTTGATGTTTGTTTTTGTTTTTTCGTATGGTAATTTATGTGCAAATTAAAATGTCAGAGTTTCCTCCCTTACCCGAAAAAATTGGTACAATTTTGTCACTTATAAATCGCCATACATTTTTATCTCTAATCAAGAAACTGTCAACAATTTCCTGATTTACGGCACGACAGGCCAAAAAGTTCAAATCGCTGATTAAGAAATAGTTTTTTTCCAAATTTCACACTATAGATAAGTAATAATTGTGTAAATCAGATTAATTTAAGATAAAATTTGCTAATTTTCTCAAAATATTGTGTCACAGATGTATATTTCATTTTTGCAAGATTTTTTAAAACCGAGAATTAACTTTTGCTTCCAAATGTGTCGATCGTTCAAAAATGGCGGCAAAGCTCAAAAATTAAAAAAAACATTTTGAACTTTCATATTCCAATCAATATAATTTCTGTTTTAAATAAACCAGAGTATTTTGCTTACTGAAAATAGTAAATTTAATCTTTTAGCTTTCAATTAAAACTAAAATAAAAATTTCAAGAAAACTTTTTCATTTTTAAAAATTCAATTTAAAACTAACTATGCAGTTTTTCGCGATTTAGTGAAGATGCCTATATTATATGGTGCCTTTTGATTATATGTCTGTATGAGACTACTTTGTGTATGTTTATATCTATTCTCCTGTTTTGTGTTTGCAGAGACATTTTTCCTTTTTTATTTTTGTGCATGTGCGATTTGGTGTATGTGTTCTTTATTTTTGTGACATTTCCGGTATCAGCTGTTACAATGTTTAAATGTATACACCTCTACCCTTTACCTAATCTTATTTCTTCTCTGTGCATTTTTTTTAAATATTCTGAATTAATGTAACATTTAATTTTTCGGATTTGACAAAGAATTGTTTAATTTTTACAATTACCGAAATAAATTCTGGATTTAGAACCGTTTATTTATGTACTGAGTTTTCTTTTTTATATTTAATATTATATGGTACGCTCTGTTATCGTAAACAATAAATTAGGGCCTGCAGTTGATGGTACCCTTCGTTCCACTCTTATACATGAGTCCTGCATGCATTTGTATTGAAATATTAGCCATCCACCTACTGAGCAACCTGCACTAAGATTTGTTTAAAGTAAGCAGTTGCTTGTGTGACAAAAAGCATACTCTCTCCATCAAAACAACATAGCCCATACAGTCGCACTGTTTGTCACGCGTTAGGTGTTTCTGATAATCGTATATTGTTTCCGCAGTTTGACCTCCCAGGGACCTTAAATAGATTATATATATATATATATATATATATATATATATATATATATATATATATATAATCATTTCATCCCAAGCAAAGCGTTATCGTCATTAGTACGCAGGGAATTACTGTGAGAGAGAAGATTGTGTACAAGGGGATATGGAAGAAAATAAAAATATTAACAGGATTCAAGAAGGTAGAAGATGGCAAGTGACGTTGTATCTAAACTTTTGGCGATTGTAGCTATCAGGGAAGCAAGTAAAAGAAAGACAGTACCTCCAAAAAGCTCAAAAAAGTATTAAGAAAAAGAAGAATATCGTTAGATTCAAAGAAACGCGTTCATTTAGAGATCCTCCACATGATGCAAAGGAGACAAAAAATAACGCCAAAACACGAAGCAGAGTACAAAAAACTTCACAAGGAGATAAGGAACAAATGCAGACAAGCCAAAGAGGAATGGCTCAACAAGAAATGTGCAGAAGTAGAGAGACTGAGCAGGAACAACAAAGCAGAGATGCATAAAGAGATAAAAGAACTGACAGGACAAAAAACCTGCTCCTCAACAGGATGCATAAAATCCAAGCAAGGGACAATCATATTAGAGAAAGAGGAAATACTCCAGCGATGGGAAGAATACATAAAGGATCTCTTTTGCGACAAGAGAGAACAACCAAGAATACACAAGGAGATGGATGGACCGGAAATACTAAAATCCGAAGTGGAAGCTGCAATGGCCAAAATGAACAGAAACAAAGCACCTGGTCCAGATGGCATAGTAATAGAGCTGCTGACAGCCTTAGAAGAATATGGCATAGAAAAGATTACCGACATAATAAACGAAATTTATAGCAGCGGAATAATACCAGAAGACCTATGCAAGTCGATATTTATAGCGCTGCCGAAGAAACCAGGTGCAAACGAGTGCGAACTACACAGAACTATCAGCTTAATGAGTCACATTACAAAACTGATTGTCAGAATCCTGATGAATAGAGCGAGAAGCAGAATCAGGCCAGAGATAGGGCAGGAACAGTGCGGGTTCGTCAAAGACACTGGAACAAGGAACGCCATATTCATGATTAGGATGCTCTCTGAAAGGGCATTACGAATGAAGAAAGACTTGTACCTGTGCTTCATTGATTACGCGAAGGCATTCGACAAAATACGACACAAAGAATTGATGGAGATGCTGGGCAATCTCGACATTTTTGGCAAAGACATAAGAATAATCAAGAATCTCTACTGGCAGCAAATGGCCTGTATACGGACAGGTAACGACCTCAGTAGATACATAAAGATAGAAAAAGGCGTAAGACAAGGATGTGTCTTTTCACCGGATTTGTTCAACCTATACAGCGAGAATATTTTGAGGACCCTAGATGGCACGCCAGGATTTGTTATTGGAGGCCACAACCTGAACAACATAAGATATGCAGACGATACAGTGCTGATTGCGGACACGGAAAGGAAACTACAAGACCTCATACAGAAAGTAGCAGTGGAGAGTGACAAAAAGGGACTACAAATAAACTTTAAGAAAACTGAGTGCATGGTCATCATCTAAAAGATACAACCCAAAATGCCAAAGACAGGTGGGGGATAACAGAATCAAACAAGTACAAGAATTTAAGTACCTAGGAAGTGTTCTAACAGGAGATGGAAAGTGCGACACGGAGATCCGAAGGCGAATTGGCATGGCAAAGGACGCGTTCCAGAAGATGAGCAAAATACTAACACACAGGAAAATCTCAATAGAAACGAAGAAACGAGTTCTAGACTACTACGTGATGTCAGTTCTTCAATACGGCTGTGAATGCTGGACAATATCATCGAAAATGAGGACAAAACTGGAAGCGGCCGAAATGTGGTTCTACAGAAGAATGCTACGGATATCGTGGACTGAGCATACAAGCAACGACGAGGTGTTAGAAAGAATGGCAACAAAAAGGAAATTTATGCTGAGCATCAGGAAGAGACAACTGAAGTTCCTGGGACATGCAATGAGGAAGGAGAGCCCGGAGAACCTGATACTGACTGGACAGATAGAAGGAAGGAGAGACAGAGGAAGGCAGCGGATAACATATTTAAAGGGACTGATCAGGTGGATGACGGAACGGGGGTTGCCAGGAGCAACAGGAGCAAACATACTAAGAGCCACAAGGGATAGGGAGACGTGGAGAGCCATGATCGCCTACATCCTGAAGGGACAGAGCACATAGAAGAAGAAGAAGAATCTCAACACGCGAGTGAATCGCATACGATGTCACCCTATTAAAAGCAGTCGCGAAAAGAAAACTTTAGTAACTCCTAAAAAGTTATTAAAAAAAATGATCAGTTGTCAGATGATATAATGTAGGGTTGCTCGTCAGCATTAGAAACATTCAACGACGAATTAGAGACAAGATCTATCATCCGCTCCCACATCGGGTCGGGTTCTCCTGCTATCCACCCAGGCGTCCTTGACAAAATCCATCGGAGAATCTGTAATGTGATCGATCCCGAGTTGCTAGCTCAGATACAGTCACTTTTTTACCGGCGCAGTGTGGCTTCCCTGTGTTTCTTCTACAAATATTTTGACGGCGTCTGCTCCGATGAACTTAACTCATTGGTGAATCTATATATGAATTTCCTCGAGCCACAATATTAGCAACTAGGTCCCACCCTTTTACTGTGAAATAAATTGAATGTAAACGCAAATTCTACTCCATTAGCTTCTTTTCTCGCACTTCCGACCTGGGGAATTCTCTTCCGTTTACTTGCTTTCCTGACAGTTACAATCTTCAAGAATTTAAATGTAAATCAATAGTCATCTCCGATTTCACTAACCTACATCCTCTCTCTCATGCTCCTTTCTCCATCCACTCCACTCTCATCAGTATTCTCACCCTTTTCTTACCCACTTCGCGACACCCCTATAACCTGTCACTCTTTCTCATAACTTTCCCCTTATGTAACCCCCTGCGCAACAATGGCAGTAAACTGCCTTGCTTGTGTTTATATGATTATATAAATAAAAGTGTAGAAGTTTAAGTATCTTGGAAGTGTTTTCGAAAAATATGGCATCAAAATTAGAAGATACATTGGAATGACGTAAGATACCATCTTATAGTAACACAATTATGTTAGGAAAAAGAACAGTGCTGAAGCTGCTATGTTATACCAATCCACTTATACGGAACTTTTAATTCCTATTGAAAGTAAGAGGGGTAGCAGAAAACAGCATGTGACCTACCTAACAGCTTGTGTAAATGTATATACAGAACAGAGAGGTGAGAAAAGATAGACAAGTATTACTAAGAGTTACATAGCGTAGATTGTGCAGAGTTGAAGCCGTAGGGAGATGGTTAATGTTTCTTTAATTCAGCCTTGTGTCATATTTAACCGAACTTCCTACAGCTTACAAATTTTATCCAGAATTATCAACAGAATTATCAGAAGGTTATCATCAGAAGGTTGGTAGCAGGTCGGAATGTGTGAATTTAGTGTGGAAGAGTGGAAGAATAATTATTTTTCATGTTAAAATAGAAATTTATTAAAAGAAAGGAATTACATGAATTGTGATAGAAATTAATGTTCTATTAGAAAGTTAAAGGTATCAAGAAATGTTCGTAGTAGTAATTTGCTGGAAGAGTTCATGCGTACGTACGTATCTATGTATTAGCGTTTGTTTGGTAGAAATGTCTTTGAATGGGAAAGAAGTAAAAGCAATCAGCACACGAGAAAGAAGGAGAAAGAGAAGAATAAGCGACGCGACCTATGTCCTGGTCGTGGTGAAAGTTTCTCCCATTACAATTTAGTTGCTTCGTCTCGATACTCTCATCTGACTGACTGACGCTGATCGAAGTCATTTATAGTCATCTAGATTTTTCGCACTTGATCGCTAATTCGTTTTAGTTTTGCAAATCGCTTCCATTGGTCAGAATATCAATTTAACATCTACTCGCGAAATCCGGTTTCGACACATTGTTAATCATTTTTCTATTTGGGAAAAAACAGGATTTCACACATCATTGTTAATTTTTGTAAACTCGAAGAAAAAGTTGGTTTTAATTTTTAATTTCCTATTTTCCACAGAAAATTACTACTTTGTGAAAAAAAGGAATACTTCGATTGCCAGCAATCCTCTCAAGATAGCTACCATTGTAGCTAAAAAAGACGAAGAAAAATGAACAGTTTAATCAAGATTAAGATAGGCGGAAAGAAAGTGGCAAGATTTGTTTTCTGTTAATGAGCAACATGGCGAATGGTTAGATTGAAAAGGGAGATAACCCAATTGTAACGTTCGTTCAAAAAGTGCCTCTTCAAGAGCAGCAGTTTCCTGCTTGGTTCAGTCTCTTAATTTATTCGAAAAAGATCTGGACCTTATAAAAGCACACGGATTTTTTTTTTTTTTTTTTACCGCAGACATCCGAGGGAGAAGAAGTGAGATTGTTCATAGTGTTTTGATTCGCGCCAAAGGCAATATTCAAATGAGATTTTGAAGATTGTGGTGGGATGTCAAAGTTACGCGATTAAAGGGAGACTACTCGTTGATATCGATTGTGGCATTGTGATGATGTGTTTATTTGCAGACCACATTAACCCATTTAATCTGCAACGTGTACAACGATATAAATGAGGGTTGAAAATGTTATACGAGGAACACTGCCATTTTACTAAACGGACCAGAGAAAAGACTGGATACAGGGGGTATTGACCATCAGATAAAAGATGAATGAAATTCAAGAAGATAGAAGCTGGCAATTGACATGGCATTTAAATTTTGGGAGATTGTAGCTATCAGGGAAACAAATAAAAAGAAGGGAGTTTGACAGGTGGGAAGTGCGAGAAAAGAAACTATTGGAGTAGAAGGGATTTAGTAAGTGAGTTGTTCTTATGAACTAAATGGCGCATACCAGAGTAACACCGGTGTACACATTATAAGGGATTTTGAAAGTTTTACTACATTTTAAAAATATATATAATGGCGATTAAAATACGCCCATCCCGTAAAAAAATGATAACAAGATATTATCAATATTTTTTTATAATCGTGTGGCCCCAAGCAAGGCACTTTACTGCTACTGATGTACAGGGGGTTATATAGGAGGAATGTTATGAGAAAGAGTGACAGATTACAGAGGGTGTCAGGAATAGAGTATGAGAAAGAAGAGAATACTGATGAGTGGGGTGGACGGAGAAAAAAGCATGAGAGAGAGGATGTAAGTTAGTGAGACAGGAGACGACTATTGACTTTAAATTTGAATTCTTGAAGATTGTAGCTGTCGGGAAAGCAAGTATGCGGAAGAGAATTCCACAGACGGGAAGTACGAGAAAAGAAGCTGTTGGAATAGAATTTGCGTTTACAATTTATTGGTTTCACAGTAAAATGCTGGGACCTAGTTGCTAATCTTGTTGCTCGAGAAAATTCATATATAGGGGGTACTAGTGAGCTAAGTTCATCGGTGCAGAAGCCGTGAAAGTATTTGTAGAAGAGACACAGGGAAACCAAACTACGTCAGTGATAAAACGACTGTATTCTAGCTGCCAAGTCGGGATCGATCACATTACAAGATCTTTAGGAAGAGATTTTGTCTGCTAAGAAAATCAAAACTCTGATACTTACTTTGGCTAGAACCAGACTTTGAGATTTGAAAAAAGAAATCACTCGACCGGCGGTCGAGAAAGAGGGAAAATTTACTCGCCCCAAAATCATTTTACTCGACCGACTCCATTTTCTTACGTAAACATAACACGAATCGATGACGAAAAACAAAAAATGAAATTTTAATTAAAATTTCGAACGTGTTAGAAAGGATTTAAAAAATTTCAAAAGTAATAACAAAATTTGATCTTTCCTCTTAATAATAGCGTAAACATTTTGATGATAAAATTTGTTTTTATTAGTTTGAGCATCATGATATATTGGGGTTTTTTTTTGTGTTTTTCTTTTGTTTTTTGACAATTGAGTGGAGGTAGCTAAATTCTCAGCGATTTTCTATAAAAAAAATTACTTGTATAATTTGTTTTTCGGTACGTGGCTGAAAAAAGCATGCATATTTTTTCTTTAAAATGCACGTTTTTACTTTCAGTAAGCAGGGAGGAAATATAGGATAATATTTTTCCAAGTGAGCTTTAATCTGGGAGACAGACATTTTAGCTCCACTCTGGAAGCGTTACATAAACGAATGCTTACACTGACCGGGACGATAAAAGCCAAGAGTTCAATAATGTCATTATAGGTCATTCTAAGTAACTTGTGAATCTTCAATGGCATACTTTTGAGTTGTAATAGAATCAGATTTTCTTTTTCATTGCGAGATTTTTAATCAACCGCGGGCGAGTAAAGCAATAAATTTTAATCGCCCAATTAAGTCTTTAATCGTCTGAGTCGATCAGGCAAGTGAAATCTCAAAGGCTGGCTAGAACACTAACTTCCAGCCTTGGTAGGAAATACAAAACTATTTCAACTACCTCGTAGACTTTTAAAGCCGAATGTGGTTCAAATCACAATTGGCATGAAATAACTAGATTGAACTCACAACTGTAGTATTAATCACTCAGTGTAGCTTGAGTATTAATCACTCAGAGCTTGAGTATTTCCTAATTTTCCTGTCTGAATCCATCCTGCACATATATAAATCTACCATCCGTCCGTGTAGTAAATACTGCTGCCACATTTAGTCGGGTGCCCCTGCTATTTACCTCGAGGTTCTTGACAAAATCCAACGGAGAATCGGTAATGTCATTGATAACGACTTGGCAGCCCGGCTATAGTCGCTCTCTCACCGGCGTGACGTGGCTTCCCTGTACACCTTCTACAAATACCTTCAAGGCTTCTGCTCCAATGAACCTAGCGCATTGTTGCCCCCTAGGTATGAATTTACACGAGCTATTAGATTAGCAACTAAATCCCACAATTTTACAGTGAAACCTATAAAATCTAACCGCAATTTCTACTCTAATAGCTTCTTTTCTCGCCTATGGAATTCCCTTCCATATACTTGCTTCCCCGACAGCTACAATCTCCAGAAATTTAAATGTAAGGTCAATAGACATCTCCTATCTCACTAACTCTCATCCATTCTCTCAAGCTCTTTTCTCCATCCACTCCACCCCTCACACATATTACACCGGTATTCTCATTCGTCTATTAATTGGAGTAGATATATCTCTCTATCGCCCGGTTCACACTCCACCCATGTCTATTGAACAGGTTAAGAGGCTCATCCCTTGTTCCCTGTTTAGGACGTGGTTTCCGGCTTTCTCTTTTCCAATCTTTTCACTATTACGTAGCCCCCTGCACATCAGTGGCGTTACCGCCTTGCTCGGGGTGATACGATTAAAAAAGAAAAAGATATATATATATAAAAGCAAAAAAAAAAAAAATTACTCTCCTCCTGACATTTCCTATCACTAACACATCTTTCTCATCACTTTCCCCTATATAACCCCCTGCGCAACAGTGGCAGTTGAATGCCTTGCTTGGGGTGAAATGATTTTAAAAAATTATACTTTTTTAATTTATTTTTGCTGCTTTCTTTTCTTTCTTCTTTTTCTGTGATCTCAACCTCTTTTTCATTTTTTTTATCAGCCACCAAATTATACCTCGTTATTTCGGCAATATTTTTTTCTCTGTTATTTGCTTTTTTTTTTCCGTTTTCTTTCCAATCTTTGTCTATTCTTCCAATCTCATTCCTTCTAATTCTTCCAATCTCATTCCTTCTAATTTGTTTCTTCTGTACTCATTTCTTACTGACGTCCTTTATTTGTTACTTTTTTCCTTTTTGTTTCTTTCTTTTTTATATTTATTAACTCAGTCTCGTCTTTCATTCTTTTTTGTATTTCTTTCTCTCTTTCTATGATTTTCTTTCATTCTTTCTTTTCTTTTTTCTTTCTCTCTTTCTATGATTTTTCTTTCATTCTTTCTTTTCTTCTTTCTTTCTCTCTTTCTATGATTTTCTTTCATTCTTTCTTTTCTTCTTTCTTTCTTTCTTTCTATGATTTTCTTTCATTCTTTCTTTTCTTCTTTCTTTCTCTCTTTCTATGATTTTCTTTCATTCTTTCTTTTCTTCTTTCTTTCTCTCTTTCTATGATTTTCTTTCATTCTTTCTTTTCTTCTTTCTTTCTCTCTTTCTATGATTTTCTTTCATTCTTTCTTTTCTTCTTTCTTTCTTTCTTTTTATGATTTTCTTTCATTCTTTCTTTTCTTCTTTCTTTTTCTCTTTCTATGATTTTCTTTCATTCTTTCTTTTCTTCTTCTTTCTTTCTTTCTTTTTATGGTCTTCTTTCATTCTTTCTTTTATTTCTTTCTCTCTTTCGATGAGCTCAGTCTCGTTTTCGTTATAATCAACGTATTACTTTCACTATCTTATCTCTTCAATTCATTCACTACTCTTTCTTTCTTTCTTTCTTGAAAATGTTTCTGCCTCTTCTTCGTTCACTCTAACCTTTTCATTCCCTTCCTTATTTATTTCTACATTTATTTTCTTTCATTCTATAATATCAGTCTCGTTTCTTTTTTAATTCATTCTTTTTTCTTTTTTCTTTCTTTCTTTTTTTCTTTCTTTCTTTATTCATTTATTGCTTGCTTGCCACCTTTATTTGTTTTTTTATTTGTTTCACTTCTTTCATGGTCGCAGTGTCGCTTATTATCGCCCTTTTATTACCATCATCTTATTTTTTTCAGTTCCTTCGTTTTTCTTTCTTTCTTTCTTTCTTATCCCACATTTAGTTCTTTCTTCATTTTTTTCTTTTCATTCCTGCTCCTTCCCTTTTATCTATCTTCTTTCGTTTATATCATTCCTTGTGTTTTCCATTGTTAATTATTTTCAATTTTCTTCTCCCATATTAAATTGGGAATATTTTTTCTTCAGTTATTTTATCTTGTTTTTCTTATTCAATGTCAGTCAGTTAAGTGCCATACGTGATATCACGGTTGGGCGATCATGTCTCGAAAGAGACATGACTGACTAGGCAGAAGATTATCCCGCAGTAGGTTGCCATTGCTTTCTGCGGTAGACTCGTTGACATCCAAGGTTATAGAACCCAATCTGTCCTGTTATTTAACCCATAACTGGAACGAAGAGACAGATTAATACCTTTCTCAAGGGTATTTGCGCGTAGATGAATGCAATGAATTCAACTGGAATTTGAACTCGGCTCCCCGATTTCTCGTTCCGAGCCGATATCTACTGTACCACAACACACATCCGCCATCTTATTCAATACTTGTCCAAAATTTCGAGTTATTTCGTTTCTATTTTTTTTCACTCCTTCTTTCCCATCTTTTTTTCTTATTAATCTGACGTTTAATTTATTTGCCTTCACTCTCCTTTTACCGTATTTTTATCTTCCATTTGCCCTTTCTCTTCACCTTCTTGTTTTGCGTTACACCCTCTCTAACTTCCCCTCTCTCTCTCTCTCTCTCTCTCTCTCTCTCTATCTCTATCTCTTTCACAATACACACATGCACACACTTTTTCTCTCTTCTTCTGTTAATTTTCTTTGCATTTCATTCTTTCTACCAGGTTTTCCTCTCATTCTTTCTCGTAGTCTTTATCCTCTTCTTCACCCTTCTTTCACCATTCTTGACTACATTTCCCTCTATCAAAACCGTGGCTTCCTTTCTTACGTCAGCACCGGTACCACGACGCCATGTTGCTCAATCTCGCTCTGCCAATTACTAATTCATAGTGCAGTTTCGAGAGCATTTATCGCCACCACGCTGGTTGCATTTCTGGCCCACGTCAATCTTCATTGCCAATTTATTAAAGATTGAAGCGTCGAGTTTGCGCGAGAGAGAAAGCAAGGGAAGCCCTGTGTCGTCCAGGCAGGAAGCGAAAGTAATATGTCCCCATCATAACGAACACGGGGCTTCCGTACCCATCTCCAGTCGCAGGTTCCACTGATTCTAGACAGTGTCTATAAGTAGGTATGAATTATATATTTGTGTTTGTTGGATCGGGACATTTTAACAATATGGGGAAAGTCAAGGTAGGAACAGTTATTAGTAAAAGAAAGCAAAAAAAAAAATACGATGAAGACAAGGAAACAGGGGACGTTGGCGATAGACAAGGCTTATTGATAAAGATGGGATGCAAGTATTATGCACCTGAATGCGAAAATGTATTGACATAAGTAACAGGATAAATACGAACATACTAGGAGACAATGGTAAGGAAAAATGTCATCAGTATGTCATAATCCCAAATGCACAAATATCTATGTAAAGACTGACATAGATAGATAGATAGATAAATAGATAGATAGATAGATAGATAGATAGATAGATAGATAATCAAAAGGCTGAGATAGATAGATAGATAGATAGATAGATAGATAGATAGATAGATAATCAAAAGGCTGTGATAGATAGATAGATAGATAGATAGATAGATAGATAGATAGATAGAATCAAAAGGCTAAGATAATAAAAGGATAAGATAGATAGATAGATAGATAGATAGATAGATAGATAGATAATCAAAAGGATAAGATAGATAATAAAAGATAAGATAGATAGATAGATAGATAGATAGATAGATAATCAAAAGGCTAAGATAGATAAAAGATAGATAGATAGATAGATAGATAGATAGATAGATAGATAGATAGATAGATAGATAGATAATCAAAAGGCTGAGATAGATAGATAGATAGATAGATAGATAGATAGATAGATAGATAGATAGATAGATAGGAAATGAGTGAGCTCAACTGATTCTTGTTTATTGATGACAATGTTTGCATTTTTTTGGTGTTAGGTACCGCCACTTATTTTCTATCCCCAAGTTTTGTATTGGTTTATTAAAAATAAGTTTTTTTATGATGTTTTAATATTAGCTTTAATTAAAAGTTAAATAACTGAATTTACTATTTCAAGTTTGCAAAATACTCTGGTGTATTTCAAATCGAAATTATATTGATTGGAATCTGAAATTCAAAATTCAAAATTTCAAAAGTTATCATTTTTTCGATTATTTTGACAGGTTGACAAGTTCGTAAACAAAGGTTTATTCTCGGTTTTAAAAATTTTGCAATAATAAAATATACATCTGTCTCACGTTAGTTTTGGAAAATTAGTAAATTTAAAGTTAAATTACTTGTTTATAGCATGAAATTTAGAATAAAATTTCTTAATCAAGGAAGTCATAGCTATCTGACCTGTTAAGTGAGTGATGACAGCCAGATGTGTTTGAGACTTTGAAGAATTTAAAAAAATATTTTTGAAACATTATAAATTATTATTTAAAAAGAAAAAAGTGATAATTCTTATAAAAAATTATTATTCATCAGAAAACATTTCTTTTCTTCAGACTATGATGTCTTTCATATATATATATATATATATATATATATATATATTTTCTAAACATATGCTATTAAATATAAGAGACAATGAATGTCTATTATGTTTAATCATGAGCCGTTCTAAACGTCGTATTTTTGCTTTAATTTCAGTTGAAAATAAAGACAAAAATTCTCCAACATTTGGATAATTATTTATTGGTTTTTTTCTAAGCTTTCGGCTCACATGAGCCATCTTCAGAGAGGTAGTTTAAACTGAAATATTATAAAAACCACCATCACCGACGATTTTATTTTGTGTTGACATAAAACTCCGCTTGGCAACGGCAATATTTACCAAAAATAATAAACGCAGTTCTTAAGTTTGCGATGCGGTTTTATGACGTCACACCGCGGGATAGCGCGAAATGACAACAAAACCATGTAGTCAAATGCAATGTAATATGTTATTTCCTGTTTTAAAGTTGATTTTATTGAGTGTTGGTTGTTTTGATTTGATGTACATGGCCTCCAATATCTGCAGGTTCCTCTTACTGTGTGTATGAGTAAGGATCACCGTATTGTTGACCAAAATATGTCTGATATTACCTACATGTTTATGTTTTTCAGAGAAATATTGTTTAAATATATATATATATATATATATATATATATATATATATATATATATATATCCATGTTTAAATGTAAATCATTTGCACAACCAACATCGAACATTGCCTGATGAAGAGAATCTATCTCGAAACATAGAAATTTTCGTGTCGCAATGCACAATTAATTCATAATTATATATATATATATATATATATATATATATATATATATTAAAAGCAATTACAAGCTTACTTAATTAAACTACATTATTCACAGTAAACTTTGGTAAATATTTGGTACCTCGCTGAAGGAAAAAAACAAGATTTTTTCCTAACTTTTTGAACGTGTTAAAAAGGATTAAAATATTTTATTAAATAATTAAAAATACTTTAATCTTTTCTCTTAACAATAACAAATATTTTGACGATAAAACTTTGTTTTTGTTAAAATGGGGCCCATTTTCTTCATGCTATACTGTTTGGAGATAGTGGCGGTAACTTTTACAGGTTACGGGTGACTTGTCGTCTAAATGATGCAAAAATAAAAATAACACTTAAATCTCATGAAATCGCAGGATGCGATGGATGAATTGTCGTCTAACTGGCGCCAAAAGGAAAATAACACTGACGTCTCATTTTAGCAGGTATATTTACCAAAATCACACAAACATATCTGTAAATACTAAAGAGTAAGTGTATTCATGTAACTGTCATTGGCTTCAACCACGGTCTCTAGATGGCGTCGGAACCTGCTGCAATTCTCCTAGACGATCTCCTTGTTTAAGTTGGTTAATGATGCCATAATCTTTGCTTTCAGATCACCTTTGGTATTACACTAAAACTTCCAAGAAAGTAACGAATCTCTGGAACAGCTACTTTGTAAAAATGTATTTACGGAGGATTCTTCCTCGATCAATACTATTTTAACCTGTTTAAGTTAACCGTTATAATAAACTGTACCTCTCACTTCATACTCTGCAGCTCTTTATCTCTACCTTGTGTGGCTCTTAAATAGACCATATATATATATTGAATCCAAGAAAGAAAAATAATCCAGGTGGAGGGATCGATGTAAATACTATTATCTATTTACTGAGCTAAATATGCATGTTATATAAATAAAATTTCGAATACAACATTCGTAGTATATCTATTTCAGCGAGGAAAATCTCGCTTCCTCAGCAACGCCAAAAACCAGATTTTTATTTAAAATATGGTACAAAAATTCACATTACCAGAACCTTGCTCAAAAACATTTCCATACACAGGAAGTTTACATAAAACAAAATAATGGCGGGGAATTAAGAGAGAAAATAAATTAAGTTAAACTTTGTCGTCCAGACATTGATACAGGGCTAACGAAAAACAGACAAAGGAGGGGATTCAAGACTCGCTTATAGAAGAAGACTTTTAGATTACGTCTATATTTAAAAGTCAAATATTTAACCGTGTCACTGGAATGGAATTGGTAGAGGAAATGAGAAAGAAAAATGGAGTATATAGGGAAGTGTTAAAGGAGAAATAAAACATGCAAAAAAGTTATAAAGAAGGGCGTTGTGGAGTAGTTTTTGCACTTTTAATCGTGCTAATATCGGTTGCTAATCGACTTAACGTACCCAAAATGTTAGGAACTTGGTAATTTTCCACTGAAAGATGACTACTTAGTATTCGGCTAACTGCCGACTAATATCAACTGCCTAGTAATTCTACTGAACTCCAATAGAAGTCTAAAGAACTCCCATGAACTTTCCAAGTACTTCCTGTTAACTCTTATTAATATAAAAGGGAGAGTCCATTATCTGAGGAATAGATGTGTTTCCCCATAACAAAGGGTGAAAATCTTCGGTAGCTAACGAATGCCAGCTTCAGAGGGTGAAGGGAAGGAATAGCTACATAAAAAGAAAAACGAAAATGGAAGGAAGAAAAGAATATATATATATATATATATAATAATAAAACTGACTCTGTACGTATTTAGATCCTAAAATTTTACAAAAGCAAACCTTGAGGACCACAAATAACCGGCAGAATCTAACTCCGTTACTGTCCGTCGCTATAAAGCGTTGGACAAGAGGGGGAAAAAAAAGAAAACCGCGGGGTACCGACAATACATACAGTACCTCGCAGCAAAGAAAAAAAACCCTCAAACGGAACCAACCACAAAGAAAGAAAAGTGCTCGATACAAACTAACCAATTCGAATTAACAAAGAGGAAGTAACGTAGAGCAAAAACGAGCCGTTGTGCGAAACCGCGGTAGGTCTTGGCGATCTTGTGATTTTTTCGCGTATATATATATATATATATATATATAGGGTGCGATGAAGGAATTGTCGTCTAAATGACTCAAAAATGAAAAGAAGACTGAAATCTCATTTTAACAGATATATTTACTAAAATTACACAAAAATATCTTGAAATACTAAAGAATAAAGCAATTCAATAAAATTGGCATTGGCTTCATTGGCCGCATTTTTGGAATTAGAATTTAATCGCGCCTTACCAAATTTTATGTGATAGAAAGTACATTTAAATCTTAAAAACAGAGGGAGGGTTAAAGAGAGATAAACTGTGGATTTGAAGTCAGAACATTGTCAATAATAACTCTCTCCTCCAATTTGCAGACCCTAGTTATATATTCTTAATGCTTGATATACTACAAAAATATCACAATGATAAAATCGGTCACTAATTATTTATCACTATTTATAATGGGATTCATGCATGCAAATACAAGTAATCCATAATAATATTGAAAATTTTATAATCCTATTTATGTTTGGCATATGAATTTTTTAAAACTGTTTTTAAATCTTAGATTGTCAATCATTACTCCTCACCTGCTATCTTCGTCCGTTGCATAGTCTGGGAACCACTGCAGTGGACTGTATTCCATCTTTTAGAAACAGGGTGAAATTTTCCAGCATTTACTGCCACGATGAGGGCTTATAACACAAGTCAGTTAAGTGCCATACATGATATCACACTTGGCCGATCATGTCTCGAAAGAGACATGACTGACTGGACAGAAGATTATCCCGCAGTAGGTTGCCATTGCTTTCTGCGGTAGACTGGTTGCTGACCAAGGCTATAGAACCCAATCTGTCCTGCTATTTAACCCATAACTGGAAGGAAGAGACGGATTAATACCTTACCCAAGGGTATTTGCGCGTAAGTGAATACAATGGATTCAACTGGAATTCGAACTCGGCTCCCCGGTTTCTCGTTCCGAGCCGATATCTACTGTACCACAACGCACAAAACGGGATCCTTTTGCTGTATAAACAGTCACTCTTTTGAAGAACAGATATCACATAACAATCCAGTACTTTGTTTCCAGCGAAACTTTCCTGTCTTGCAATACTCTACTCAGCTTCTGAAATGATTAGAAAGAAGGATCCTTTTTCAATGACTTAGATATGAGTTCAATGACTCAGATATGGGTATTAGTTGCTCCACCCTTGATTTAAGTTGTTGGGCCAAGGTTCCGCTCCATTTGAACTAGTTGACTGCTACGCTCTCCCATGACTCCGTGTTGATACCCACAGCTTTCATATCGCGTTTCTTGATATACGACAGATATGGGTACATGATATATCTTGGAAAAGGATATATATATATATATATATCATTAGAGGTAGTTAAGTGGTTTAGGCAAATATAACCGGGGTAGAACAATCTAGTACGTAGACATAATAGACGGTACTCGTCGTATGCAGTATCCTGAAACGTAGCCGTAGTCATTAGCCGTAGACCAATAGTCGTAGATCTCCATTCGAAGACCTCAAGTAGAAAATCTCTCTCGACGTCCTCGGCTTAGTCTATATTTACGGCTGACACTAGCCAATCACATTCCAATGAGGGGGAACCAAGAGGTATACATATTTATTACTTATTATCTACATCAGTACGCAACTGGGACATGTAAAGGGATCTGGTCAAAGGTGCTCAACTGAGCAGTGACCCTACAACCAAACCCGGTCGTGGGATTGATGATGATGATAAAAATCAACTTTTTGCTTAACTCGCCAGCCATGGTTACGAAACTGCGACTGTGTTCGTATCCTTTGATAAGTTCTTATACCATACTTCTTTGCGGTATCGTGACATCAAGAAACGCGATATGAAAACTGTGGGTATCAACACGGAGTCATGGGAGAGCGTAGCAGTCAACCAGTTCAAATGGAGCGGAACCCTGGCCCAACAACTTAAATCAAGGGTGGAGCAACTAATACGAGTCGCCATGGAGAGGCGGGTTCGCAGGAAGCAAAATGACAGCTCCGACAGACCAAAAACATATCATAAATGCAGCTTCTGCAACAAAGACTGTCACTCCCGCATCGGTTTCTACAGTCACAGACGCTGATGCTTCAGCCAAGCAGACAGCTAGGATGCTACCCATGGTTAACCCTGATCGACTGAGGCCTACTACTTAGGAATTTATTTTGTTTTCAGATGATATCTTGTTCTGTTTACAACAGCCAAAGCAATAAATGAGATAAAGACGCATCCTCTGTTTTTTATATGTTTTCAATTGTCTGATTATTTTGTTCTTTTTTTTTCTTTTTTTTTTCTTTATTTATTTTTTATTTTTTGGTGGGGTTACAGTGATATTTAACAAATTCATGTTATTATTACAGAGAAACAAAAAAGCTTGACAAACACACTGCAGACTGTTCGACGTTTAATGGCGTGGAACTTCGGCATTAAAATAAGCTGTTGGTTTAACTACGTCGAGTAGATTAATGTAGGACGATAATAACATAAAAACAGACGAGTAATTATAACAAAAGAAGTTAAGACATTTATTTATGAATTTTACTCGTTTCTGGAAAATAAATCAGAACTTATGAAAGTCCGTAGTTTGAATGAATTGTCATGGAGAGAAAATGTTCTTATGACATGATCTGATGCAAAATAATGTTCAAAATCTCTAAAAGAAAGTTAAGAGAGTTCAATGCTCACAGTAGGGATATATGGTTTGCATACGTTCAAAAGTAGACGTAGAGAGATAGTTAGAAATACTTAGCTTTCTTGGATTGTTGAAAAATTTTGGTATGTCTCATGCTCGGTTAAGGCCGATTATATAATTGATGAAAAATCTAACACCGAGAAAAATTTAAATGCCGGGTGCATGAACAGAAAAAGAAAAAAACTTTTCATATGTCTTCAAGCACGCTTCTCGTTTAATTAAATTTTTTCCTCATTTTATATAAAAAAAAATGATTTAGCATAGGCTCGTTATTTTATTTCTTTATTTTTGTGAGTATCAGATTCTCCAAGCCCTCTTTCCTCATTACTTCAGTTGTCTTTTCCTGGTGTTAATTATTAATTTTCTTTTCGTTTCCATCCTCTCCAAAACCTAATCGGTGCTCAAATTTTTTTTTTTTTTATAAGCGTTTCACCCTGAGCAAGGCATGTCACTGCCACTACTGCGCAGGGGGCTACGTAGAGTGGAGAAAGGCTGATTAAATATAGGAAATGACAGAGGGTGGGTGATAAGCGGGTAAGGATACCGAGAATGAGGGTTGGGTAGATGAGAGTGTTCTGAGAATAGTTGGGAGTTAGTGTGATAGGAGGTGTCGATTGACCCTACATTTAAACACCTGGAGATTGTAACTGTCGGGAAAGCAGACTTGTGGAAGGGAGTTCCACAGGCGGGAAGCGCGAGAAAAGAAGCTGTTGGAGTAGAATTTACGGGGTAACATCTTATCTGTTTAACTGTAAAAGGGTGGAACCTAGTTGCTAATCTAGTATCTCGTGTAAATTCGTACTTAGGCGGCACCAGTGTGAAGATAATTTTTTAAATTTTCTTAACTTTTTCTGTCAGTCAGCCTGCAACTGGTAAGTTTTAGCCAGTGTGATCTAATTTTTTGAATTTATTTTTTAATTTTTTTCTTCCTTTTGGTTCTTATATTTTTTGTCTAATTTTTGTTCCTGTTTTGTTACTAACCTAAGTTCTCTACTTGTCGCTCTTGTAATGCACTGCGACTATGTTTGTGTAAATTGTTTTTAATTATCAAATTTAGGTTTGGTATATTAGGGTTTTGGTTATATGTTTTTCAGTCTATTATGGATTAAAGAATCTAATACTCACGGTACGGATAGACAGACAGGAAAACAATCCGAGAAGTACTTGATGGGCTTGAATAAGGGGTCGGGACTACAGGGTTAGGAAGAAATACCAAGAGAAAAATTAAGAGCGACAGGGGATAGGGATAGGTGGAGTTCCATAATCATTTACGCCTTGAAAGGACTCGGCACATACTGAAGAAGAAAAAGAAGGGTAAATGAATTTATTATTATTTCATACTCACTACAGATCCGTAGATTCGGTCAGTCTCCTCTACCCATTACCTTCTGCTGACAGTGATGATATTTACCCTTCTCCCCCACTGGAGAGAGATGTGACACAAGGTCGGTTTTTAACGTGGGGAACCTGAGCGTGTACGCTCAGGCCATTGGTCAAAGATTACCCAGCATCCGGTTACGCGTAACTGTGTACCAAACTGGCCTTAATTGGTCAAAGCTTGTCATAGCTGGTCAGTTCTGGTCATATGACTCGCAGCCAAAAGACCGGGGAGCGATTCTGCTGACAGTGATTGAGAATCTTAAATTATCAGATTCGATAACATTGTACAGACCTGTCAGCACCGCTAGTACCAGCAAAAGACTTCTCTTTTCGAACTCTTTATCACTGTCTCCCGGTTCGTGACTAGTGATCACTCGGTTAACGTTTAAGCATTGCTCTTCGGCCGAGACTGCTGATTTTTACAAGATTCTCAATTCGTCCATGCCTTGAATATCACTGCCACATATTGTCCGCTCTCTGCATAGAGATAATTGATTAAATCTAAACAAGAATCAGTTAATATCACGGCTTCAGTCACTTTTCCACAGCCGTAACATAGCTATACTGTAACATTTCTATAAATATTTCCATGGTAATTGTTCAGATGAACACTTCGTTAAAGAATATTGTTGTTATATCTAATCAGGCGCCTCTGCTGTTCATCTGAGGGCTTTCAACAGGCTCCAAAGTAGAATCTGTAATTTGATCGGTCTAGACCTGGCAGCTCGACTCCAGCCAATTTCTTACCGGCGGGATCTTGCTTCCCTCTGTCTCTTCTACAAATAATTTCATGGCTTTTACTCCGATGAACTCAGGTCACTGTTTCCCCCTCCACAAGAGTTTACTTGAGCAACCAGACTGACAACAAGGTCCCAGTCTTTTACAGTTAAACCTACCAAATGCAGCCGACAATTCTACTCCAACAGCTTCTTTTCTCGCACTTCCCTCCTGTGGAACCCTCTTCCGTATACTTGCTTTCCTGACGGCTACAACCTCCAGGAATTTAAATGCAATGTCGATTCCCGTCTCTTATCCATTTGACCCCATTCATTCCCTCGTCCTTTCTATATCACCCCGTGTATCTTGTCCGTTTCATTTCTCACTCTGTCACCAGACCTGTGTTCCCATCCTTCTCTTGCCCTTTCTCTGACACTTGATGTAACTGTTTCTTCTTTCTCTTCACTCTCCTCCTGATTAAACATTTACTCTCTTATGTAGCCCTCTGCGCATCAATGGCGGTACTGCCTTGCTTGGGGTGAAACGATTTAAAAGGTTACCTAGACTTCATGAATTTACGCCCAGTACTAGATTCTCACTGAGGTACGCTATGGTGCAGTAGATATCGGCTCGAAAAGAGAAATCGGAGAGCCAAGTTCGAATTCCATTTGAATTCGTTGCATTCATATACGAGCAAATACCCTTGGGAAAGGTATTAATTAGTCGTTTCTTCTTCAAGCTATGGGTTAAATAAGAAGATAGATTGGGTTCTGTAGCCTTGGTTGGTAACCAGTCTACCGCAGAAACTAATGGCAACCTACTGTGGGAACATCTTTTTCCAGTCAATTATGTCTCTTTCGAGATCAAGATATATTACGTGTGGTGCTTAACTGACTGACTAGATTGGCAACAATTTCTCATTAAATCACAAATGAATTGTCGAGATGATTTTTTTAAACATTTCACCCCAAGCAAGGCGTTAACGCCACTGATGTGCAGGGAATTACATAAGAGGTTTGAAGTATTAGGCAGGATGATAGTGAAGACAAAGATGAACCAGCTACAAAGGGTGAAAGAGAAAGGGCAGGGGACGGATGTAAACACAGGAGTGAAGATATTTGCGAAGGTAGAGAAAACGAAAAAGAACAAGAGCTGTGATGTATAAAGGGCTGGAGTTAAGTGGATAAAAGATGGGAATTGACTTTGCATTTAAATTCCTGAAGGTTATAGCCGTCAGGAAAGCAAGTATATGGAAGGGAGTTCCACAGGCGGGAAGCACGAGAAAATAAGCTGATGGAGTAGAATTGCCGGCTGCATTTGGTTGATCTAACTGTAAATGGGTGGGACCTTGGTGCCAGTCTGGTTGCTGGAGTAAATTCTTGTGGAGGAGGCACCAGTGACTCAAGTTTGTCAGAACAGAAACCATGAATATATTTATAGAAATGACAGAGGAATGCCACATTCCGACGATGAGAAAGTGGTTGGAGACGAGCTGCCAGGTTGAGATCAATCACATTAGCGATTCTCTTCTGGAGCCTGTCGAGAACACTGAGATGAATAGCACGGGCGCCTGACAAGATATGACAACAGTATTCTATACACGGTCGGATGGTTAATTTGTATATGTGCAAAGTGGATTCAGGCGAAAAACAAAACTTCCTGTAACCCTTAGTTATATGCTAATAGCTTATTTTCTCCTGTTACTGGGTTGCGAAACCCTCTTCCGTCTTCTTACATATCTATAAACCTACCATTCAACTATGCTTTGAATATTGTCACTTATGGAAATCTTTCGGCTCCATACTTTCCAGCCCTTAATTTCTTTTAATTGCAGTCGTTATCTACGCTCTTCTTGATTCTTCATCTTTTATGGTTCTCCCTTCTCAACCATGTTTCTCTTTTTACATATTCTTTCACATTCAGTAACCTCTCGTAACTTAGTGGCTTCAGTGCCGTCCATCTGCGATATGATGAAAAACAAGTAGTGGTTATTATTTGGCACTGTGCTTTGTATGTGATTATGTAGCACCAGTGAACGAGATTTGAAGGTCTTCGTTAAGATCTATTGTCTTCATTTGCTGAAAATCATTTTTAACCATTGAAGTAATACGGTTGCAAGTTGCTGATAACTTGAACGAGTTAAGCGCCCTGAATAACATTCATATTAGATTCTAGATCTGACAAGAAAATTTAAAAACATGACTTCAGTCCTTAGGTTACTGTTTTCGTTTTTTATCAACTGACGGTATTGGGTGAAACTACACCTAGCGCTGCCTATTCTGTGTTTAATTTCCTTATCGATAATACTAATTTCCTTATCGATAATACTAATTTCCTTATCGATAATACTAATTTCCTTATCGATAATACTAAATTATCTACCGATGTATCTTGCCTATTTAGTATTTATTTATATATTAATAAAGTCTACATTTTTTATGGCAGATTAAAACTAAATGGCATATTGGATTTCATTCAAATTCTAGATTATAATTTCTTTTTCGGAAAGTGCTACTCCGTGGAGTAATTTGTAAAGAATGTTGATTCACAGACCAAATGTAGAGAAACGAAACTGCATTCCTGTGATATTCCGAATGAAAACGTTTAGCGTGCGAGTTCGCCTTGAAAATCAGCATTTGAGGGTCTGGTTTTTTCAAAGCTTGAACATAGCTGCAAACCCCAACAAGAAAAAAAAGTCTTAATATTTCAACTAAAAACTATGGTGATATTTCTAACGATAAATGGTTTGAAAGTGGAATCGGAGAAACATTTGTATTTCGCACTAATACTCATGGAAAAGAAATGAATACACTTCTTTTCCAAAGTATGGTTAAAACGTTCCTTTAACTATATGCTTTCATTCCAATTCCAGATAGCTTCTGCATTCGAAAAATTGCTTGTAAGTTCGGCTTCTTGGAATATCTGGTAAACCACTGAATCTTAGTATATACTGAAAATGTTACAATATTTGGTTTATGGCAACTTGCAAACAGTTATTCAAAGAGAATAGATAGATAGATAGATAGATAGATAGATAGATAGATATGAACAAAATGAAAATAGATAGATAGATAGATAGATAGATAGATAGATAGATAGATAGATAGATAGATAGATAGATAGATAGATATGAACAGAATGAGAATAGATAGATAGATAGCTAGATAGCTAGATAGATAGATAGATAGCTAGATAGCTAGATAGATAGATAGATAGATAGATAGATAGATAGATAGATATGAACAGAATGAGAATAGATAGATAGATAGATAGATAGATAGATAGATAGATAGGAATAAACTGGTGTTAAATTTTCTTGAAAAGTAACTGACAGGGTGTTCGATATTATCATTGTCTTCTTGTAAGAGCACAGTGCCGATACCATAATCCTTAGAATCAACAGCAAGACTAAATATCTGAATAAAGTCTAGATTTTGAGGATACGATTCGAGCATAATAAGGGTTTGATTTAATCAGACGATTGTTGACAGGAAAGAGACCAATCAAATTTAGCATTTTTCTTTAATAAGCACGTCAGTAGTAAAGCTACACCTGAGAAATTCATGCAAAACTCACGGTAGTAACCCGCAATGCCACCAAATGTTCTCATATTGGTTGGGGTTGTATGCGGTATATCTTGTAGTTTTGATTCGATAGGGATTACTCCACCATGCCGAATGACATGGCTATTATAAGTTACTTCAGCTTGAGAAAATTCATTCTTCGACAAGTTTATGGTAAGATTAACGTGTTTGAGTTGATCCAAACTCTTCTATTATGAAATGGCTTGATCTGCTCAAGTATCACTATACAAAATAATGTCATTATATAAGTGTCAACTGGTAGATCTCCAGTACATTGATTCATCAACCTAACAAATGTGGCTTGGAAATTCTTCATCCCATATAGCATTTTTGTTTTAGTTTTTCTTTAACGGCATATCAACCTCTATGGGTTAATTAATGCCAAAAAAGGCGGGGTTTTAAGGTATTTTTTTAAATGTTTGTTTATAGTGAGAAAGTTGATTTAGTAAGATTTTGATGAAAAAAAATTTTTTTAATTTTTTATTTAAAAAAATACTGAAGATGTCCTAGATTTATATTCAAAAATGTATTGCTGATAACATTTTTTCCTTCAGAAAATGTGTTATGGTAATAATTTATTTCCTTCAAAAAAGTAATATGTTTTTCTTCAAAAATGTATATATTTCTATAAAAGGTCACTTTTATACTTTCATCGTGTTTTGACCCCGGTTTGGGGGTTAACCCTTTGCCCTCTAACTGGGACTCTGCCAGGTCATACCGCTCCGGGTCAGGGTGGACCTGGGAACAACAGCAATTAAGAGGTGGTTCCATTCTCCTCACAACCTCCCGATCAGAGGCATTGCTGCCAGATGCAGTTTACCGTCATACCCAGGACCTGGCATTTTTTATTTCACCCCAAACAAGGCAAGACCACAACTGATGAGCATGGGTTTACAGCGAGAGGAAAAGAAGAAAAAAACAGGCACAGAGGATGTCGAAGAAGAGAAAGATTGGAATCAAGAATATAGAAGATGTCAATTGATGTTGCATTTAAACTTTTGGAGATTGTAGCTATTAAGGAAGCAAGTTTACAGAAGGGAGTTCGACAGGCGGAAAATGCGAGGAAAGAAACTGTAAAGTAGAAGTGTTACTTGAGTAGATCATGCGATTTCTTGCCTGTGATGGTTGACAGCAGTTTCGTTTTATTAGTTCCTTTCATTCACTAAGGGGTAAATGTTTGCCTCAGGTTGATTAAGTTATTAAGTTTAACATGGTGATAGCAACTCTTTGTTCTCTTCTTATTCAAATGCAGGTGTAGATCTATGGATTTACTAATATAAGATCAATATTCTCCCACCCTCTTTCAAAGTACCTTTCTCTTCCTAAGGTAAGTTTTTATATTATAAGGGACAAATTCTTTAAATTCTTCCATTAGAATCATTTGCCTTAACTTACCAGAGTCAGCTTCAATGTTTTTCGACTGGCAGGGCAGCATATGTCATCTGAACTTTGCCTTTCAACACCAATTTAGCAACATGTGTCATTTGGTTATAGGCTATTCGAAATTCGTAACAACTTTTTCGAAATGTGAAAAATATCCATCCAATTCAGCGTCATCAAATTTCGGTACTAACATTACACGGAAATACCCTTTGAAAAGGTATTAATCCGTCTCTCCTCCCTCTAGCTATTGGTTAAATAGCAGAGCAGATTGGGTCCTGTAGCCTTGTTTGGCAATCAGTCTACCGCAGAACTAATGGCAACCTGCAGCAGGAAAATCTTCTGCTCAGTCAGTCATGTCCCTTTCGAGACATGATCGCCCAAGTATATCACGTATGTTACTTAATTCACTGATTACTCTAATCTGCTTTACGAAGTCAAACTCATTTCTCTAATGATCTAATCGTCTGTCTTCTGTTTCGTGGAACAGTGGTTCTTGTTCAATTGTCGCATTTTTATGGTGCATTGGATATCGGCTCGGAACGAGGAATCGGAGAGCCGAGTTCGAATTCCATCTGAATTCATTGCATTCACTTACGCGCAAATACCCTTGGGAAAGGTATTAATCCGTCTATTCCTTCCAGTTATGGGTTAAATAACAGGACAGATTACGTTCTATAGCCTTGGTCAGCAACCAGTCTACCGCAGAAAGCAATGGCAAGCTACTGCGGGATAATCTTCTGCCCAGTCAGTCATGCCTCTTTCGAGACATGATCGCCCAATCGTGTATCATATGCTTCATAATTACTCTGACTGAAAGTGCTTTTTGCATAGACTTCCTTGCATCTAATTCTAGATTATTTACAATTTCCAGTATATTATATTTTTTAAGTCTCAACAACTGCTCTAGGGGGGGATGACTTTAATAATTATTCTGTTACAGACATCTTGATTCTATTTCCGCTGGCCCACTAACATGCGACTGAGCACATCCCGGACACAAGTCCTATATTTTGTATGTTACGTATTTGCAGCATAAAATAGATATTGTTGTGGAGATGGACACACCATTCGTACTTAGATTCGTCTAAGCATAAATATTAACATACAGGAAGAAAATTACTGAGAGAAAGGCGTAAGCGAGCTTTATATCCTGACTAGAGAATTCAGCAAGACTAAGTTGTTCTAAGTGACATTATATTTTTTGGTCGAGTTATCTTATTTCCCTGCAATGAAGACGAAGATATGGATTCGCGGGAATTTTCTTCTCTCTTTTGCTGGCAAAGAAAATTCTAAATTCATACGGAAAAAATCTCACTAGTTGCACGAAGATAATACATTATAGAAGAAATGCAATTTATGTTAACTCTCTCAGCAGACCTCAAGAGGAATGACCATATCGAATCCATAGCTAAATCCGCTGCCAAGAAGATCGGTTCAATGTGTAGAGCCAGGAAGTTTTTCCCGTCTGAATCCATCCTGTACATATATAAATCTACTCTCTGCCCGTATATTGAATACTACTGTCATATCTGGTCGGGTGTCCCTGCTATCCATCTCGGAGTCATTGACAAAATCCAGCGAAGGATCTGTAAGGTGATCGATCCCGATTGGCAGCTCAGATGCAGTCACTTTCTCACCGGCCTAATGTGGCTTCCCTGTGTTTCTTCTACAAATACTTTACACGGTTTCTGCTCCGATGAACTTAGCTCACTACTGCCCCTTATGAATAAATACACTCGAGCTACTAGATAAGCAATTAGCTTCCGCCTTTTTGCAGTGAAACCAATAAAATGTAACTGCAACTTCTACTCCATCAGCTTTTTTTCTCGCACTTCCAGCCTGTAGAATTCCCTTCCGTATACTTGCTTCTCCCAAAGCTACAATCTGGAAGAATTTAAATGTGAAGTCAATAGTCATCTTCTATCTCTCTGATTCGCATCCTTTCTCTCTTGCTCTTTTCCGTCGACTCCACTCTCATCACACTAGTATTCTCATTCGTTTCTCACCCAAATTCTGACACCCTCTATACTCTGATCCTGTTTCTCATCACTTTCCTTCTATGTAACCCCCTGCGCACTAGTGGCAGTAAAACTGCCTCGCCTGGGGCGAAATGATTAAAAAAATATTCTAGAAATTATTATTACAACAAATGCAACGGGGGAAGATTGAATATCAACAACAAGTAAATGGGGAGCGGATTGAATATCGACAACAGTTAAAGGCAATCTTGTAAATGCAATGAACAAGCTCTGCTTCAATTTCATTTTCGCCGGACTCAGGCGCTAACTCAATCAGTAAATTTAATTATGTGTCAGAAGAAAACATTACATTCCTACTTTACTTCAGAAGTCATTCTGACTCGTTCTCAAGCGAGACAGACTTCTTTCCGCCAATTGTCAGCAGAGACAAGAATCAGTCGAGACAGAAAGTAACGAAAAGAAGAGTAGAGAAGAAGAAATACAAAGAAAGCCCGTCCCTTAATAAACTGATCATACATCTGATTTAACATTCAAAATTGAGGGCCATGTCACGATAGATAGATAGATAGATAGATAGATAGATAGATAGATAGATAGATAGATAGATATAAAATAAAATAATCAGGTTGAAATATATAGATAGCTACGTTAGATTGATAGATATGAACAGAATGAGAATAAAGGTAGGTATGAACAGACTGATATATATATATATATATATATATATATATATATATATATATATATATATATATCCGCAGATAGATCTGTTTCGCTGTATCACAGCTCATCAGCACCGTTAGACTCCGATTGCTTTTAACCCAGGATTGAAACCCGACCGAATTGGCGTCAGTCGTCGATTCTACCTCTGAGCTATCGGCGCTCGGTAGAAGAAGGCAGACTTTATAGCGCGTATATTATCATTATACACACCCAATAGCTGAGAGTGTTCATAATAAAATGGTTAAATAGAAATTAACAGTCTGAAAGTGATAGATAGATAGATAGATAGATATGAATAGGATGATATTAATATATGTATGAACAGTCTGCTATATAAGCAGAATCAAATTGTTAAGTCCAACTATACAAGGTGAAAGTGACACACACACACGCGCGCACACACACATAGATAGATAGATAGATAGATAGATAGATAGATAGATAGATAGATAGATAGATAGATATGAACAGACTGGTATAGATAGGGTCAGAATGAGGTTTTAACGTAGGTAGTTATTGTAAGTGTAAATTACTCCTATATGGTTTACCTATATAAGCAATAAAACAGATACTCATTTGAATATATACGTATATCTGTCAGTCGCATTTTGCCCAAAGATGTAGTACTTTAAATTCTTCCTCTTCTAAGTCAGTTTTTCTCGCCTCGTCTTACACCTTTATCATCTTTCGCGTTGCACATGCACACACTTCCGCTTGACACCCACCCACCCAACCTCGCGTCTTCGTGATTCGTATCGATTCTTTCAGTTTCGACTCGGCATCAAACTCACCGACTCCGACGTCAAACGAGCGGCCGTTACCATAACAACTGATACAACATAGACTAGCGAATTTCAATTTTTAGAACCAATTTCGACCGACGCTTGTCCTACAACGAAAAAGAGATGATTTACGAAAACTATCACAGATTCCCGCTCGACTGCTATTCCTCGCTGCCCTTGTGGTAGATGCATGCCTTCTCCACACACCAACCCACCTTCATCACACCTGCTGCCTCCCCTTCCTCCCTTGCGTTACTATTCGTTTTGTTGCCTACCATTGACGCGCGTTCATATTAACACCGATGCGACATGAAGACAATTATATTAACATGTAAACAAGGAGGAAGAGATAAGAAAAAGGATAGATAGATAGATAGATAGATAGATAGATAGATAGATAGATAGATCTGATCTTATATATATATATATATATATATATTATCAGTATCAAATAGATAGGTTGAAAATTACAGTCTGAAAGTGATAGATAGATAGATAGATAGATAGATAGATAGATAGATATGATCTGACTATATATATATATATATATATATATATACTGATATATATATATATATACTGATATATATATATATATATATATATATATATATATATATATATATATATATATATATAATAAAAAACAAACTTATTAAAAATAACTTTTTTCCATCAAAAGGATTATATTATTATCAAGAGGAAAGATTTATGTATTTTTTAATTTTTTTCTTTTTTAATTTTAATTTATTTTAACACGTTCGAAATTTTGGTAAATATTTTATTTTGATTTTAGTTAGCGAATAACCAAATCGTCACAAGAGTTTACAATAAAAAACGCAATATTACATAACTCAATATTTTTCCGGTGACAAACATTAATTTGGTAATTCTTATGAAAATCAAATAATTGTCAGATTTTAATGAAACTTTCAGGACTTAATCACAAATGAATTAAATTATTTTCAAATTTATTATTTAAAACAATTTTGGTGAAAATATTTCGTTTACATCTGTTACCGCTCTCCGCGTAAATTCATGAAATTTTAAGAAATTAAATTTTGTAGCGATAAGTCATTTTATTAGTTAAACGCAAGACACATTAGAGGATGGAAATCATGTATTATTTTTTAAATTTTGCCTCTATTTCTGAAAATCTGCTCCCAATAGTAGAATATAAATGCAATATAACTATGACATTATTTAATTTTACAAGCTTTTAATTGCTTGAATAAATAATATAAATTAAGGACATAATAGTCGATTAATAATGAAATTTTAAAGAATTGTTTTCATTTATTTTTTTAATTATAATTATTTATAAAGTTTCAAAAATATTTTTTAGATATTTCAAAGGTATGCTAGAGTTAGTTTAAAAACTTATTAAGCGAATATTATATTTAGTAATAGAAAATCGTTCTGCCTTCCTATTTCTAAAATAATTTTTAATTTTTTTGTTTGTGTGGATTTGAAGTTTGTTTTTTTTTGTATGGTAATTTCTATGAGTAAATTAAAAGTTTATGTTATTCATAGTTTCTTATCTTTACCCGAAAAAAATTTGCGCAATTATGTCACTTGTGGTCGCCATACTTATCTTATCTCTTATCTGAAAATCTGTCAAGACATTTGATATACGGCAAAATTTTGTCTTGGTTTGTCCCGGTTAGGTGATATTGTTATCAAATAAAAATTATATCCTAATGATAAATGAAAATGGTTATTACAATTTAGCGACCTACACTATTTTTAAAAGAATATTGATCTTTTTTTTTTCGTATGTATATAAACGTGCTGATTTTTGAAAATACGGGCATCTATAATCGATATGACCAGAAAATAAGAGCGATGATTAGAGTAAATTTAAAGCCAAGTAACTAAAATTCAATAAAACATTAAATTTCGTAGAATATTTTCCTAAATTTTAAAGAATAATGGCTAGATAAAAACTATGTATAAAAAACACTAGCCTTATATTTGTCAAGTAATTTTTACGGATATGTCCACCGTAAAGCAAAATTAGATAAACTTCAGTCTGTTAGACAAGTTGTCAATTCGACAACACATTAAATAAACAGCTGTGGCCATGTAAAAGTAACAGTTAAGGTCTTGTAGTTAAATAAACAGCTATAGACATGTAAATATTTCTGAAATATTTTAAATTTAAAGGAAGCAACATTTGTTTCAAATCAGATTAATTAAACTAATATACCACAAATACAGTCTCAGAAAATTGTATTTTATTTTTTTAAAGATATCATTTTTAAAGAGAACTACATCGCAAATACCCTTAGGAAAGGTATTAATCCGTCTCTTCCTTCCAATTAAGGGTCAAATAACAGGACAGATTGAGTTCTCTAACCTTGGTTGGCAACCAGTCTACCTCAGAAAGCAATGGCAACCTACTGCGGGATAATCTTCTATCCAGTCAGTCATGTCTCTTTCGAGACATGATCGCCCAATGACTGACTGGGCAGAAGATTATCCCGCAGTAGTTTACCATTGCTTTCTGAGGTAGACTGGTTGCCGACCAAGGCTACAGAACCCAATCTGTCCTATTATTTAACCCATAGCCGGAGGGAAGAGACGGATTAATACCTTTCCCAAGGGTATTTGCGCGTAAGTGAATGCAAGGAATATGACTGGAATTCGAACTCGGCTTCCCAATTTCTTGTTCTGAACCGATAGCCACTGTACCACGACGCACATCCGTTAATAATAGACATTCTCAATAAAGTAAGGTTACTAAAATATTTTATGTGCTAAATAAAACAAAAAAAAAACCCAAACAATCGGTGTATACACCTGCTTATTTTTAAAAATAAGCAAATATGTAATTTAATAATTGAATTTTGCAACATCATAATAATATAACGAAATTATGCAGTAATAAAGAAAGAAAATAGATGAATAAATGTATAATTCAAATAATAAACATTATTATTTAATATGTCCATATATATATATATATATATATATATATATATATCAGCATGCAGGGTGGGTATAGAAGAATCCAAAGGATTATTCTGTACATACAGTGGTAGGATAACTGTCTAAGAGAGCTCTAAATACATATGCATATAAATACATATGGAGCAAATATCAGAAAAATTAAGGCAGACGCGTTATTTCATGATAAATCTGAAGTTTAGGTCTATTTAAGGCGAACCATCATCAGCTTCCGTCTTTATTGTACAGAAGATTTTACACGAATATATATATACACTGCTGAAACAAAGACAACTGCCAACTTAAGAATAAATGCCTAACCTACAACATAATATATAAAGTCATTGTAACAAGTAACATTAACACAAACGAAAACAATTGCATGAGCTACAGAAACAACTTTCAAAAAAAGATTCAACAATCACAAAACTCCATTTTAAACAGAAAGACACAAAAGCAATACAATACTATCAAAATGCATATGGAGCCGAAAAGAAAATAACATCACCACCAAAATTAAATAGGAAATCATAAAAGAGCACGAAACAATAGTAGCAGAAATAGGCCTATATTTCCAATTTACCATGAAATAACGGGTCTGCCTTAATTTTTCTTATATATATATAGGAAAAACCTCAACACATGTGGCCTGATGATTGCGCTTGGCATGAAACAGTCTGTCGCTCCTGAGTGTTGACTACATACGCTCTATCTCTGATATTGAGCACTTTATTTTATAAATATAGCACACCTTAAAACTATATTCATTCATATATATATATATATATATATATATATATATATATATAACATAGCACATTTGGGATACAATCCAGGTAAATTCCGATAGAGACGAACTCAATGTTAAATTAATTTATTCAATTTTACAGAGTAATATAATTTATAAAAGATTTTAGATTGAACCTGCTCAGTTAAAGTGACAAATTCTTTTCACTAAACTTTATATATATTTTATATCTAAAAGATTTTAGATTATTACAATGGGTAATACATATTTCAACGCGTCCTGATGTTATTATCTCGGCTCGTCAGACCCAAATGGAGGACCAACTGTTGTACCATTTGGGTATGACAAGCCTCGATAATAACATCAAGAAGCGGTGAAATATGTATTACCCATTGTATTAATCTAAAATCTTATATATATATATATATATATATATATATATATATATATAGTTTAGTGAAAAGAATTTGTCACTTTAACTGAGCAGGTTCATGCCAACTTCGATGTTTCGTGAGGACACCGTTATGATGCTCTCACTCATCTGGAAAAGGAAGAAACTCTGTCCCGATAAGTGAGATCGTCATAAAGGTGTCCTCACGAAACTTCGAATTTGGCATGAACCTGCACAGTTAAAGTGACAAATTCTTGGCACTAAAACTATTAACGTTGTATCTTCTCCCGTTATCAAGCACTTTGCGGGCATGAATCTGCTCAATTAAAGTGACAATTTTTTGGCACTAAGACTATCAACTCTCTCTCTTTCTCCACCCCGATACACTTGCAACAAAAAACCTGCTTGCCAAAGTAGCTTTTATCAGTAAAACTACAGAAAAACTAACAATCTTGGCGCCAAAAACTATCACAACTCAACACCCGTCTCTCTCTCTCTCTCTCTATATATATATATATATATATGTGTGTGTGTGTGTGTGCGTGCGTATGTGTGTGCATTTAATAGGCTTGACAATGAAATTCGAGGAATAAAAACAAAACAAAATAACAGTTATCTATATGTATAAAAGGCAAGATGTTTCTGTGTCTGTCTGTCTGTCTGTCAATTATACAAATCCACAATTTTTATCCGACTTTCACAAAACTTCACACAAATATTCTTTAGGCTTCCGGTCAGGTTTTTGGCTACTTATTTTTCTAATTTCCCCTCGATATCAGAAATCGATATCCGATCAGGTCTGATCAAGATCAGGATTTCAGCCATTTTATCGTGGTTCTTGCTGCAGAATTTGCTCTAACTTAGTAAAATTATAGTTTTTAGTCTGAAACATTAGTAAATCTTCTCAGACGACTTGTTTTCTTTGATATCGGAAATCGATATTCTCAATATTCTATCAAGTCTGATCAAAAGCCGATATTTAGCCATCACTATGGCTCATTTTCTCCAATTTTACTCCCAATGGGTACGATAAGTTTTCATGAACTTTCTTAGGTTAGTTTATCCTTGGATGACTTATCTGACTCCGATGTTGGAAATCGATACCCTGATATTCTATCGGGTCTGATCAAAATCAGTTTTCAGTCCTTTTATTTTGGTTTTTGCTTCGGGTTTTGCTCTAAGTAGGTATTTTTGTAGTTCTTTGTCTCAGCCATTTACTCAGAGGACTTTTTTGGTTTTCAAAATTCAGTTTGCGATGGAAAACTTATTTGACATCAATACCGGAAATCAAAATTTGACTTACAACCATTCATTTTTCTTTCGATCTACGGTTTCGCTTTAACTGGAAACAACTATTGCTTTTTATTCTTTCTTGCCAACGTCCAAAGAGTCTGAGCTCCAGGACCATAGATTAGTTTTAAAGCTTTCATTACACCCGAGCAACGCCGGGCTATACTGCTAGTTCTTAATAAGACTGATGATATTTCTTATATATTAGTAGGCCTTTTAACTAGACGGAAGCACGAAGTCGGTAATTTCAGCCATGCCTGTGTCCTTTTTGCAAAGATACAAAAAATAAACAAAGAAACACTCCTTTGGCCAATTTGTTGTTGTCGTTGTTGTTGTTGTTGTTTTTGTTTTTTGTCCTTTATGGGTTGTATTTCTGTGGATTACCACAGTGAGGGTTGGGAATGAGTTAATCTAAATCCCTGTTTAATGTTTCAATGTGTTATTCGATTTTGAAAATGTGTTTTTTCTCCGATTAACGTCTTTCTTTTTGGTTCATAAATGAAAACGGTATAAGCACGCATATGATGTGATCAAATGTTGTGATCGGTTGGTTGAAGTGTACGACAAGGAAATTGCTGCTGTTGTCTTTAATGGGATTTTTATGGCTATTGAAACGAAAACGGAATTACGTTTTTACTAGACAAAGTTTGTTATTTTGCATTTGTAGCAGGAACGTATATAAGATTTCAACTGTCACAAGTCAAAGCAGGTGATTTGAATACCGTGTGGGTGCCGAAGGGTAAAGAAATGCTATCAGTGATTACATATTTTCAGACTTAGCGTTGGGGTTTATTGCAAGAGATGTTGATGAGGTGGTGATTTGTGCACATTTCAGCGTGTGCAGAATTATAATTCTGGAATATTACCGTAATTAGTTTGTTTTGGTTTCATAGGTTAAAAGAATATTCTTATTTCATTCTGTTGAAGCCTAAGTGACTGACTTTTTGATAGTGTTAAGTGGCTAATTTGTATTAAGAGCACATATAAATATATACATATGTATAGATAGTGTTGATTTGTGATGATGTTTAGTGAGAAGGATATCGTTTATTCAGTGGTTTACTGATACAAAGATATTTTCACAAGCAGGATTTTTTGTCGTAAAGTGCTCAATACCGAGACAGAGATAAAGTGTTACTTGAAATAATCTGGAGAGATTTGTAACGTAACTGAGCAGAGTCACTTGTAATGGATCCAATCAAAGGTTTCGTGAATTCCTATGTTATCCTCATTCTTCAGGACCTTTTTTAATCTGCTGTTGTGTTCTGGCCTTATTCTTATCTATAAAAATCTTGGTGTTATGCAATATTTTTTTGTAGTTCTACAGATGGTTAATTGCTTTTGATTGCTTTTGCTGTGTTGACTTCTTTTATCGTTGTGTTATATAATTTTTTACTACTTTTTATTATGTTAACTTCGTTTTAGCGCGAATATGTTCTCGTTTATTTGCTTTAGATTTAATTGCTTCCTTCGTGTCGTTTCGGTTGACCTCTTTTTATTGTACTGGGTTAACCTTTTTTTACCGTATTAGTACATGTTACCGGTTAAGGGCTTTTTAGGACAGAGTTAAGTGTTTGTGTTCTTGTGTGTATTTATGTTTGTGAGCATTATGTGTGTTCTTTTACGTTTGGTAGCTGTTATATTATCTTTTTATCTTCTGCGTTTTGTTGTTTTTTTTTATCGTGATTGTGTGTTTATATATTTATACGGGACAGTATTGCGTTATATATATATATATAAACTTATTTAATTTGTACTATAAGCGTCTGCGTGTGTTCTTAGCTAGGTTTTGTGTCGAAGTACCCCTGATAAATATCGAAAATCGATAATCGAAAAAATCGGGTTATAGAAGGAGTGGTCCGATTTTAATCAAATTTCATACACTCATAGACAAAGACATAAGAAACGATATTCAGAAATTTCAAGGTTGCAGTTCGTACAATAGTGCAGAAAATCGATAATATATATATATATATATATATATATATATATATATATATATATAAAGGCAAGATGTTTGTGTGTGTGTCTGTTTATATGTTTGTATGTCCTTTATACAAATCCACAATTTTTATCGATTCTCACCAAGTTTCACACAAATATTCTTTAGGCTGATTCTGAGCTCCAGGACCATGGATTAGTTTTAAAGCTTTCATTACACCCGAGCAACGCCGGGCTATACTGCTAGTATATATGTATTAGTTTTCATTCATACTTAAATTAGACCAATGCTAAGGTCTATTAAAAAGTGCTCAATACAGTTAAGTGTAAAACTTTATAATAATTTTAATTTGGAATGAGTTATAAACGAAATCTAGGTTTCAACCTTTCGGTATCTTCAGGCGATTCATATTAACTGACTTTTCAACGTTTTTCAAGCGTACAACAGGATTTTTTTCCGAACGCGCGAGTGGAATTTTTAAACTACCGTAAATTATCAAAATTAGAGAGAAGTTACTTAAGGATCTTAAAACACTTTCATCCAGATTTGTATGATCCTAAGATGTATCTGGAAATGTAATTACATCTGAACACTCCTTCTGATCTTTCATTCAGTATTTTTTGTTGTTCTAGAAACAGCATAATAGCTAACTTTCTTAGCACAATCTGCAGACAACACCATCGTTGGTTTGGCTGTTTTTACTATACTCCATGTCATATCAGGGTATTTTCCATTTTTCTGTTTTAATTTCCACACGTGGCTAGTCAGTTTATTTTAATTTTTAAGGTTTTACAGCTTAAATGTAGAGTTGCGATTATTCCATCTGTTTTTACGAATTCCTTTTGTAGACCCCACATATATTTTTCTTTGTTTATTCGTATCATTTACTCCTTCTGTTTTACAAAGTCTGTCAAGTGAGCATTTGTTTTTGTCCCTCCAGGTGCTTTTTTTATTATTAATGTTATGTTGAACGTGATTATTTAGGTTTTTGGCGTTTTGTTTTTTATATAATGTTTTAATTAAACTAGTACATTATAACTTAATTTGATTGATTACATATTAAAAATTATATTTAATTCTAAGTTTTTTGGGAAGTATTGATTAATTTTAAAAATGAATACCCTTTTTTGAATTTTACTTTTAAGTTAAAAGATGGGATGAACAAAATAATGTTTTGATTTCTAGTATTGTTTTTCATTTGCTTGTTTGTTTGACTTAGGTTTATATTCTAACTAGCAGTATAGCCTGGCGTTGCTCGGGTTTAATGAAGGCTTTAAAACTAATCCATGGTCCTGAAGCTCAGACTCTTTGGACGTTGGCACGAAAGACTAAAATGCAATAGTTGTCTCCAGTTAAAGCTAAACCGTAGATTGAAAGAAAAATGAATGGATGTAAATCAAATTTTGATTTCCTGGTATCGATATCAAATAAGTTTTTCGTCGTAAACTGAATATTGAAAGCTAAATAAGTCCTCTGAGTAAATGGTATCATGGCTGAAACTAAAAACTACAATTATACCTACTTAGAGCCAAACCCGAAGCAAAAACTAAAAAGGGTTGAAAAAATACAGACATACAGGCAGATAAACAGACACACACACAAACATCTTGCCTTTTATATATATATATATTATCGATTTTCTGCACTATTGTAAGAACTGCAACCTTGAAACTTCTGAACATCGTTTCTTATATCATTCTCTATGAGTGTATCAAATTTGATCAAAATCGGACTACTCCTTCTATAACCCGATTTTTTCGATTTTCGATATTTGTCGGAAGTACCTCAACACAAATCCTAGCTAAGAACACTCGCAGGCGCAACTGTGTAAATTTTCACGAAAATCGGTTCAGCCGTTTTGGAGTCTATAGGCAACGGACACACACACATAGAAACACACACACACAGTTCCATTTATAAATAATTTTAGATTTGTCTATATGGCCAGTTTCATTTAAGGCCCTTTCATATTTTTTTTCATCGAAAATTGTTAAGTAGATGTTAAGTCGATGAAAGCGCTATCAACGGTTTTGTATGTTCATACGAATTCTTCAAGCGCTTTGTACAACTGATTAACAGATAAAAGTTATTTTCTCAGGGCGATGAATATTTATTATTTGTTATTACGTTAGAACATGTGAAAAACTACCAACTATTTCACATTTGTACATTTTGTTTCGGCATGGAGAAACAATGTCTCATCAAGTAGTTAACAATGATGGCAATAAACGTTTTTATTTTTTTTAAATTCTTTTAAGAAAAACATTTCCCTTTATTTTTGGAAATTTTTTCCGTAAAATATAAAAAGATATTAAAAAGGAAGAAAACAGAAAGAAAAGATCAAAAAAGTAGATGAGAAGTCAAGAAAAGGAAAATAAAGAGGAAAGGGAAAGATACAAATGAAATAAAAAGTGAAGAGAAAATTAAGTGAGAGAATATAGAGAGGGAAAAGCCAATAGAAACGATTAGAAGAGAGAAATTTTAAACTTTGGCTGGAAATGAATTGTAGACAGATATAGAAATTGGTTACAATGTTGCAGCTCAAAACGTTTGGCATTTAAAAAGATGAGTAAAATTCCATACACAAACAGAAAGATTATTTATAAAACGTAAACTAAAGGATATTTACAAAAACAATACGAAGATAGAAATTCAAATGACCCAATATTGCAAAATTAGAAATTAGAAAAAATAATAAAATAAAATAAATTAATATTCAGTTAAATTAAATTTAAATAAAATAAAATAAAATACTATAGATAAATGAAATAAACATAAAATAAATCAAAACTATTAAGATAATAATAATAAATATGCCTCGATCAAAAACCAGGTGTGGGCGACAAAGCGAACCTCGCTGCCGAGCTTGAAAAGGACCTCCAATCCGTAGTGGCCTGGAGTAGGAAATGGCTAGTAAATTTCAATGCTTCTAAAACGAAGCTATCAATTAACCACCATAGACAATCGCATCTACCTCCAATTAGCATGGTACAGGCTTGCCTCCAGAGAGTAAAATACTATGCCTCCGTGGCCTTACAATTTCGGCGGACCTCAAATGGAATGACTATATCGAATCCATTGCCAAATCTGCCGCTATGAAAGTCGGCTCTCTGTGCAGGGCCCGGAAGTTTTTCCCACCTGAATCTATCCTGCACATATACAAATCTACCATCCGCCCGTGTACTGAATATTGCTGCCATATCTGGTCGGATGCCCCTGCTGCTCTCCTTGGGCTTCTTGACAAAATACAAAGGAGGATCTGTAACGTGGTTGATACTGACTTGGCAGACCGGCTGCAACCACTCTCTCACCGGCGTGATGTGGCTTCCCTGTGCCTCTTCTACAAGTACTTTCATGGCTTCTGCTCCGATGAGCTTAGATCACTGGTGCCGCTTAAGCACGAATTTACACGAGATACTAGATTAGCAACTAGGTTCCACCCTTTTACAGTTAAACAGATAAGATGTTACCGTAAATTCTATTCCAACAGCTTCTTTTCTCGCGCTTCCCGCCTGTGGAACTCCCTTCCACAAGTCTGCTTTCCCGACAGCTACAATCTCCAGGTGTTTAAATGTAGGGTCAATAGACACCTCCTATCACACTAACACCCAATTATTCTCAGAACAATCTCATCTACCCAACCCTCATCCTCGGTATCCTTACCCGCCTATCACCCACCCTCTGACATTTCCTATATTTAACCATCCTTTCTCCACTCTATGTAGCCCCCTGCGCAGTAGTGACAGTGACATGCCTTGCTCGGGGTGAAACGCTTATAAAATATATATATATATATATATATAATATATAACAAAATAAAAAAAATAATAATAAACAGTTGTTTCCATCCCAAACGCACATGCTTTATTGTCAGAAAGGTAAAAAAAATATTTCTATCTTTTTGGCCAGTAGAGGTGGTAGAGGCGGGGGTGGAAAGTCAACTGAATAGCCAGAGTGACCAGGCAAAAAAAAGAAAAAAGAAGGAAGAAAGAATCTAACAGAGGACTAGTGAAAAAAGAGAACCAAAGAATCCACCAGTCAAAGAAATTTCTTTGAAAATAAATAATAATAAAATAAAATAATAATAATAATATGAGCAATGATGAGGTTTTGGAAAGGATGGAAACGAAAAAAGAAATTAATATTGAGCATCAGGAAGAGACAGCTAAAGTTCTTGGGACATGCAATGAGGAAGGCCGGCTTGGAGAACCTGGTACTAACAGGCCATATAGAGGGGCAAAGAGACAGAGGAAAGCAGCGGATAACATATTTGAAGGGCCTGAGCAGATGGATGACAAAACACGTGTTGCGTGGTGTAGCAGGAGAAAGCGTGCTAAGATAGGTAGACGTGGAAAGCCATGATCGCCCACGTCCTGAAAAGAAAAAGGCACAAAGAAGAAGAAGAAGAAGAAGAAGAAGAAGAAGAAGAAGAAACAAAATTGCAGTCAGAGGGCACAGTGAAGGCAAGCGGGACAGAAAGAAAGCAGAGAACAGACTTTCTAACTAGCATATGTAAATGAAAAACAAAACAGGGATTGTTGGGATAGAGAAAAGACAAAATAAAATATACGAAGAGCTACACAGGATAGGAAGTTGAGAAAAGCAATAATTATCCACGTTCTGAAGGGTTATCAAACATAAAATATGTACTGTTAGCACAGGGATGGCTCTCCACAACTTCCTGTCTCTTGTTGTTCTACATAATCCTTGTCGTTTTACCTTCTTCACAGGCGCTACAGAATCACAAAGTAAATCACCAAAAAAACAATATCCGCATCACTTGAAAATTTCCAACAGCAGTAACGACTAAAATGAATAGCATCTATAACACGGAGAGAAAACAATGATATATATATATTTTTTAATCATATCACCCCGAGCAAGGCGGTAACGCCACTGATGTGCAGGGGCCTACGTAAGAGTGACAAGATTGGAAAAGAGAAAACCGGAAACCACATCCTAAGCAGGGAACAAGGGATGATTCTCTTCACCTGTTCAATAGACGTGGTTGGAGTGTGAACCGGGCGATATATAATGAGGAAATTAACGTTCCAGGTTACTTTAAGCAAAATGCTAAAAAAGAAACTCCCGTCAATACTATAAAGAGCGATAACATTGGGCTTGAGAAACATATTTTCCGGCAAAAAGGATATTTTCCGGGAAAAGTCGTTTTAAGAGAAAGTTGTTTTTTTTATAAATTTCAAATGAATGTAACGCTAACAATTTAAACAAGTAATGTTATGAAGTATCCCTTATTGTCACAATAGAATTAGTCAGTCTGTTATTTGCCTTACGTGTTTGGGTGATCATGTCTCTTTTGATCCATGACTGACTAGACAGAATATTTTCCTGTAGCAGGTTGCCATTTCTTTCTGCGGTAGACTGGTAGCCAACCAACGCCAAAGAACCTGATGTGTCCTGTTATTAAACCCATAGCTAGAGAGACAGGAGATGGATTAAAGGTATTTGTGCGTAATTGAATGCAACGAATATCAACTGGAATTCGAACCCAGCTTTCCGATTTTTCGTTCCGAGCCGATATCTAATGGTGATTTTGTCATGGACCCGGTTAAAGGTTCAGTATTTGCGTTGTGGTGCAGTGGATATCGGGTCGGAACGACAAATCGGGGATCCGAGTTCGAATTCCTGTTGAATCCATTGCATTCAATTATGCACAAATACCCTTGGGAAAGGTATTACTCTGTCTCTCCCATTCAGTTATGGGTTAAATAGCAGGACAGATTGGGTTCTATAGCCTTGGCTGGCAACCAATCTACCGCAGAAAGCAATGGCAACCTACTGCGAGATAATCTTCTGCCCAGTCAGTCATGTCTCGAAAGAGACATGATCGCCCAAGCATGTTTCACGTATGGCACTTAACTGACTGACTGAAGAATAACGCAAAAACTAAATATGAAAATACGAATGTATATTAAATACGGAAAGAATACAATAGTTGGAACTTGGTTAGTAGGAACGATAATACGAGTTAGTGTGGAATACTATGATTTGACCCTCGGCCTTAGAACTGGGACTCGTAATGGTCGTTAAGGTAGCAGTGTTCGTAGACCGACTCTAGGCTGATTCCGGGCCGCTCTGAGGTCGCTCTCCTCAGGCTACTTCCTTTCACCTCTTGTAAGGGGAGTTATAAGTAATGATTGGAAGAGTCCCTTCAGTCTGTCGATCATACCGCCATGACAGATTTTCTAAGCGCTGCTAAGTTGTGGCACAAGGCCGAAAGTAAGGGACACCCAGCGATACTACTCAATTGTAATGATTCTAGCGAGACAAGCTTGTTAACAATTACAACACCTCGAGGTGCCCAAGCTGATATATAATGTACCACAACGCGCATCCTCATCATTGTCATTACTATTATATAACTCATACTCTCTTATCGCAGAATAAACAAGAAAAGGGAACATTGAATCTTGTTAACTTATTGTTTTAATCAGTTCGCCCTTAACAAGGTAATAATGCCCCTAAGACACATCAGATTGCTGGAAGTGAAAGAGACTAAAAAGGGTTTAGGAGGAAATGGAAATCCAACGATAAAGATCAAGCAAAAGACGAACCACTAATCTTACTCAAAACAAAGGGTAGAGTGTGAACCGGGCGATAGACGAATCTATCTAATCCTATTAAAGCAAAAATGTTGATTTAAATGATAAGTGGGATTTTCATTTGCTATTTGAAACTGAGAATTCCAGCATCGCTAACGAAGCATCGAAAAGAGTTGTGCAGGAATTTACTTGAAATTTCGTTGTTCTAACGACTGGGCTGCACTTGTCCGTGCGTGAGACTAATTAAGAGTTATTTGATTCAATTCTACAGACGACCTAATGAACATTGTCCGTTTCTTTTAATTAATTAGTGCATAAAATTCATTGTCTTTGCTCTTTTCGATTTCATTATTGTCTTTTTTTAATTCTCGCGTGTGTACATCCATTCTTTCATCCATCCATCCAGCCATCCATCCATCCATCTACACACACACACACACACACACACACACGCACACACACACACGTATATATTTATATATATGTGTGTTTGTGTGTGTGTGTAGATGAATAGGTATATATATGTTTGTATACATATATATATGTTTGTGTATGTCTATATGTTTGTATATGTATATATATATATGTAGGTATATGTGTATACATATTGATTATATATATATATATATATATATATATATATATATATATATGAGCAAATGTATGCTTGTGTAGAACTGAACAAATCTGTAAAGTTTTTGCTGAAATACGTACATGTATACTCTCACACACACACACACATATACATATATATGCGTGGGAACTCGTATATAGTGTATTTATGTTGCATAGTGGTGTGATATTTTTATTTCTCATATGTTTGTATTTTATTGAATCGTTATTGTTAATTTGGACGCTATTTACACGGAGACATTACATAGATATTACATGACACATTCGGTTGGATATATAATTATACCTTGGTGTTTTTGATTCTCATCCCCATCCAGCATTACCCCCCACACGTTTGTATATGCGCATGTGTGTGTGTGTGTGTGTACTCTTTCCCTAAGCAGAGAATATGCGGTGATTAGTAAATGAATTAATTAGCCCGTTTGATGGCGTCTTTCGCGAAATGCATCAGCGTTTTGGCCACTAGGTTAGTTATGGCGCGGTCGTGTTCGGCGCGGGCTTGTCATCGCGAGTGATTTAGTAATCAATTCTTTGTGTGTGAATTTCCGACAAAGCCGTTTCGCTCTCTCACGACACTTTGCTGTTTGCTATATCATCTTTACTAAATGACCTCCACAATGTGTTCGAGGTTCGATAAGAGAGTTAAAAACATGACCCGCGAAAAAGTCATTGAAAACTTGTATTGTTTGTCTTCATAAAAGATATTATTTAACTCCTTCGTTCCTGGCGCCTATTTGACGCGGGCCAAAGATTTTAATTTTCGAAGAGAAGCTTAGTGACAGAGGGACACAAAGTAGAGGGTCACCCTGAAGGATCAGAGCTGTGTATCTTTTTGTGTGTACGAGTGTACATGTGTGTGTATGTGAGTACTTGTATGTGTATTTATTTGTGTGCGTGCATCTATGTATGTATGTATTTGTGTATATGAACTTTTGTGTGTACGTTTGTACTTGTCTGTGTGTAATTAGTTGTGTGAGTACTTGAATGCGTGTATTTGTGTGTGTGATAACACATTAGGGTATTAGAGGCAACATATGTACTGCTTCCATAACAGTTTGTGTATGTGTATACTTGAGTATGTATGTATTTGTGTGTACTTGTGTGTGTACTTGTAAGTGTGTGTGTTCTTGTGTATTGTATGTGCCTACATGTGTGTGTGCGTACTTGTGTGTATTTGTGTCTGTAATTGTGTACTTGTGACTGTGTGTGTTCTTGTGTGATTTAATATGTACCTGTGTTTATGCGTGTGTACTTGTGAGTCTACGTATTTGAGTGTATATAATTGTGTGTGCGTACGCATATATTTTTGTGTGTGCCTGTGTGTAGTTTTGTAGGTATATGTGTGTGTACTTATGTGCATGTGCGTGCATTTGTGTGTGTGTGTGTGTGTGTGTGTGTGTGTGTGTGTGTGTGTGTGTGTGTGGTAACAGATTGGCGTATTTGGGCACCTGGAGGTGCTGTAATGCTTAGCAAGATTTTTTTCGGTAGAATCATTACAGTTGTGTAGTGACTTCGATTCTCACTGGGTACCCCGTACTTTCGGCGTTGTGTCACATCTAAGCATTGCTTAAAAAATCACCATTTGGGTATTAGAGGCACGATATGTACTGCTTCCATAATAGTCATGATCCATTTTGGGCAAGATTTTTTTCTTTTAGATTGGTTGTCCCCTTAAAGAAAAAGAGCTATTTAAACTCATATTTGGTTGGATGGAGAAGAAACTGATTTAAACTTTTCCCAAAAATATTTCCATAAAATTAAATATAGCAAAACGAACTCTCACTTTAGTAGTCACCGTATGTGCGATGTGGTGCAGTGGATATCGACACGGAAAGTAAAATCGGGAAAGCCGGGTTCGAATCCCAGTTGAATTCGTCGCATTCACTTACGCACGAAAAACTAAAAAGCAATAGTTGTTTCCAGTTAAAGGGAAACCCTAGACTGAAAGAAAAATGAATGGATGTAAGTCAAATTTTGATTTCCTGGTATCAATATCAAATAAGTTTTTTCGTTGTAAACCGAATTTTGAAGGCTAAATAAGTCCTCTGAGTAAATGGTATCATGGCTGAGACTAAGAACTACAATTATACCTACTTAGAGCCAAACCCGAAGCAAAAACTAAAATAAAAGGGCTGAAAAAATACAGATATACAGGCAGATAAACAGACACACACACGCAAACATCTTGCCTTTTATATATATATATATATATATATAATCAATTTTCTGCGCTATTGTAAGAACTGCAACGTTGAAATTTCTGAATATCGTTTCTTATGTTTTTGTCTATGAGTGTATGAAATTTGATTAAAATCGGACCACTCTTTCTATAACCCGATTTTTACGATTATCGATTTTCGATATTTATCGGAGGTACCTCGACACAAAACCTAGCTAAGAGCACTCGCAGACGCTTATAGTACAACTGTGTAAATTTTCAAGAAAATCGGTTCAGCCGTTTCGGAGTCTATAGGTAACGGACACACACACAAAGACACACACACATCCACATACACACACACAAAGTTCCATTCATAAATAAGTTGAGATTCTTCTATCATTTTTAGCATTTTGTTTTTGATGGAAATGAGATTATTATATTTTTATTACCAACTAGTCTGTTGTGGATGCGGTTTGGTAGGTCTCACTATGTATCGAGCTGCTATGTTCCTGATCAATCCAAATTCATGAATAATTATATTTATATACTAAAACATGCCTAACACGACTTTCGTTACATATCTCTGACAATTTCTTAATTAGGTCTCATTTCAATACCCAATGATTGTGTTTAAAACGAAACAGGCTTTTACCTTTGGGTGCTAAATTTTATATTTACATAACCTCTACCCCTGATATTGAGTACTTTACGAATAATAAAGCATACCTGAAAACTACATTTTAATCATATATATATTTATATGTATATATATATATATATATATTGTTAAATATAAGAGACAATGAATGTCTATTATGTTTAATCATGAGCCGTTCTAAACATCGTGTTTTGGCTTTAATTTCAGGTGAAAATAAAGACAAAAATTCTCCAACATTTGGATATGTTATATTAAGTTGGTTCTAAGCTTTCGGCGAAAGATTACAATGACGTTAACATTCCGAAAGATTACAATGACGTTAACATAAAACATCCACCATCAGCGACGATGTTATCTTGTGTTGGCATAAAATTTTGCTAAGCAACGATAACAGTTACCAAAAATATCAAACGCAGTTTGTGAATTTGTAATGCGGTTCTATGACGTCACACCACATGAGAGCCCGAAATGATAATAGAACCATATATTTAAGTGCAATGTAATGTGTTATGACCAGATTTAAACGTGATTTTATTAAGTTAATACAATCTTAATAACAAACATAATAGATATTCATTGCCTCTTATATTTAATAATATATGTATAGAAAAGTATCTGCTGCCTCGATACACTATATATATATATATATATAAAATAAATTTCGATGTTCAAAACTGTTGAATGATCATTTCAACATGAAATCTCTAAGAGCGATTTCATATCTCATCGGCAACTACCACATTTCAAAATGAAATAAAAAAAGAAATAAAAAAATTTGAAGGTTAAGAATTCACCGGCGGAAGTAAAAAATTTACGTCACAAAAAATCGGTTACAAAAATAGGTTATAATTGGCTCTGTAATTTTAATTACATTGAGCTCTCTACCTGTATCATTTTTTAATATTAAAATATTAATATTAATTAGGATCGGGTCCTTGGGATTTACCTTCCTGTTTTTCCTTTTGGATTAAAGTTATTATATATATATATATATATATATATATATATATATATATATATATACAAATGAATAAGGAACGAAGGAAATAATTACAACGTTCAAAACATTAATTTAAAACAGTGCTCAATATAAAAATCGAGCAATGATTATTTATTATAAATTATACTTTAGGACATGTACAAACTACAAGTTATTATAACATTGTACATTTTGTTTCCACATTGAAAGAACAATGTCTCATCAGGTAGTTAATAATGATGGCAAAATGTACAATTTTGTAGTAGATTGTAGTTTGTACATGTTCTAAAATATAATTTGTAATTATATATATATATATAGACACATACCGATGGAAGACGTTTAATTAGTTAATCAAATTCTCCTATTTAAAATGACTTATGCGCATTAAAAATTAAATAAATAAATAAAAGACGATTTCAGAGCACGTCAACCATTTTGTTTTATTTCGACCGATTCTCTTTTCTTCCTTTCTGTTCTAGCCACCCACGCCCCTCGACCCTCACTCCTGCTGTGTCCGAGTCGCCTGAACGTTTTCCATTGACAGCCAGCATCAGTCGGATCACTAAAGCCATGGAGACATGTGTAAATCTCGCAGTCCCGACATGTCTTCTGCGTGCGACAAAGTAATCCGATAATTACATGCCGTAATTAGTGGTCGGATCTTTTCAAAGATGGCCGGACTGCGACGGGTCGGAAAGCGCTCGAGGCTGAACAAAAATGCCGGGAAAACCATGACTCCGTGATGGGAGATTAGGCGCCAGTTTTTGGGAAATATATTTTTTTTTCCTGATTATTCAACTTTTTTTTTCTTTAATCAACGCAATTCGTATTGTTTAGAAGCTATTCCCGAACACCTACAGAGATGGAAAAAAGGAGTGTCGGCGCACGTCAGTACCGGAGATAGAAAAAGCAAAAGTCTTCATGTATCAGGAAGAGAGAGAGTGAGAAAGAGTAAGAAAGGGAAAGAGAGTGAGAGAGAAAGTGAGAGATAGAGAGAAAGGGAGAGAGAAACTGATTGAGTGATAAAGGGAGAGAGAGTGAGACAGAGTAAGGAAGGGAAAGAGATTGAGAGTTATAAAGGGAGAGTGAGTGAGTGAGAATGAAAGATAGAGTGAGTGAGTGAGTGAGTGAGTGAGTGAGTGAGTGAGTGAGAATGAAAGATAGAGTGAGTGAGTGAGTGAGTGAGTGAGTGAGAATGAAAGATAGAGTTAGTGAGTGAGTGAGTGAATGAGTGAGAAAGGGAAAGAGAGTGAGAGAGAGAAACCAGAATTGGATTCTGAGTATTGTGTCAAAGAGTATTGAGCTATGGCTAAATATGTAAGCAAAAGAATGCGAATTTGAACATGTCGTGTCGAAACAGAATAGTAATTTATAAAGTCTGGCACAAGGTAAAAAGTAGTGATAAAATCAGTGAAGAACCAGCTCAGTGAGAGAACATCCTTTTCATCATTATGCTTCAGTCATTTTTATTTTTCAATGATATAATGCACGCAGTGGATCATGACTGTCTACAAATCCCTTGTTTTTATCATCTGTGAATTGTCATGCCTCTATAAAAAAAATAGTGGTTCACCGTTACCTTTTCCATAGTGTGGAATGGAATTCAGAGCTTTATTTGGTTGCCACCAAAAGCTAGAGAACACTGTTCTGCTAGCTAACCAATAGCTAGAGTGAAGACGTATTCGTGTCTTTTTCAAGAGCATTACTGCAAATTGAATGCAGTCGCTCTCTCACGGGGCTTCCCTGTGGCTCTTCTACAAATACTTTCACGGCTTTTGCTTCAATGAACTTAGCTCACTGGGCCCCTATGTATGAATTTACACGAGCTATTAGACTAGCAACTAGGTCCCACCCTTTTACAGTGAAACCGAAAAAATGTAACCGCAATTTCTACTCTAACAGCTTATTTTCTCGCACTTCCCGCCTGTGGAATTCTTTTTCATATACTTGCTTCCCCGACAGATACAATCTCCAGGAACTTAAATGTAAGGTCAATAGACATCTTCTATCTCACGAACTCGCATCCATTCTCTCAAGGTTTTTTCTTCATCCACTCTACCCCTATTACACCGGTATTCTCATCCGTCTATTACCCTATTACTATTATGGTCATCAGCAAAAGAAAGATCCCAACATTCCAGCTAAAGGTCAGGGATACTAAAATCAAACGTGCAGAAATTTAAATACCGTGGAAGTGTTCTAACAGAGAGCGGAAAGTGTGAAACTAAGATCTAAATGCGTAATTGCATGACAAAGGACGCACTCCAAAAACGAAACAGTGCATTGAGCGCAAGGAAAATTTCGTTTTAAAAAAAGAAAAGAGTACTGGACTGTTATGAGATGTCTGCCCTTCAACATGACAGCGAATGCTGGATATTTCTTCAAACACGAAAGAGAGATTCGAAGCAACAGAAACATGGTTCAACAGAAAAATGCTCAGGATACCATGTAAAATATGTCTTTCAATATGGCAGCGAAAGCTAGATAATTTCCTAAAACATGAAGGAGAGATTCGAAATAACAGAAAAATGATTAAACAGAAAGATGCTCAGGATAACAAGTAATGTGTGTCTTTTAATATGGCAGCAAATGGTGGACAACTTCCTCGAACATGAAAAAGAGACTCGATGCAACAGAAAAATGATTAAACAGAAAATGATCAGAATACGATGTAATGTCTTTCAATATGGCAGCGAACGCTGGACAGTTTACTCAAACCTGAAAGAGAGACTCGAAGCAAGAGAAACAAGGTTTAACAGAAAAATGCTCAGGATACCATGTAATGTGAGTCTTTCAATATGGCAGTGAATGCTAGACAATTTCCTAAAACATGAAGGAGAGACTTGAAGCATTAGAAGCATGGTTCAACAGAAAGTTGCTCAGAATACCATGTAATATATATCCTTCAATATGGTAGCGAATGCTGGAACATTTCCTCAAACATGAAAGAGAGACTCGAAGCAACAGAAAAATGATTAAACAGAAAAATGCTCAGGATACAATATAATGTATGTTATTCAATATGGCAGTGAATGTTGGACATTTTCCTCAAACATTTACGAGAGACTTGAAGCAACAGAAACATGATTCAACAGAAAGAAGCTCAGGATAACATGTAATGTATGTCTTTCAATATGGCTGCGAATGCTGGTCAATCTCCTAAAACATAAAGGAGAGACTCGAAGCAACAGAAACATGGTTCAATAGAAAGATGCTCAGGATAACAAGTAATGTATGTCTTTCAATATGGCAGCGAATGCTGGCCAATTTCCTCAAACATGAAAGAGAGACTCGAAGCAACAGAAACTGTTTTAGAAAGGATGCAAACGAAAAGGAAACTTATACGTAGCATCAGGAAGAGTCAAATGAGGTTTCTGGAACATGTACTGAGGAAAGAGAGCTTAGAGAATTTCATACTCACAGAATGTATAGAAGAAAAGAGAGACAGTAGAAAGTATGTTGAAACATACTTGATGGCAAGTGGATGGTGGAGCAGGATTTGGGAGTGATACCAAAGGAAAAATGTTAAGAGCGACATGGAATAAGGATAAGTGGAAATTCACAATCGCCCACGTCCTGAAATAAAGAATAAGAAAAATGCACGTATAGAGTTGCTTGACAGTTTACAGATCTAACCGATATAGAGTTTGAGGGGAAAATTCATAGCAGTTTCCGACATTCGAATTTATAGCATTTTATTCATATAAAGACATAGCTTTATAATTCAGTCTTTTTTTCGTGGATTTTTGTCACACACCAATAATCTAGGTTCCACCCTTTTACTGTGAAACCAATAAATTGTAAACGCAAATTCTACTACATCAGCTTTGTCTCTCGCACTTCCCGCCTGTGGAATTCCTTTCCGTTTACTTGCTTTCCCGACAGCTACAACCTTCAAGAATTCCAATGTAAAGTCAATAGTCATCTACTATTTACTAACTCACTCTCTCTCACTCTTTCTCTTTTTCTTTCTCTCTCTTCGTACACTCAGCGTACATTTTACGGAGCAAAAAAGCAGAGTAATAATATTGCAGCCTGACAAGGCCCCTTAACGTGTTTTAAGTGTATCATATTAACATTCAACAACATATTCTAGTAACCCGTTACTAGAATTTTTCGGGGTAGCAATTCCTAAAATATTCAATATACCTTACATTTTATTGAAGAAAGGATTGAGTTTTTTTTTTTATAATCGTCTCGCCCCAAGCAAAGCATTTTATTGCCACTGGTGTGCAGGGGGTTACATAGGAAAAATGTTGTGAGAAAGATTAACAGGTTATAGGGGGTGTCAGGAAGAGAGTATGAGAAGGAAGAAAATACTGATGAGAGTGGAGTAGACGGAGAAAAAAATAGTGAGACAGGAGATGACTATTGACTTTACATTTGAATTCTTGAAAATTGTAGCTGTCGGGAAAGCAAGTAAGTGGAAGGGAATTCCATAGGCGGGAAGTGCGAGAGAAAGAAGCTGTTAGAATAGAATTTGCGTTTACAATTTATCGGTTTCACATTAAAATGTGGGACCTTGTTGCTAATCTTGTGACTCGAGTAAATTCAAATATAGGGGGCATCAGTGAGCTAAGTTCATCGGAGCAGAAGCCGTGAAAGTATTTGTAGAAGAGGCACAGGGAAGCCACACTGCGTCGATGAGAAAGCGACTGTATCCTAGCTGCCAAGTTGGTATCGATCACATTACAGATTATTCGTTGGATTTGATCAAGAACACCTAGGTGGATAGCAGGAGCACCCGACCAGACATGACAGATATGGCGGATGGTAGATTTGTATATGTGCAGGATTGTTTCGGACGGGAAAAACTATTTTCTGGCTTTAAATAACCTGCAATGGTTGATAAACAGCAGAAAACTAATTAATCCATGTCCATGGTATTCTGAGTTTGTGTCTGCTGAACTACATTCTCATTTTAAGCTTTTTTTTAATCGGTATGACAAATGTCCAGCATTCACTGCCCTAAAAGTGGATAGATGTCATTTAACAATTCGATAACATTTTTTTTTCCTTCTCATAAAATCTTTCTTGTGTCGTAATACTTTGTTTAGATTTTGAGAGACTTCTTTCGCTATTCCCGAAAGATTTCACTGTCACTTACTGATTTTTTGTATGTGTCTCCCACACCCTATGTCTGGTTTTTAGAAATAGCTCGTTGCTCACGAGTTCTGTCCATGGTGGTTAACGTTCACATCCTGTTGAAAATATCTGTTCCCGAAAGGGTTCCGTGATACAAGTTTTAATAATTAACCCATAGAGGAGAAAGTGAATTTCTCTATGGTTTAATTTGTCATTTCGTTTCTTTCTAAAATAGGAATCACTGGCCGCAGTTTGAAAGTTGCCTCAAATCGACTTCAGACCGCGGCACAATATGCATCAAGTTGGATTTGGTCGAAAGCAAGAAGTTTTCAGCCTGGAGAAAATACACGCGGAACTAGCATTCCCGTGTGATGACGTAAAAGTCGGTTATGGTAAACGAGTAATAACATCAAAGGGCGAAATTAAACACGTTTTTTGTGTGTTTTTTTTTCAAATCACAAACTGCACACTAAATATAAAGATTAACGTCCAATATAGTCTCTGCTCTTATTTGATCTGGAGTATATATATATATATAATTCTCTTAATACGCTGTCCGGTGGCAAAAGCTGCTTGGTAGCGCCAGGAGTGGCAGTACCGCCTTGAGCTACCGAAACTGTGTTATCACCCTGGTTGGCGGCTGATGAGGACAGGGTATCGCACGTGCTTCCACACGTTGTATGATGGAAAAAATGTAAAACTTGTGTCACTAAACCATTATTGTATGAAAAAAGTTCTTAACATCTAAAAGCATTTTGTGGCTTTAAATAACATCGAAAGGGTTGATAAGCTATAGAAAAGAAATTAATCAATCTCCTTGTTCATTGTATTCTGTGTCTGTAGAAGTACATATCAGCCAATTCAAGCTTCTTTTTCCACGGCATGACAATTGTCCAGTATTCACTGCCATAAAAGTAGATAAATATCGCGTAACAATTCGATAAACATTTTTTCCTTCCCATAAAATCTTTGTTTAGATGTTGAGAGATTTCTTTCGCTATTCCGAAGTGCATTCGAATCTCTACGTTACGTTTTTCGTCGTCTGTCAATGCATTCAGTCAGTTCAGTGCCATACGTGATACACGCTTGTGCGATCATGTCTCGAAAGAGACATGACTGACTGGGCAGAAGATTATCCCGTAGTAGGTTTCCATTGCTTTCTGCGGTAGATATATATATATATATATATATATATATATATATATAAGGCAAGATGTTTGTGTGTGTGTGTCTGTTTATCTGCCTGTATGTCTGTATTTTTTCAGCCCTTATTTTTTTAGTTTTTGCTTCGGGTTTTGCTCTAAGTAGGTATAATTGTAGTTCTTAGTCTCAGCCATGAAACCATTTACTCAGAGGACTTATTTAGCCTTCAAAATTCAGTTTACAACGAAAAAAACTTATTTGATATCGATACCAGGAAATCAAAATTTGACTTACATCCATTCATTTTTCTTTCAGTCTACGGTTTCGCTTTAACTGGAAACAACTATTGCTTTTTAGTCTTTCGTGCCAACGTCCAAAGAGTCTGAGCTCTAAGACCATGGATTAGTTTTAAAGCTTTCATTACACCAGAGCAACGCCGGGCTATAATGCTAGTATATATATAATTTAAAAATTAATTTACCCGAAGCAAGACAGTAAAGCCACGAAGACACATAGGTTTAATGAGCGTAAAAGAATTAGTAAACAGAAAAAATTATGAGGGATTGAGAACAATAGACGAGTGATCAGGAAGACAGAAGAAAACAATTTCTTTTTGAAGATCTAATTTGGCTAGAAGGCATGGAGCCGGAAGAGAGTTCCACAAGTCAAACGTGCCTGAAAAGAACCTGTTAGCACAGAACTTACGGTTATATGTAACCTATTCAACTGTAAATTTATGAGAGCTTTTTGCCAGTCTAGTACTGCGATTAAATTAACGAATATTCCTCCCCCTTGTGCAACTGATGTGTATTTAAAAATATTTCTTAAAATCCAACGCAGAATCAGCAATATTACTGGGTTTGACTTGACCTCAACCAACGTAATGTAGCTTCTTTGTGCCTTTTTCTGTAAATACTTCCATGGTAATTGTTCGGATTAACTCTTTGCTACAATAGCTACTATAGCGAATTGTTAATCCGAACGATTTTCGTATATTCCAGGCATGGACGAATGGTCGTGTTATAAGTATTTACACAAACTCATTAGTTGTACTATCTACTGTTTTCCTCTGCTCCTCTTATTAATATGTCCTGTGAGTGTTAATTTCTCCAAGCTCGGTCCTAGTTATGACGGTAAACTGCATCCGGCAGCAAGGCCTCTGAGAGGTTATGAGGAGCATGAAACCAACTCTTAATTGCCCTTGTTCCCAGGTCAACGCTGACCCGGAGTGGTAGCACCTGCTGGGGTCCCAGTTATGGGCAAATAGTTAACCCCCCAAACTGGAGTCAAAACACTATAAAAGTATAAAAATAGACTTTTATAGTAATATATACATAAAAATAGACTTTTATAGAAAAATATAGATTTTTGAAGGAAAAATATTACCAACAATAGATTTTTAAAGAAAACTTATTGCTATAACAGATTTTTGAAGGAAAAAATTATACTCAGCAAAATATTTTTGATTACAAATCTAGAAGACATCTTCAGTTTTCTAAAATAAAAAAAGAATAAAAACAAAAAGATCCTTAAACTCTGACTACATCAACATTCTCACTATAACTGAACATTACAAATACCTTAAAACCTACTTTTTGGGCATTAAATAACCCACAGTGATTGATATGCCGTTAAACAAAACTCAGACTCACATTCTACAAGCTCTTTTCCCCAGAAATTTCAAGTCTTTCTTCTGACTATAAATATAAGTGTTTTGCGTTCCGATATTCCTTCAAACTTATTCGCTGCTCACATCATTCTGTAGACCCACATCACTGTTGCTGCAAATAAAGGTGGATAGATATTACATAGAAATTCAGACACTCTTTTCTTTTTTTCTAATTAAAATTTCATATCTCTTAATACTTCATTTAGTTTTTAGGAAGTTTCTTTTGATGTTTCAATGCAACTTCTAGTTTAATGTTTTTTGTTTGTTACAGCACAAACCAGATAATTAAATTTATTGATTAAGCCGTCTCCAGTTTGTTCTTGACACTTTCGGGAATCCCTCTTGCTAATGAAAATAGATTATCTCTTCTTATAGTTAGTCCTTTTTTCTCGTTTTTCGTTATTATAATTTGTAGAGAATTTATATATTTTTTTCAAGTCTAGTAGGTATTTTAGGGTCACCTTGCCGTTTTGTTTTTACTCGGTTAGAGATCGTTTCCTGAAGCTTTGTGAGCGTCGAAGTTGAATAAAAAATAAAAAATAAAAGTGCTGAATTGGTTGAGAAAATACACAAATAAAGGCCCAAAACAAAACGGAATAGAAATATTTGATATTAATGGGTCAGTTTCGTGTAGAGAAAATTTCAAGGAATGTTCTTGAAAGAAAGTACAACTTTCTGGATAAGAGTGTTTTTGTAAGAAGGACGAATAAAAAGTTGAATCTTCTCTGTTGGCAAATTAGATAGTCAGGAATGTGTGTAGTTTAGATCATAAGCGTCTACTGCACAGAGCGATAATTTTAGCGTCCTATCCCGATCTCAGCCCGTAGTAAAATAGAGTTAACTTCTTTGAATGTACTATACGCATGCTCCCTTCGTAACTCATCCAGGCATCTTCGAACACATTTTTTTTGTGCCGTATTTATTTTTTTAACACAAGTATACACAAGTGTCTGGTCTGGTTTGATATGGTAGACAGACCAGGATTTTCTGAGATCAAATGAACACAACATGGGCAGAGAGTTCGTCGTTGTAATAGATTTCCAGAGGACCAGCTGCTGTGACGAAATCATCATGACTAGCGGCCCGAAGGCGTCGTCATAATTGGTATCGTTTCGACAGACTCAACCCAGCAGTTTCCGGAGCAGGGGCGGCGAGCACAGACGGCGAGGTGTCACACTTTTTACGCATACCCAAAATTTAAAAAGCGTTTACTGTTGCTTATAGGGATATCAAAATATGCGTGTCAAACGAAATGATTAATGTTTGCTATACCCTTAAGTTACTTCTCTTACTAATTTTCTATTCTTGTTCAACGTGTTCACTATCCACATGCAGGCGTGTTTGGTTCCCAGTAAAACTTTCGTTAAGATTTGGGATTTCAGTGATCAGTCGGTTAAGTGCCATACGTGATACATGCTTGTGCGATCATGTCTCGAAAGAGACATGACTGACTGGGCAGAAGATTATCCCGTAGTAGGTTTCCATTGCTTTCTGCGGTAGACTGGTTGCCGACCAAGGCTATAAAACCCAATCTGTCCTGTTATTTGACTCATAGGTAAAGGGAAAAGAAATCTATTATATTATTACGTAGTAATTAGTGGGGGATCGGTTTCCTATTGTTATGAAGTAATAAACTGACCCCAACTTTATGACCAATGTAGGCCTTAATCATTATTCCAACTATTATATTCAGTCAGTCAGTTAAGTGCCATACGTGATACACGCTTGGGCGATCATGTCTCGAAAGAGACATGACTGACTGGGCAGAAGATTATCCCACAGTAGGTTGCCATTGCTTTCTGTGGTAGACTGGTTGCCGACCAAGGCTATAGAACACAATCTGTCCTGCTATTTAACCCATAACTGGAAGGAAGAGACGGAATAATACCTTTCCCAAGGGTATTTGCGCGTAAGTGAATACAATGGATTCAACTGGAATTCGAACTCGGCTCAACGGTTTTCTCGTTTATTCATTGTATTCACTGTAGAAAAGTGATTATCTCTCTTTTGGTGGAAATAAATTATAAAGCATTCATTTGTGGAACAATATGAAGCCAGAATCATCCACCATGAGAAAGAGAGCTATTTATGGTGCCCTGGAGTATCTCATTGTGCTCAAGTAGGATAGTCCATTGGCTGGGTTGTGATTGGCTGCTGGTAAATGAGTGGAAGTATTTCTGTATAAATACTTGCTTGATTGCAATCATAGTCTGCAGAGTTTGCATTGGAGCAGTCGTCTTAGGATGGCTGCTCTGCAACTCTATAACACTGTCAGCTCTCTGCTTCCGAGCAGAGAGCACAAACCCAGTCGTGGTTCCGCCGAAGGGTAGAACCACGACTCGGTAAAAATAGACAGACATATTTTTGGCCCGGCTATATGGCTGGGAATTCCCACATTAAAATGACCATGTGTCACATCCGGCCTTGCGTGGGGAGGCTAGTAAATACAGCAGAGTTTGCATTGGAGCAGTCGTCTTCGGATGACTGCTCTATAACCCTATAACACTGTCAGCTCTCTGCTTTCGAGCAGAGAGCACAAACCCAGTCGTGGTTCCGCCGAAGGGTAGAACCACGACTCGGTAAAAATAGACAGACATATTTTTGGCCCGGCTATATGGCTGGGAATTCCCACATTAAAATGACCATGTGTCACATCCGGGCTTGCGTGGGAAGCCTGGTAAATACAGCAGAGTTTGCATTGAAGCGGTCGTCTTAGGATGACTGCTCTATAACCCTATAACACTGTCAGCTCTCTGCTTCCGAGCAGAGTGCACAAACCCAGTCGTGGTTCCGCCGAAGGGTAGAACCACGACTCGGTAAAAATAGACAGACATATTTTTGGCCCGGCTATATGGCTGGGAATTCCCACATTAAAATGACCATGTGTCACATCCGGGCTTGCGTGGGAAGCCTAGTAAATACAGCAGAGTTTGCATTGGAGCAGTCGTCTTAGGATGGCTGCTCTGCAACTCTATAACACTGTCAGCTCTCTGCTTCCGAGCAGAGAGCACAAACCCAGTCGTGGTTCCGCCGAAGGGTAGAACCACGACTCGGTAAAAATAGACAGACATATTTTTGGCCCGGCTATATGGCTGGGAATTCCCACATTAAAATGACCATGTGTCACATCCGGCCTTGCGTGGGGAGGCTAGTAAATACAGCAGAGTTTGCATTGGAGCAGTCGTCTTCGGATGACTGCTCTATAACCCTATAACACTGTCAGCTCTCTGCTTTCGAGCAGAGAGCACAAACCCAGTCGTGGTTCCGCCGAAGGGTAGAACCACGACTCGGTAAAAATAGACAGACATATTTTTGGCCCGGCTATATGGCTGGGAATTCCCACATTAAAATGACCATGTGTCACATCCGGGCTTGCGTGGGAAGCCTGGTAAATACAGCAGAGTTTGCATTGAAGCGGTCGTCTTAGGATGACTGCTCTATAACCCTATAACACTGTCAGCTCTCTGCTTCCGAGCAGAGTGCACAAACCCAGTCGTGGTTCCGCCGAAGGGTAGAACCACGACTCGGTAAAAATAGACAGACATATTTTTGGCCCGGCTATATGGCTGGGAATTCCCACATTAAAATGACCATGTGTCACATCCGGGCTTGCGTGGGAAGCCTAGTAAATACAGCAGGGTTTGCATTGGAGCAGTCGTCTTCGGATGACTGTTCTGTAACTCTATAACACTGTCAGCTCTCTGCTTCCGAGCAGAGAGCACAAACCCAGTCGTGGTTCCGCCGAAGGGTAGAACCGCGACTCGGTAAAAATAGACAGACATATTTTTGGCCCGGCTATATGGCTGGGAATTCCCACATTAAAATGACCATGTGTCACATCCGGGCTTGCGTGGGAAGCCTAGTAAATACAGCAGAGTTTGCATTGAAGCAGTCGACTTAGGATGACTGCTCTGTAACTCTATAACACTGTCAGCTCTCTGCTTCCGAGCAGAGAGCACAAACCCAGTCGTGGTTCCGCCGAAGGGTAGAACCACGACTCGGTAAAAATAGACAGACATATTTTTGGCCCGGCTATATGGCCGGGAATTCCCACATTAAAATGACCATGTGTGACATCCGGGCTTGCGTGGGAAGCCTAGTAAATACAGCAGTGTTTGCATTGAAGCGGTCATCTTCGGATGACTGCTCTATAACCCTATAACACTGTCAGCTCTCTGCTTCCGAGCAGAGAGCACAAACCCAGTCGTGGTTCCGCCGAAGGGTAGAACCACGACTCGGTAAAAATAGACAGACATATTTTTGGCCCTGCTATATGGCCGGGAATTCCCACATTCAAATGACCATGTGTCACATCCGGGCTTGCGTGGGAAGCCTAGTAAATACAGCAGAGTTTGCATTGAAGCGGTCGTCTTAGGATGACTGCTCTGTAACTCTATAACACTGTCAGCTCTCTGCTTCCGAGCAGAGAGCACAAACCCAGTCGTGGTTCCGCCGAAGGGTAGAACCACGACTCGGTAAAAATAGACAGACATACTTTTGGCCCGGCTATATGGCCGGGAATTCCCACATTAAAATGACCATGTGTCACATCCGGCCTTGCGTGGGAAGCCTAGTAAATACAGCAGAGTTTGCATTGAAGCGGTCATCTTCGGATGACTGCTCTATAACCCTATAACACTGTCACCTCTCTGCTTCCGAGCAGAGAGCACAAACCCAGTCGTGGTTCCGCCGAAGGGTAGAACCACGACTCGGTAAAAATAGACAGACATATTTTTGGCCCGGCTATATGGCTGGGAATTCCCACATTAAAATGACCATGTGTCACATCCGGGCTTGCGTGGGAAGCCTGGTAAATACAGCAGAGTTTGCATTGAAGCAGTCGTCTTAGGATGACTGCTCTATAACCCTATAACACTGTCAGCTCTCTGCTTCCGAGCAGAGAGCACAAACCCAGTCGTGGTTCCGCCGAAGGGTAGAACCACGACTCGGTAAAAATAGACAGACATATTTTTGGCCCGGCTATATGGCTGGGAATTCCCACATTAAAATGACCATGTGTCACATCCGGGCTTGCGTGGGAAGCCTAGTAAATACAGCAGGGTTTGCATTGAAGCAGTCATCTTCGGATGACTGCTCTGTAACTCTATAACACTGTCAGCTCTCTGCTTCCGAGCAGAGAGCACAAACCCAGTCGTGGTTCCGCCGAAGGGTAGAACCACGACTCGGTAAAAATAGACAGACATATTTTTGGCCCGGCTATATGGCCGGGAATACCCACATTAAAATGACCATGTGTCACATCCGGCCTTGCGTGGGAAGGCTAGTAAATACAACAGGGTTTGCATTGAAGCAATCATCTTCGGATGACTGCTCTGTAACTCTATAACACTGTCAGCTCTCTGCTTCCGAGCAGAGAGCACAAGCCCAGTCGTGGTTCCGCCGAAGGGTAGAACCACGACTCGGTAAAAATAGACAGACATATTTTTGGCCCGGCTATATGGCAGGGAATTCCCACATTAAAATGACCATGTGTCACATCCGGCCTTGCGTGGGAAGGCTAGTAAATACAGCAGGGTTTGCATTGAAGCAGTCGTCTTCGGATGACTGCTCTATAACCCTATAACACTGTCAGCTCTCTGCTTCCGAGCAGAGAGCACAAACCCAGTCGTGGTTCCGCCGAAGGGTAGAACCACGACTCGGTAAAAATAGACAGACATATTTTTGGCCCGGCTATATGGCCGGGAATACCCACAATAAAATGACCATGTGTCACATCCGGCCTTGCGTGGGAAGGCTAGTAAATACAGCAGGGTTTGCATTGAAGCAGTCGTCTTCGGATGACTGCTCTATAACCCTATAACACTGTCAGCTCTCTGCTTCCGAGCAGAGAGCACAAACCCAGTCGTGGTTCCGCCGAAGGGTAGAACCACGACTCGGTAAAAATAGACAGACATATTTTTGGCCCGGCTATATGGCCGGGAATACCCACATAAAAATGACCATGTGTCACATCCGGCCTTGCGTGGGAAGGCTAGTAAATACAGCAGGGTTTATATTGAAGCAGTCGTCTTAGGATGACTGCTCTTTAACCCTATAACACTGTCAGCTCTCTGCTTCCGAGCAGAGAGCACAAACCCAGTCGTGGTTCCGCCGAAGGGTAGAACCACGACTCGGTAAAAATAGACAAACATATTTTTGGCCCGGCTATATGGCCGGGAATACCCACATTAAAATGACCATGTGTCACATCCGGCCTTGCGTGGGAAGGCTAGTAAATACAGCAGGGTTTGTATTGAGTTACAACCTGCTTTATTTTTGTTTGCCAGCTGGACGCTTGTCGGGACCCTTACGCCGGTAAGTGTTGTTATTCTATTGTTATTCTATTGTTATTCTATTATTATTCTACAGGTCACTTAACATCCGCTTCATGACATCATTCCTTAGACTGGTGAGTGTCATTCAATTTTGTTTACAGCGGCCAAGCCAAACGATTGCATTTTTTTTAATACTACAGTTTAAATATCTATGGTTCCATTTCCATTTGATAATATATCTTTCTCTGATATAAAAAGAAACTCCGGCTCGCAATCCTCAATTTTGAAATATCCAAGACTCGCCGTTTCCGCTCCGTGGAATATGTCATCACCTCGGACATAGTAAGAAAATAAGTACCTAGTTTTAAGTATAGTTATTGAATAATTCTTTACCACAAAATTTGCAACAGTTTTTAGATAAATAAACAGATTTGATTCCATTATTTTTTTTATGGTTCAAATAACAAAAGGTCGTAATACCCGACCTTATGTTATTTGAACTTTGGGAAATACCCAGATTTCTGCTTAAATTTAAACTGCCAGTCTAGCGTACAGAGTACAAATCAGTCGTGTCTACTGAGACTCGGCTGAGATATATACAAGCTTAGTACCTGGTCCCGAGTAAGCGGGGTTATGTAATGTTTTACCCTTGGCCTGAGTGTAACCGCTCGGAGTTTCCATGCTAAAAAAAAAAAAGATATGGCTTCTTGAGAAGCAGAAAAAAATTCACAAATTATATATAAAACCTATCTTTATTTTTTTTTTTTTCATTCTCCTTAGAGTCTGTAGATATTTGATATATTGTTCTCCGCGTGGAACACTTGTAGATATTTACATAAATATTTGTATTTAATTTAGTAAGGATGCTGATGATAGCATGAACCGAACATATGAGAACGATCAGATTTAGGAAGAGGATAGAAACATAAATGAAACTAATACTTAACATCCTGAAAAGACAGTTGAAATCCCTGGGAAGGAGGGCTTGAAGAACCTGATACTCACAGGTCGGATAAAGAAAATTGAGACAGGGGAAAGAAACGTGTCATATATTTGATGGACTTGAGCAAGTGAATAGCAGAGCGAAGTTTGTTTATGATAACAGGAGAAAGCGTGCTACGAGCCACTACGGATAGAGAGATGCGGAAGGTATTGATCGCCTACGTCCTGAATGGACATAGCACATAGAACAAGAAGTGTAAAAATCTTCCTAAGAACAAAGTATATTTGCAATTTATTTTCCTTTCAACCATTCTGTGCAGTCCGTTAAGTACGGTGTTCTTACATCACAGATAATAATGCTAATAATGGGGGAAATGAAAAGGGGAGAATAAATCTTTCTACTCTAGCTTTTTCCGTTTAAGTCTCTTTGCACGCCGACGTGGTTTCGGTCTGATTGAATAGTAAGAGGTTTACCAGAGGTCTAAGGAAACTTGCTCTCAGTCAATCTCCAAAGATATTTGCTAGAAGCGTGCAAACATGCAAGTTTATAAAGTAACAAAAAAGAGAAATGGTGCCACTCGAACTTCTGCATTCCAAAAGTTGAGTAAAGTATTAAGAAACAGGAGAATTTTGCTAGAAACAAAGAAAAGAGTACTGGATTTCTATGTGATGTCAGTTGTTCAATATGGCAGTGAACGCTGGACAATATCATCGAAGATGATGGAAAAATAGCAACTAAAATGTGGTTCTACAGAAGGATGCTGCAAATATCATGGATCGAGCATGTGAGCACTGATGAAGTTTTGGAAAGGATGGAAACGAAAAGGAAATTAAAACTGAGCATCAGGAAGAGTCAGCTAAAGTTCCTGGGACATGCAATGAGAAAGGAGGGCTTGGAGAACCTGATACTAACAGGCCAGATAGAGAGAAAAAGAGACAGGCAAAGCAGCGGATAACATATTTGAAGGACCTGATCAGGTTGATGACAGAACTAGGGTTGCGTGGTGTAACAGGAAAAAGTGTGCTAAGAGTCCCCAGGGATAGGGAAAGGTGGAAAGCCATGAACGCCTACGTCCTGAAAGAACAGGTCACATAGAAGAGGAAGAAAATCTTTTGCAGAGTTAAACTCACTCAGCTAAATCGTAAAATCATTAAAATGTTAACAAAAATAATAATATTGATGTGTAATAAGAAGAGAAAAATATAGAAGAGAGAGAGAGAAAGAGGTGTTGAGAAGATAACGGATTTAAGAAAATGTGTGAGAGAGGGCGAAGTAAGAAAGAGGAGGAGATGGAGTAAAATAGGAGGAGGCACTGTTGAAAAAACAAGTAAAGAAGAAAAAGAAAAAGAAAAAAGAAAGGCTAAGCTAGAAAAAGAGAGAGGGAGAAGAGACTTAATCAGAAAAGAGATGAGGAGGAAGAATGGCAAGAAGAGAGAAGAGAAGGAGGAGGAGGAGAAATACAGAAGAGGAGGTGGTAGCAAAATAGGTGAGAGAGAAAAGGAGAAAGACATGAAAAGAACGTTATGAGGAGGGAGAAGGAAGAGGAGAAAAAGAGGTGGAGAAATAGGGAGGACGAGAGTGGAGGCAGAATAAGAGAGTGAGAGAAAGAAAAAAGAGAGAAGGGGGAGAAGAAACGTAAAAGGAAAGAATGTGGACGAAGAATGCAGAAAAGAGAGAAGAGGAGGTGGGGAATGCAGAAGAAGAGACTGGATGAGAGAGAAAAGGAGAAAAAGAATGTTATGAAGAGAGAGAATGGGGAGGAGTAAAAGAGAAGGGAAAACAGAGAAGAAGACGGTAGAGGTAGAATAAGGGAGAAAAATAAGAAGAACCTTAATCGAAGAAGAGGAAAGCGATGAGGAGGAAAAATGTCTTGAAGAGAGATAAGAGGAAGAGAAAAAGAGGGCAGGTACAGAATAGGTGAGAGGGGAAAATAAGAAACCTAAAAAGGGAGTGACGAGAAGAAAAATTGGGGAGAGGAGAGAGAGAGAAAGAGGAGTTGGTTGTGGTAGTGGAACAGAAGACGACGTAGATGGATGGGAGTATGATAGAAAACAGGTAGGAGGAGATTTTGTGTCCCCGAGCTTGCTAAAATATCCTTGGTGAATAGTGGATGTCGATCCCGAGATCAACAGCCACACTCATTATAATAATGATAATATTAGTCAACATCCTTCGGCTACTCAACTCTGACATTTCCAAAAGAAACGGTTTTCAGGTGACATTAGCACTTGGAGCATTCAAACAACAAGTCATTCTTCAATTCCTTAATAATCTAGGCAGTGTTGATAAAATAACAAACAGAAAAGGTTAAGGCACGCTCAGTAATCATTTCCCAGGTTGAACATAGTCCGGCATAAGGCTTCATTAGTAGAGCGCTAATTATGATGAAGCAATATGTGTCGTTATTCGGTCTACATTTGCCTAGCAATTAAAACACTTGTGTTGACACCCTGGACAACCAAAAAAGTATCTCGAGAACCGGTTTCGTACTCCTGATTTCTAACGGGTGGTGCGGTTATAATCAGGGTAGAAGGTTTAGAAGGGTTGATTGATTTTTTTTCTGTATATCAACATGTATGGGTTATTTTATACTAGAATCTAAATATTTAGTTGGTCAGTCAGTTAATTGCCCTACGTGATACACGCTTTGGGTGATCATGTCTCGAAAGAGACATGACTGACTGGGTAGAAGATTATCCCGCAGTAGGTTGAAATTGCTTTCTGCAGTAGATTGGTTGCCAGCCAAGGTTATAGAACTGAATCTATCCTGTCATATAACCCATAACTGGAAGAAAGAAGATGGATTAATACCTTTTCCCAAGGGTATTTGAGCGTAAGTGAATGCAACGAATTCAACTGGAATTTGAACTCCGCTCTCCGATTTCTCGTTCCGAGCACCACTGCACCACAACGCACATTTAGTAGGTAATTAAAAAAAAGTTTTTTAGTAATACAAATCTTACTAATTAACCCACAGATGGGGGGCAGAAGAGGTGGATTCGTACCTTTCCTAACGTTATTTGCGCGTAAGTGAATATAACGAACACCACCGGAAATTCCGAGCCATTATTTACTACACAACCCGCACATCCAAGCTTACATCATCTGATATACCTACATTGTCACCCATCTAAATCTTGACGAGTTTTGACGTTGCTTAATTCCGGTGATCCTACGGGAACTGGTGTTTCAATATGATATGTCCGTAAACCTAGATTAGAAGGTATTGATTGGAAGGTTTGTAAGGCCCTAAGTGGTGTATTTTAATGGGAACGAGGGCGCCATTGCACTCGGCAATCTAGATAATTTTTGTATTAATATCGAATATATTTACTAAGTATTATGGAATAAATAACAAAAATGGATTAAGCAAACGACATAATAAAGTATTTAAAGCGAGATCAGTGTCAGAGTTCCGAGACAGTTCTAATAAAGTATTCATTAGAGTTTCGTTGAAGTCAGTCCAGGCATAATACAGGGTGTCCATAAAGTCCGTGTGCGCTTTAAAAAAATTATAACTTTATTTGTATTTGTGATAGAAATAATCTGTCAAAAATGTTATAAAGTTTATTGTACCTAGTTTTAAGTATAATATTGTATAATTCTTTACCACAAAATTTGCAAAAGTTTTTAGATAAGTAAACAGATGGATCGGAAGGAGTGGACCATTTTATTGGCCTCCACATTCGCCAGATTTGATTCCATTAGTTTCTATTTTTATGGTTAAAATAACACAAGGGCGTAAAACCCGACCTTGTGTTATTTTGACTTTGGGAAATATCCAGATTTCTGCTTAAACTTGAAACTGTTAGTCTAGCGTACAGATTACAACTCAGGCGTGCCTACGAACTGAGAACGACTCAGCCGTGTCTACGAACTGAGACTCAGCTGAGATATATACAAGCTTAGTACCTGATCCCGAGTATGCGGTGTTAGGTAATTTTGGGCCCTTGGCCTGAATGTAACCGCTCGGAGTTTCCATGTTAAACCTGAACTTGTGTCATAACCCATCTCAGTGGGGAAACTTTGTGTAAATACTCAGTTCCGTCAGAACTCGCACTTTTCAAGCTCTATGTTTTCGGGTAGAGAGCGACCGGGGAAATTTTAAGCGAATGTACACGCTCGGAAATCCCACAAAAAACTGACCTCAGTGGAGAGGACTTTAACATATCCCCAGTGTTCCGAATGACTTCTGATAGAGTTCTGGGTAGAGTTTTCGTTAGAGTACCGTTGGAGTCAGTCTAGACATGAAATAATAACCGTTAGTAACGAGTTGTAAAACTAAACTAACCATCGGGCCTCAGCACAGGCTCGCTTAGTGAGGTGTGAAAATGACTAGCAGCAGTTTCATTCATTTGAAATATTTTGAGAATTGGTTGCGCGGTCATATATGACTCAGAATCATAGTGGAAGCAGTCCTTGGACAAGAGCGGGAGCAATGTAAATAAGACTACGATGCTATTGCTCTAGATAGGCTAATGTTGGTTGTATCATTTTTGTATATAAAGCGAATACATTTTAAGACTTGCATGAGCTTTTTCCAATCATTTCATCCTAAGCAAGGCAATAAAGCCACAAATACCCAAGGAGGTTAGTGAGTGTAAAAAATATGAGAAATCTTCTTCTTCTTCTTCTTCTTCTTCTTCTTCTTCTTCTTCTTCTTCTATGTGCCCTATCCTTTCAGGACATAGACGATCATGGCTTTAAAATATCTCCCTATCCCTGGTGACTTTTCATATGTTTTCTCCTGTTACTCCACGCAACCCCCGTTCCGTCATCCACCTGATCAGGCACTTCAAATATGTTACCCTTCCTCTGTCTCTTTTTCCTTCTATCTGGCCTGTCAGTATCAGGTTATCCAAGCCCTCCTTCCTCATTGCATGTCCCAGGAACTTCAGTTGTCTCTTCTTGATGCTCACTATTAGTTTTCTTTTCAATACCATTCTTTCCGAAACGTCATCATTGCTCACATGTTCGGTCCATGATATCCGCAGCATCCTTCTGTAAAAACACATTTCCGCTGCTTCAAGTTTTTTCCTTATCTTCGATGATATTGTCCAGCATTCACTGCCGTATTGAAGAACTGACATCACAAAGCAATCTAGCACTCTCTTCTTTGTTTCTAGGGAAATTTTCCTGTGTCTTAATACTTTACTCAGCTTCTGGAACACGTCTTTGCCATGCCAATTTGCCTTCGGATCTCTGTGTCGCACTTTACATCTCCGGTTAAGAACACTTCCTAGGTATTTTACATCTTTGTACTTGCTTGATTCTATTATTCCCTACCTGTATTTGGCATTCTGGGTTGTTCTTTTTGCTGATGACAATGCATTCATATTTTACATTTTTGAACTTGCTTGATTCTATTATTCCCTACCTGTATTTGGCATTCTGGGTTGTTCTTTTTGCTGATGACAATGCATTCATATTTTACATTTTTGAACTTGCTTGATTCTATTATTCCCTACCTGTATTTGGCATTCTGGGTTGTTCTTTTTGCTGATGACAATGCATTCATATTTTACATTTTTGAACTTGCTTGATTCTATTATTCCCTACCTGTATTTGGCATTCTGGGTTGTTCTTTTTGCTGATGACAATGCATTCATATTTTACATTTTTGTACTTGCTTGATTCTATTATTCCCTACCTGTATTTGGCATTCTGGGTTGTTCTTTTTGCTGATGACAATGCATTCATATTTTACATTTTTGAACTTGCTTGATTCTATTATTCCCTCCCTGTATTTGGCATTCTGGGTTGTTCTTTTTACTGATGACAATGCATTCATATTTTACATTTTTGTACTTGCTTGATTCTATTATTCCCTACCTGTATTTGGCATTCTGGGTTGTTCTTTTTGCTGATGACAATGCATTCAGTTTTCTTGCTGATTATTTGTATTTCTTTTTTGTCACTCTCTTCAGCTACCTCCCGTAGGAGATCCTGTAGTTTTCTTTCCGTGAAATATCATTCTTAAAAGAACAGGAATTAAGAAGACAACCGATTGAGATTGCATTTAAACTTTTAAAGATAAAAGTTGATAGGAAAGCAAGAAACCAGATAAGTGTTCCGCAAGCGAGAATCGCGAGAGAAGAGTTTGTTTATATAGAACCTTGCAGTTTCTGCTGCAAAATAATCAGACCTGCCAATCTAGTATGCCGTTTAAATTCGTAAAGTCGAGGCACCATAAATGAAAGCTCATAAAAACAATTAGCATGAAAATATTTATAGATAAAACACAGGGAAGCGTCTTTACAGCCGTTGGAAAAAGATTGTAGCCGAGATGTTCTTAGGACCGATAATATTGCAGATTCTTCATTATATTTTATCAAGAATTTTTAAATACATAAGACCTGATGTGGCATTTCCAATATATAAACGAATAGTAGACTTATAAATGAGTAAAATAGATTCTGACAGGAAAAATTGTCTTGACAAAATCCAAAGGTGAATCTGCTATGCTATTGATGCTGGCATCTTAACTTCCGTCACTTTCCCAGTCAATGTCTTGAGTGAATGGTTCAAAAAAATAAAATCTATTCTGCGTTTGGATCATAACCTTTGAATCAAATAGAGCCTATGTCATCTCACAATCGAATGACCTGTTAGACTCTCTTGCCAACCATTACTCTATGGCAAGCATCATTCTGATTTACTGATTTTGGCTTGCTGTGTAGATAGTGGTGTGTAGGTATTGTGGTTGTATTTGTACCGTAACAGTTATTGTCGCAGAAAATGAATCTGGCGATCCGATTTCAAATCCCGTCTCAGTTTAGTACCTCCATTTCGCAATTTTGAAAAAAAAACATAAAACAAATTTCTCCCCTCTCCAGTTATAGGTTAAATAGTCAGGTATATTTAGGCCCCTTTTTTTAATACCCATTGTCGCCCCGAATAGAATAAGTCTGATGTAGGCCGGCAAGCAGTTATAACCAGTTTAATATAAGAATAGATACACTACCGGCCATAATTATTAGGCCACCTAATTTTTTTAAAAAAGAAACGTTGTATTTCATATTTGATATATTTTAGTATTAATTGCAAAGTGGATAATTCTAATGGTTCTATTGTCATTATTACTTCGCAAAATTTTACAAGGCAAATAGCGACGATTTACCCATCTCACCCTGTAGATTTGCTATATATATATATATATATATATATATATTACCGGTCATAATTTATTAGGCCACCTCAGTTTTTAAAAAAGAAATGATGTATTTCATACTATTTTTAGTATTTATTTCCAAGTAGATAATTCTAAATGAAAATAGAATGGTTCTTTTGTTATTATTACTTTGCAAAATTTTACAAGGCAAGGAAGCAAAGATGAACTCGTCCGAATCAGCCTAAATTTTCTTCTTCCTTTCATTGATGAAACTGCAATATAGGTAATTATTAAATATTTATAAATTCATTTGATGCACATGTTATTGTACAGTATGAATAAAAGAACCATTCTATTTTCAGTTACAATTATTCACTTTGCAATAAACACTAAAAAATAGTATGAAATACATAATTCTTTTAAAACACTGGGGTGGCCTAATAATTCTGGCCGGTAGTTTACCCGAGCGCGTTGGTTATATCAGTATATTTAATGTATCTAACATATTATATTACCTTCTGTCTATGCTGTGGTAGCATTGGTTATGGTCCCAGCTATGTGAGAACAAAGTAAAACACTATAACATTAGAAAAATACAACAGTACATTTTTATAGTAAAATACCAATAATACACATTTATAGTAAAATTACCAACAATACATATAGTAAAAATACCAACAGTACATTTTTATAGAAAAATACAAATAATACACATTTATAGTAAAATTACCAACAATACATATTTATAGTAAAAATACCAACAGTACATTTTTATAGTAAAATACCAATAATACACATTTATAGTAAAATTACTAACAATACATATTTATAGTAAAAGTACCAACAATACATTTTTACAGTAAAATACCAATAATACACATTTATAGTAAAATTACTAACAATACATATTTATAGTAAAAGTACCAACAATACATTTTTACAGTAAAATACCAATAATACACATTTATAGTAAAATTACTAACAATACATATTTATAGTAAAAGTACCAACAATACATTTTTATTGTAACAATAGCAGCAATACAATTTTATATAAAAAGATTACCAGCAAAATCTGATTATGTACATTTTATCTGTAAATGAAAGCATGCATTTGCGTTTAAAACATATTTTTTGAAGCCATAAAATTTTGTGAAAAATATTTCGATTTTAAGATTAAATAGCTTATAGCGGTTGATATGCTACTAAAAATATCAACAAACATTTGATCTCATTATGACGATAGCTGTTTAGCGGATATCCTCATAGACATAATTCTTCTTCTTCTTCTATGTGTCCTGTCCTTTCAGGACGTAGGTGATCATGGCTCTCCACATCTTCCTATCCCTGGTGGCTCTTAGCACGCTTTCTACTTTTGCACCATGCAACCCCCGTTCCGTCATCCACCTGCTCAGGTCCTTCAAATATGTTATCCGCTGCTTTCCCCTGTCTATTTTTCCTTCTATCTGGCCTGTTAGTATCAGGTTTTCCAAGCCCTCTTTCCTCATTGCATGTCCCAGGAGCTTTAGCTGTCACTTCCTGATGCTCAGTATTAACTTCCTTTTCGTTTTCATCCTTTCCAAAACCTCATCATTGCTCACATGATCGAGCCATGATATATGCAGCATCTTTATGCCAATATACAGTCTAAGATACATTTCGGCCTTGACTTTCTCTATGAGAAAAAACGCCGAACTAAAAACCGTTGAGAAGGGAAGAAGAAATAACTCTATTTCTTTCCCAAGAAACCTTCTTTATTTCCAGATATTAACTAAAAGAAAGCTATGGAAAGCTATGGTAATCTGCATTCTGAACCGACATGGCATAAAAAAAATAATTAGTACTGTCCTGTGCAGAGGCACTATTGTGGATATCGGACTATTTTATTAACTAATGGTATTTAAGATGATTTTCTAGGCGCAGGTTAGATGTGGCATAAGGTTGAAAGTAAGAAAGTAAGTGGCTCCCAGTGAGGATCAAACTCACTTTTCAGTTATAATGGTTCTATCGAGATAAGCTTGCTAACCATTACGGTTGAAAGTAAGAAAGTAAGTGGCTCCCAGTGAGGATCAAACTCACTTTTCAGTTATAATGGTTCTATCGAGATAAGCTTGCTAACCATTACACCACGTCATAGCCTAGGATTAGAAGATTGTGATACCAACCATTGCTCCACAATAGGTGCTAAAAATGTAATGGATAGACGAATCAATGTAAATCACGTGTTCCAATCGAAAAACATCAATAACTATGGACTTTCTGGCCCAATTAACACGTCCGAGCCATGTCTGCCACAAAGTTATTTTTAAAGATAATAATTATATTCTTCTTCAACGCCTAAACTTGGCACAAAGTTGGTTTTAAACATAGCAACCAAGCTTGGTAATTTTTGTTTTTATACTTCATTTTGAAAGTCATTCAGTTTTCATTTTCAGTAGTAAAAATATTAGTCGATTTAACTGGGAAATTCAGGAACAGAGCGAATAACAAATGAGAAAGTCTTAAGGAAAACGGCAAGAAAAAGAACAAGGAGAATTTAAAAGAGAAGGAGAGCTGACATTTCTAGGACTCATAATGAGGAAGAAGGGCTTGTAAACGAAACAGGGGAAGGCAGTAGACCCCTTACCCCGTCAATCTTATGTAAATGAATAGTGGAATGTGGGTCGGGAGCCTTAGCAAAGGGAAAAAAATCTGCTAATGACCATTATAAGATAAGTTTTGAAGAAACCCCCCCCATCATACACACAGATATACACCCTTGTGAAAATTAATTAAAACAAAACGAATAAAGTCTTCCTAGGATCTTTCACACTTTCGCCTATCACATACACGTCGTCTCTTGGCAATGTTTTTCTCTTCTGACCGCATTTTGAATTGATAGATCCAATTTATTTCTCCACCTTGATGACACAATTGGCAGTTTAAAGGCTGACACTAACAATATCCGCAATCTCTCCGTAAGATTTGCCAGTGTGTTTGTGCAGCGTTACAATTTTCGTACGCTTTCTTGTAGTAACATCTATTGCAGACAATAGCTGTAGGACAATTAATTGACAGTCAAGATATTAGTGTTGGGTGGGAGGACCTGATGCAGTCACGGGAGATGCAGTATTTTTCTAGGCCCCGAAATTTCATCGTACATGTCGAAAACTGATTCATATTACTGCACATCACTGCAAATAACCTAATCTGAGAAAAAAAATAGAAATCGATGACATCGTCACTCCATTGACTGTATTGTGAAAGAAAGGAAACTAAAGCAGTTGTTTTAATTAGTTTGCACAGGAGTATATATATATATATATATATATATATATATATATATATAGTGTATCGAGGCAGCAGATAATTTTCTAAACATATACTGCTAAATATAAGATACAATGGATGTCTATTATGTTTAATCATGAGCCGTTCTAAACATCGTATTTTGGCTTTAATTTCAGTTGAAAATAAAGACAAAAATTTCTCCAACAGTAAAAAGAACCTTCAGATATTAGAGGCCATTTACATTAAATCAAAACAATCCACACTTAATAAAATCGCGTTTAAATCCGGTCATAACACATTAGATTACATTTAAATATATGGTTCTGTTAACATTTCGAGCTCTCACACGGTGTGACGTCATAGAATCGCATTACAAATTTACGGACTGCATTTGCTATTTTTGGTAACTGTTGCTGTTGCTTAGTCGAATTTTTATGTCAACACAAGATAAAATCATCGATGAAGGTGGATGTTTTTGTGTTAACGTCCTTGTAACCTCTCTGAAGATGGCTCATGTAGGGCGAAAGCTTAGAACCAACTTAATAAAAAAATTATCCAAATTCCAAGCCTTCTGCTTTGATCACAGCCTTCATTCTGTCAGGCATTGACATCACAAGCTTCTTCAATGTATCTTATGGTATCTCTTGCTAAGCAGCTTGTATTTGTTCCTAAAGTGTGTCACACAAAGTAACATTAGATTTATAAATTTTTTTATCCAAAATATCCCATAGATGTTCAATAGAGTAGTTTCAAAATAACTTTGTTCATAGAAAACAGAAAAAATTAAATATAACTTCTTTTTAATACATTTCTTTTACAACTTGTTTTAAATAATCAATATTTATCAGCAATTTACTTGGCTTTTCACCCTGTATTTGAATTTCAGTTAATTTTTTAGGAAAATCCAAGTATAAGGCTATTATACTAAATATTAAATATATTTTGTAACAAGTATATTATTCTTGTTAAAACATTTGTTGAGTAAATCAAATAAAATTACTTTAATTAAATTGTTTATTTTCTGTCAGTATGCCTCATAAAAGATAAAATAGTTCTTGTCCTAATACATTTGCACAGTACTGTGCATATATATATATAATTGGAGTAGATAGACTAAACTATCGCCCGGTTCACACTCCACTCACGTCTATTGAACAGGTGAAGAGGCTCATCCCTTGTTCCCTGTTTAGGATGCGGTTTCCGGTTTTCTCTTTTCCAATCTTTTCACTCTTTTCTTTATTTTTTCAATTAGAGTAGATAGACTAAACTATCGCCCGGTTCACACTCCACCCACGTCTATTGAACAGGTGAAGAGGCTCATCCCTTGTTTCCTGTTTAGGATGTGGTTTCCGGTTTTTCTCTTTTCCAATCTTTTCACTCTTACGTAGCCCCCTGCGCATCAGTGGCGTTTTCGCCTTGCTTGGAGTGATATGATTATATATATATATATATATATATATATATATATATATATATATATACTAAGTGCGATTGGTAAATTGTCGCAGTTATTTTATTATTTCAAAGCAAAAGGCTATAATACTAAATATTAAATTTATTTTGTAACAAGTATATTTTTCTTGTTAAAACATTTGTTGAGTAAATCAAATAAAATTACTTTAATTAAATTGTTTATTTTCTGTCAATATGCCTCATAAAAGATAAAATAGTTCTTGTCCTGATACTTTTGCCCATTACTGGATATACGATATTTATCTTAGTACGTGAACTAAACAGTTTTTTTTTTTAATCTGTGTATATTTTACCTGAATAAATAGAAAACTGATTTTTAGACGCTTGATATTATACAACTTTAAAATACTGCTTCTCGTACGATCACCGAAGTTACTCCTGGTCAGTATCTAAATGTGCCGCCGTCGGTGGTGGATAATGGCTCTGTATTGTTAATCGGTGAGACCAATTCCAGTTCCAGTTGGTTCCGGTATATTTGCTTAAGCGCAAATACCATTGGGGAAGGTATTAAACCACCCATTCTTTCTCAGTTAAGGAGTTTTACAGTGGATATTGGCTCGGAACGAGAAACCGGGGAGCCGAGTTCGAATTCCAGTTGAATCCATTGTATTCACTTACGCTCAAATACCCTTGGAAAAGGTATTAATCCGTCTCTTCCTTCCAGTTATGGGTTAAATAGCAGAACAGACTGGGTTCTATAGCCTTGGTCGGCAACCAGTCTACCGCAGAAAGCAATGGCAACCTACTGCGGGATAATCTTCTGCCTAGTCAGTCATGTCTCTTTCAAGACATGATCGCCCAAGCGTGTATCACGTATGGCACTTAACTGACTGATTGTTGACCTTCGCCGTCATTATCACGAACCAATTGGATGACTGTGTAGTTAGAATTTCTTTGTCTATATGCTCGTATTCTTTGGGAAGCTGGACGTTTGAAATGGTCTAACGTGATATCATATATAACGGCCATTTGGAACTGACTGTAAAAAATACCAGGTTGGGAAACTGGCGAGGGATATCCTTCTCTCAATGAGGGTGAATGGGCTTCTCTTAAGTCGTGGTAGGCAACCCATCTAGTGATGGTGTCACGATAGTTTTATCTACCCTTGGTAGCTCTAGCAAAGCATCAAGTATTCAGCTACTTACAAGATTTTGAATCTCGGCCGAGGCTGCAAAATAATGATGATGATGATCACTAAAGAAATATAATCTCCCAATAAAAGAAAATTTTTACTTTCTGATAACATTTTCTGACTTAAAATAACCATCAAAGTTAAAGAAAACGAATCGTTCAATCGATTTTAGTGAATTTTAGTACAAATATTTATTTACTTAATTATTTCTTCTTCTTCTTCTTCTTCTTCTTCTTCTTCTTCTTCTTCTTCTTTTTATTATTATTATTATTATTATTATTATTATTATTACTGCTACTAATACTATTATTACTACTATTATTCTTATTACATCATTTTGCATCATATTTCGATTTCTGTTATGGTCGCACTACCAACCAAGTCTGCGGGAAGATCTAAGGCAGGTCGTGGCGTGTTATTATGGCCCCATTTCATGTTTTTTCTATCTTCCCTATCATCCCTTTATTATTATTATTATTATTATTATTATTATTAATAATAATGACATACGTTATTATTATTATTATTATTATTATTATTATTATTATTATTATTATTAATGACATATTATAATCATAATAATAATTATTATTATTATCCCTTTATTATTATTATTATTATTATTATTATTATTATTAATAATGACATACGTTCAATATCAACATTATTAAATGTAGTTTTAGTTAATACGTATTTCTGTTAAAATGAGATTTCAGTGTTATTTTTATTTTTACATAATTTAGACGATAGTTTATACATTGCACCCTGCATATACACGGCGCAATGATTAATATATTAACCAAAATTAAATAAAAATATCTTTAAATGTGAAAGAGTAAATTTACACAATAAAAACGCCATTGACTTCAACTACAGCCTCCAGATGCCTTCGGAAACTTCTGCAAATCTTCTGGGCGGTCCCCTTATTTAAGTTAATGAATGTTGCCATAATTCTCGCTTTCAAAGGGCTTTGTGCTCGCAGAAATTGTCTGACAGCTATGACTCGGTTTTCCTGTTTTTTGACATGGTCCTGTTACCAGACATGGGGTCTTCCACCCTCTTGACGCAGTACAGCACTACCACATCAAGCCACTTAATGCAGTGCTCCATGTTGGATCTAAAGCCTTGACGAACAAATTCGTGAGTTCTTTTCTTTTCAGAACGATCAGAGAGTGTTTTCCGGGCTGTCGTACTTTCGTAATCATTATTGGATTCATCTAACTTTTTCTGAATCCCCTGCACTGTCCTCAGATTGAAATCCACTCTGAAATATTCGTATTGGGGCTTCGGACCTTAATGCCAAGCAGTACAGCACGCCGTTTCTAATTTTTTGGTTAAGTGAATTTCGTCATGGTGCTCTTTCTCTCACAAACGGGACCCAACTGACCCTACTATACTGTGTAGTCGAGAAAAGAAAAATTCAATGCGCAAGCGTAAAATTAAAATATAAAATGTTTCCCTCACAAACGGTACCCAGCTGACCCTACTATACTGTGCAGTCGAGAAAATAAACAAACAATCAATACGCAATCGCAAAATTAAAATATGAAATGGTTTTCTCACAAACGGTACCCAACTGACCCTACTATACTGTGCAGTCGAGAAAATAAACAAACAATCAATACGCAAGCGCAAAATTAAAATATGAAATGGTTTTCTCACAAACGGTACCCAACTGACCCTACTATACTGTGCAATCGAGAAAATAAACAAACAATCAATACGCAAGCGCAAAATTAAAATATGAAATGGTTTTCTCACAAACGGTACCCAACTGACCCTACTATACTGTGCAGTCGAGAAAATAAACAAACAATCAATACGCAAGCGCAAAATTAAAATATAAAATGATGCCACACACATACATGCACACAGACGCAACCCCCCCCCATATATATATATATATATATATATATATGAATATTTGTGCATGTGAATAGTGTGAGAAAGATAGTGTCGGAGGGAAAGTGATAATAGAGAGAAAAAAAAGCGACAGAAAGTGGTAGACATATAAAAGCGATTTGCTTTTGTTGCTGAAGACAAGCATTAAATTTCTGGCGACAAACCTAAAAGCCAGAAAGCAAAAAAAAAAAAACAATAAAATTACACGAGCTAGAAATTCATTAACTTGTCTCTTTGAACAAAGTAGTTAATATTGAATTTTCTCCTTTTCTGATTCCCTCAAAGTTATGCAATGGCGGCAAACCCCGGTTGTAACCGCACCAAAGGAATTACGAATGAAAGAAGCGATGAAATGATTAATTCAAAACGCAAAACAGATGATAAGTTTTTTTTTAAAAATAAATATAACAAATATAACATAACACGAAAATAGGAATTCTTCCAGATAATTTATTTTCTGATATATTTCTATTCGCTATTTTTGTTTCGCGATAATCTCCTTTTTTATTATTTTTACTACTACTACTACCATCATCACCATCTTATTTCGGTTTCTGCTATGGTTACACTACCAACCAAATCTGCAAGAAGACCTAAGGCAGGCGGTGTGTTGTTATAGATACATTTCATGATTTATTTTTCTGTCTTCATCACTAGCCTTACACGGGCAAAGTTCTTTGTGCGTGGGCTGAATTTATCAAGATAATCTTTTGTATTTAGGCTGTGATTTTTTTAAATGTGTTCTTGTGTTCCACTTTTTATCGTTCCAAGCGTACCTACTCAGACTGGTACTATTCTTGTTTTCAGTTCCTACATTTTTCTATTTTGATGTCCAGGTCTTTCCAAATTGCTTGCTTGCTACGTTACAGTTCATTTGGCACTCCTTATCAATTAGTAGGTTTTTGTTTTCTTTTCACCTTTTAACAATTATTTCTGGTTTATGCTGCTTCAATTTTCATGTCTGTAAAGATGATGCAATCCCATAGATTTGTGGTGTCTTCTGTTTTTGTAACCGGTGCTGGGTGATATTCATACCAGTGTTTGTTAACATCTTTTCCAAAGTGTTTGCACATTGTCCTGTGTAAATATTGCCCATCTCTATCGTGACAATTTTTATATTCATCTGGCACAAGTATTATTATGTACGATATTTGCCTGAAAGTTTTAGCGAAAAGATTCAGTCTTGCGCTCCAAAAATAATTTCGTTTCAGACTTTCATCCAGATGATCGTAACCATCGATGAGTATTAACTTTATCAGCATCGGGTTTATTAGCACGATCTGAATATTGGCCACGCAGAGGTTTGTCTTGCCAGCGTTGTTTCATCTGTTCAAGAGCTTTATCATTGGCTTTTTTTTTTCATATACTTGCTGCAACAGTTGCTTCTTGGGTTTTGTTTCTGGTTTTACAGAATCTACTAAAGGTAAATCTCGTTTGTATTTGCAACCTTCTTTCAGTATTGACTATTTTCTGTTTTCTTGTTATTTGACTAATTGCATCATCCAGTCTTTAGGTTTTTATGTATCTTAGTAACCTAATAGTTGTTGTCTGGATAGCAATTATAAATGAATAAGACATCTTCTAACTTCTTTATCGGGTTAGTATTGACGGTCTAAATGAGACTTATGGATGATGCAAATTATGCTTAGAAAGAAGCATAATTTCTTGTTTTAGAATCTACTCGCTTGATGTCATTTAGAGTCCACTTTAAGATGGTGAAACAATATTGAACTAATAGAAATTCAAGGCTATTAATTGTCAGAATTCTGTTCTGACAATTCTGCTTTTCTTAATATCAGTCTCATCCTTTTATAGTACGCTTCAAGCACTATTTCTTTCATTTTTATGGTGAATCTTTCGCAATCATTTACACTGGGTTACTTAAAAGCTTTTTCTTGCTCTAAATCTTTGATTTTTACCCCAATGTCTACACTAATCATCATCATCATCATCATCATCATCATCATTCTGCGGCCTCGGCCGAGATTCAAAATCTTGTCAGTAGCTCAATACTTGATGCTTCGCCAGAGCTACTAATAAAGAAGGATTGTTATATCGATCCTCGTAAAATTGTGGCTTTAGCACATTTATCCAAACCGAATTCCATTCCAATGTCATCATGTTAGGGTTTGTTTGTTATCATTTTTGGAATTTTGCTTGTTTTTTTTGTTTGTTTGTTTTTTTTGTTTTTTTTTTTTTGTTTTTCTTTCTTTCTTTTTTTTTGTGGGGGTGCGTTGTGCTTATCCACTCGGAACGACAAATCGGGGTCCCGAATTCGAATTCTAGTTGAATTCCTTGCATTCACTTACGCACAAATACCCTTGGTAAAGGTATTAATCCGTCTCTTCCCTCCAGTTATGGATTAAATAATAGGACAGATTGGGTTCTATAGCCTTGGCTGGCAACCTACTGCGGGATAATCATCTGCCTAGTCAGTCATGTTTCTTTCGAGACATGATCGCCCAAAGCGTGTATCACGTATGGCACTTAACTGACTGAATTGTTTTTAAATTTCAGTATTTTGTGTCTGACCTAATGGACTCATGAATTCTTCGTTGACTTCTTGTATACTATTCTTGTTTTACTTTTTTTTTTCTAACGATTTCACCCCAAGCAAGGCATTCTACTGCCCTTATTGCGCAGGGTGTTAAATAGGGGAAAGTGCTGAGAAAGAGTGGTGAGTTATAGGAAATGTCTGAAGGAAGGATGGTATACTGATGAGGATACCGTGGATGGGGGTTGGGCAGATGGGTAGAGTGTTTGAGGGAATGAATGCGAGTTAGTGTGATAGATGTCTATTGACCTTACATTTAAATTACTGGAGATTGTAGCTGTCGGGAAAGCAAGTATATGGAAAGGAATTCCACAGGCGGAAGTGCGAGAAAAGAAGCTGTTAGAGTAGAAATTGCGGTTACATGTTATCTGTTTCACTGTAAAAGGGTCGGACCTAGTTGCTAATCTAGTATCCCTTGCAAATTCATATCTAGGAGGCACCAGTGAACTAAGTTCATCGGAGCAGAAGCCGTGAAAGTATTTATAGAAGAGGCACAGGGAAGCCGCATCATGCAGATGAGAGAGTGACTGCAGCCGAGCTGCCAAGTCGGCATCGATCACATTACAGGTTCTCCGTTGTATTTTGTCAAGGACCCCGAGGAGAATAGCAGGGGCACTTGACTATATGTGGCAGCAGTATTCAATACACGGGTGGATGGTAGATTTATAGATGTGCAGAATGGACTCAAACGGGAAAAAACTTCCGGGCCCTGCACAGAAAACCGACTTTTATAGCAGCGGATTTAGCAATGGATTCGATATAGTCATTCCACTTGAGGTCCGCTGAGAGTGTGAGGCCAAGGAAGTGTACCGTTTTACTCTCAGGGAGGCAGGCCTGTTCAATGTATTTTAGACTCGTTTTATTGCGGGTTTGTGAGTAACTAAGATCACGCCTTTCCAACTCTTCTAAACTTTCAGGATTATCTTCACAGTGATTTGTGTGTATCTCGCATTCTTCCTTATGATCTGTAGTCTGTGTGATGTTAGTAATTTTCTTTGTCCATTTCTGGTTCTCTTTCATGCTTTCTTGATTCACCCTTTCGGTTGGCAATTCTTTTTACTTATTTAATTTCAACATCTGTCAATCAGCTATTTCTCATGATGTCGCTTCATACATTCGCTAGCTGATTTTCGTAAATGTACTTTGTAATTGCTTGCCCAAACCTTTTCTTGCTAAATGTCATATGTTTGGCGAGTGACGTTTATCTGTGGCTTGTGCAACGCTTCATAGAATGCAGTCATAATGATTTCGTACTTGTCACGAGACCATTTTCTTTATCTTCTCTTATGTGTCCTGTCCTTTCAGGACGTAGGTGATCATGGTTTTCCACATCTCTCTATCCCTGGTGGCTCTTAGCACGTTTTCTTCTGTTACACCACGGAACCCCCGTTCCGTCATCCACCTGATCAGGTGCTTCAAATATGTTATCCGCTGCTTTCCCCTGTCTCTTTTCTCTCTATCTGGCCTGTTAGTATCAGGTTCTCCAAGCCCTCCTTCCTCATTGCATGTCCCAGGAACTTTAGTTGTCTCTTCCTGATGCTCAGTATTAATTTCCTTTTCGTTTCCATCCTTTCCAAAACCTCATCATTGCTCACATGCTTGATCCATGATATTCGCAGTATCCTTCTGTAGAACCACATTTCAGCTGCTTCAAGTCTTTCCTTCATCTTCGAAGATACTGTCGAACATTCACTGCCATATTGAAGAACCGACATCACATAGCAATCCAGTACTCACTTCTTTGTTTCTAGCGAAATTGTCCTGTTGCTTAATACTTTACTCAATTTCTGGAATGCTTCTTTCGCCATGCCAGTTCGCCTTCGGATCTCTGTGTCGCACTTTCCGTCGTCTGTTAAAACACTTCCCAGGTATTTAAATTTTTGTACCTGCTTGTTGTGAATCTAATTGGAGAATTTGCAGGGCCATCATTGGGATTATCCCAGTTGTAGGGACATGAAGATTCATTATTTGTATAAGAGCTTGTTCCTATGACAGAGTTTTCGACCTCAGGTAGCTTCCTACTAAAGAACAGGCTCTCTGTTTATCCACTGAAAGAACCATAATGAAAATTTAGTTCTTTTATTATTCTCACAAGTGACGCACGGGTCAAAAAGTCCACCCAGACTTGCCCGGAACATTGGGTAACGGTCTTTTACATACAAGGTTCTGAAAACTTTAGGGTCTAGTTCGCGACCTCATTAATGCAGCAACCATTCATTCCTCGGCACGATCAGCACCTTGAGTTGCGTGTAGGTTTCCGGAGATTTTCTTTGCCTAGGTGGGTTGCCTAGATGGGTTGCCAAGAGACAGAGACTCGATTGGAATGTAAAAAGAAAGATGTTGGAAAAAGACATTAAAAAAGGTATTTTAAATGAAACAAAATATTACTATACTAGAGTATTATGTTTAAATAATGCATTAAATTTTTATAATCATGAAAAAAAAATGATAGTTATATTTTTTTTTACTTTTGTTGTTACTGCTCCTGTTAATCAGATTATTTGTTAATTCATTATAAAATAAATATATACTAACATCACTCGTTCTTTTAACAAAATTAATTGTCAAAAAAATTTAAATTAAGAAAGTAAAAATTAACATTCGGTTAATAAAATTTAGAATTTATACAAAAGATAAAGTATCACTGGCGTGAAATTTAATTATACTAATAGAAATAATATTTATTAATTTATAATAAGTTAATAATATGTTAATATAATATGTTAATAATGATAATAAGGTTATGTTAGGTGCCTCCATTAATGAGCTGAAAAAATCAGCATATTATGAACAAAACAGGTCTCAAACTTAATAAAAACGAAGTTTTTCCATTAACATCTTTATATTATTATTTAAAGAAAAGATCCAAGTATTTTGGGGTTTTTTTTAATTTTTTTAATCCTTTCTAACACATTCGAAATTTTAGTGAAAATTTTGTTTTGATGTTTGTTAGCGGGTAACCAGATCGTTAATAGAGTTTACAATGAATAATGTAATATTATATAACTCAGGGTTTTTTTGTTTTTTGTTTTTTTTTCAGTGTAAAACATTATTTGGAAATTCATGCAAAAATCAAATAATTTTAATGAAACTTTCGGAAATTATTCCCAAATGAATGCAACTATTTTTGAGTTATTATTTTTAGAAAATCTTGGAAAATCGTAGTTACATCGGTTACATCCTCCACATAAATTCATTAGATTTTTAAAAAATTAATTTTCTAGCGAAAATTTGTTTTATTAGTTAAACGCAGAAGTCATTTTTAAATGTAAATCATCTATTATTTTTTCAAACAACTGTCTTTTTTCCGAAAATTTCCTCCCAAATATATAAAAAGAATGCAATGAAATTATTACATTATGTAATTAGATAAACTTTTTGCTTTTTATAAATAATATGTATTTAGGATATTATAGACTAATGAAAATGAAGTTTTAAAATAATTGTTTTGATTTTTTCTTTTTTGCCTAAAATAATTTATAAAATTTCAAGTTTTTAAAAAAAATTAGAAAGTCTTGTGGCGGTTGGGTTATTGAATTATTAAATGAAGATTTTATTTACAAATCAAAAATTGAGAATTGACAAATCGTTGAGCCATCGTATTTTTAAAATAATTCTTAATTTTTGTTTTTAGTGTATTTGAAGTTGTTTTTTAGTATGATATTTTCTGTTTTATATTAAAAGGTCATGTGTTTCACGGTTTCTTGCCCTTAAAAAAAAAAATTGAGATATTGTTGTCAATTCTAGCCATCCATAGTTAGCTTTATATTAAAAGATCATGTGTTTCACGGTTTCTTCCCCTTAAAAGAAAAAAATTGGGATAGTGTTGTCAATTCTAGCCATCCATAGTTAGCTTATCTGGCTGTCATCGCACATCTGGCTGTCATCAAACATCAGTCGCTTACGGCAAAGGCCAGAATAATCACTGCTTCTGGCCGGGATCGAAACTCGACCAATTTGGTATCAGTCGGAGTCGCTACCCCCTGGAATCAGAGAAGGAAAATTTTAACGTGTTGTACACAAGCACTATTTTAAAATTGTCTTCTCTAAAGAGCTCAATCGTAATGAATGAATAATATATTAGTCATCCACATACAAGCCTGTTATACAGAGTAAAAAGAACCTTCAGATATTGGAGGCCATACGTTAAATCAAACAACACGCACTTAATAAAATCACATTTCAATCTGATCACAACACATTACATTGCATTTAGACATATGATTATGTTAACATTTCAGTCTCTCACGCGGAGTGACGTTATAGAACCGTAATGCAAATTTATGAACTGCCTCTGCTATTCGGTGACTGTTATCGTTGCATAGAAATGTTTCATGTCGACATAAGATAAAATCATCTTTGATGGTGGAGGTCTTTATGTTAACGTCCCTGTAACCTCTCTGAAGATGGCTCATGTGAGCCAAAAGCTTAGAACCAGCATAATAAAAAAATGTTCAAATGTTGGACAATTTTTGTCTTTATTTTCACCTGAAATTAAAGTCAAAATACGATGTTTAGAACGGCTCATGATTAAACATAATAGTCATTCATTGTCTGTTATATTTAACAATATATGATTAGAATATATATATATATATATTTTAATCATTTCACCCCAAGCAAGGCATTCCACTGCCACTATTGCGCATGGGGCTACATAGTGGAAGGTAAAGAGAAGGAGTGGTTAGACATAGGAAATGTCAGGAGGAAGGTGATAGATGGGTAAGGATACCGAGGATGAGGGTTGGGCAGATTGGAAGAGTGTTTGAAAGAATGGGAGCGAGTTAGTGTGTTAGGAGGTGTCTATTGACCTTATATTTAAACTCCTGGAGATTGTAACCGTCGGGGAAGCAATCATGTGGAAGGGAATTCCACAGTCGGGAAGCGCGAGAAAAGAAACTGTTGGGGTAGAAGTTGCGGTTGCATTTTATCGGTTTCACTGTAAAAGAGTGGGACCTAGTTGCTAAACTAGTATCTCGTGCAAATTCGTATCTAGGGGCACCAGTGATCTAAGTTCATCGGAGCAGAAGCCGTGAAAGTATTTATAGAAGAGACACAGGGAAGCCACGTCGCGCCTGTAGAAGAGAGACTGCAGGCGGTCTGCCAAGTCGCTATCTATCACATTACAGACCCTCCTCTGTACCTTATCGAGAAGCCCGAGGAGAATAGCAGGGGCACCCGACCAGATATGGCAGCAGTATTCAATGCACGGGCGGATGGTAGATTTATATTCTTCATTTGTAAACGAGTTATTTACGAAACTTAGGTTTCTACCATGGGGTGTCTTCAGGCGATTTGCAGTAACTGATTTTACCGTTTACCGGAGGATAGTGAAAACAGCCAAGACTTACAACGGTGGCAAAATATGTAGACTGTGCCAGAAAGAAAAGTTACCGATTATGCTATTCACAAACAAAAATGAATTACTGAATGAAAGAACAGAAATTATTATTAAGTGGAACCATACTAAAAAATACCTATTAGGTTCATACGACCATGGATGAAAACGTTATAATTTCTTGTAATTTTAAAAATTGCGCGTTCAGAAATTCTTCGTCACGTGAGCATTCAAAAAAAAAAAAAAACAACGTTACGTGAGTTTTCTTAAAAAAACAATAAACGGTAAAATCAGTTATTGCAAATCGCCTGAAGACACCACTCATGCTAGAAACCTAGGTCGTGTAATAACTCGTTTACAAATGAAGAATATTCAAAAGTTCTACAATATAATTATCTTCAACACTTTTTTATTTTATTTTATTTTATTTTATTTTATTGTTTTTTTTTGTTTTTTGTTTTTTTGCAGTGGTCTAATTTTATTATGACCAAAAAACTAAGTAATTAAACAATATATATTTATATAAAAGAGTGAACATTGAAGTCAACACTCAAGGGCGACAGAATGTTTCATGCCTGGCGCCCTTGAGTATTGACTTAAATGCTCACTCTTATATTTACATACGCTCTATCTCTGATATTGAGCACTTTATCCTATAAATATAGTACACCTTAAAACTATATATATATATATATATATATATATATATATATATATATATAGTTTTAAGGTGTACTATATTTATATAGTATATATATATATATATATATCGTTAAAAACAAAAACAAACGGCAAAGCAGTTCTCACTCAGTCGCAGAAAACAAAGATTTAGTTTCTTGAAGATATATTTCACTCATCCAATAAACCGTCTTGAGTAAAATGCCACAGGTTTTGATGTGAGAGGTTTTTCGACTGACACTTGAATCTGGAAAAAATTTTCCTCCATCAAAGCGTTTTGGATCAATCACGAAACAAATTTAACAATTGCAAGATCCGATGTATATAGAGTAGAGTAGATCAACCGAGTTCTAAAATGTTTTTAATGTTTTATTCTTGCTCCATCGATATTGAACAGAATTTAATGGCCAGACAGCGGACGTATAAACGAGCAATTTGTGTCTCGTTTACTTTTTAAGAACTGTAAATGAATAATGCGCATATGCTTTATGGTAAAACGGATATCGGCTCGGAACGAGAAACATGAGATCTGAGTTCGAATTCTAGTTGCATTCACTTACTGTTGTGATGTAGCTCGAACGCGTGACATCCGGTTCACAATATATAAAGGACTAATATTGAGTAGCGACAGTGGAGTCGGCAGCTGACGGCTAGCACGGTCGTTGTCTACTCAGCTAACTAATTGTTGCCATCCTACACGGACGTGAACTACAGTATCTACCGAGAATAAACGTATTAGTTACTTATATGTGCATTGCCATTCCTCCACGATACAACACTTACGCGCAAATACCATTGGAAAAGGTATTCATCGGTCTCTTCAGTCTAGCTATGTGTTAAATAACAGGACAGATTGGGTTGGTTGCCTTGGTTGGCAACCAGTCTACCGCAGAAAATAATGGCAATCTACTGCAGAAAAGTCTTTTCCCAAATCAATAACGTCTCTTTTTTGACATGAACTCCCAAGAATGTATCACGTATGGCACTTAACTAAAATAAATAATACCCGATGATTCAACTAAGCACATCACATTACCTTTCTGTAATGGTGCTTAGAATTTTGGTTTAATTGTGAAGATGCACGCTTGTTAATTCATTGCCTTTTGTGTTTGATTATCATAGGATAGCGTCATACAAATTTAATCGTCATATCAGTTAAGATGAATCAGCATTACAATTGATTAAAAAAATAAATTACCTATAACTCAAATAGATAGATAGATAGATAGATAGATAGATACGAACAAACTGAGACAGATAGATATGAACAGACTGAGATAGATAGATAGATAGATAGATAGATTTTCTCAGATACTGAATGCCAACTCGTGTATTGTATCAGTCGTTCAAATGCTATAGTTTTTCCACTTTTGATATCACTAAGACGTTTATTTCATTGGTGGGTATCGAAACCCGACAAGATTTACTGATTTTTCAGGAGTGGAAACATAAGATGATATTCTCCCTCACCCAAATGACATAACGAACTTTCAAATTGAATGCTTACTTTATTTTCTCTTAAAAAACCTTAAAGTCTTTAAGACAGAACAAATTTAAAACAACGTCATTTTTAGAAAATTAAACATAATAAACTAATAGAATATCAACACAACTTTATGGTCTAACTAAAACCCATGAAGCAGGCATTACAATACGCCTCACTATATATCAGGTATTACTCACGCTACACTACAAACTGGCGATAGCAACTTATTACGAATTTATGTTATTTGACCTTCAGAAATAGGTAATCTAACAAAAGCACGATTATCAATGGGTTCTCCTCTGGGCAAGGTTTTAGCATGTATTTTCTTAGAATTTCTTGTATTTTGTCTTTTCCAGAGTATTTTACCTAAACAATCAATATATTTCCGATATTTTACTGACACTTTATTAATATCAGTCAGTTAAGTGCCATACGTGATACATGCTTTGGACGATCATGTCTCTTTCGAGACATGACTGACTTGACAGAAGGTTATCTCACAGTAGGGTGTCATTACTTTCTACGGTAGACTGGTTGCCAGACAAAGCTATAGAACACAATCTGTCATGTTATTTATCCCATAACTGGAGGGAAGATACGGATTAATATCTTTCCCAAGGGTATTTGCGCGTAAGTGAATACAAGGAATTCAACTGGAATTCGAACTCGGCTCACCGATTTCTCGTTCCAAGCCGATATCCACTGCACCACAACGCACATCCATATTTATTAATATATCTCAGCAAAAATACATTACCTGACTTTGTAGATAATCTATACAACGTCTAACATAAGATAGAATTCACTTGTCAAACAGATAACTTTACCTTTCCTAGATGTTCTGTTAAATCGAACTGGCAATGGCTTAAAACTAACTAATTATCAGCTAAAAAAAAATTCTCATAAATTTCTATCCTCACCATAACAAAAAAATAAATTCCAGAATAATTAGCGGATTCTATTTTGAATTTGTAGCTCTTGATATTTATATAAAGAGAAGAAATGCATTGAAAATATTTTTAAACTCTTCGAAAACCCTAATTATTTTATATTCAACGCGAAACAAAAGCTCGTAAAATATTTCAAAATAGAAAATTTGACCTTTCTGACAAACCCAACGAATCAAAATATATTATTCTACCCAACAACATCACCACAACTACAAGCGAATAGAATTTATCTAAGCTTAGCATAACATTTGTAACAAATTCTACTAAGATAATAGAGGACTTAATTCATAAAAAATAATAAGCTAAATCTCGAACCTATAATGATTGTCTCAAGGAATACATAGGAGAAACCTCTAGAAATTTAAACACAAAATGGTAAGTTTTACAAAATATACACACAGTGCATTAGTTTCCCACCGTAATGAGTCTGATCATAATTTTGATTTTAAAAAAATGTTACTTTAATTTAAAGAAAAAACAATGTTTTAAGACAAAAGTGTATGGTGCCCCCGCCACAAGAATTTATTCGTGCAACCAGACTGGCCACAAGGCCCCACCCATTCACAGTTAGATCAACCAAATGCAGCCGACAATTCTACTACATCAGCTTCTTTTCTCGCACTTCTGGCTAGAAGAACGCCCTTCCATATACTTGCTTTCCTGTCGGCTACAACCTCCAGGTATTTAAATGCAATGTCAATACCCATCTCTTATCCACTTGACTCGAGTTCTTTCTACAACAACCTGTATATCTTGTTCTTTTCCTTTCTCTCTACCTTCGCAACTGTCTTCACACCTGTGTTTTCATCCTTCTCTTGCCCTTTCTCTGACACCAACTGTAACTGGGTCATTTTTCTCTTCCTGTCTAAACTTTTTCTCTTATGTAGCCCTCAGTGGCGGTACCACCTTGCTTGGGATGAAACGATTAAAAAAAAAGAAAGCGCTTTAAGCGTGAAATCAGTAAATTAACGTCGAAATTCTTAGAATATTTCATCTTTCGAGGCAAGTATTCTATGGATGTGCGTTGTGGTATAATAGATATCGGCTCGGAATGAGAAATCGAATATACGGTTTCGAATACTAGTTGAATTCGTTGCATTCAATTACACGCTTTGGGAAAGGTATGAATCCATCTCTTCTCCCTCCATCTATTGGTTGAATAGCAGGACAGATTGGGTTTTATAGCTTTGGTTGGCAACCAGTCTACTTTAGAAAGAAATTGCAAACTACTGCAGGAAAATATTCTGTTTAGTCAGTCATGGATCAAAAGCGACATGATCACCCAACCATTTATCATGTATGACTGACTTATTCTATTATGACAATATAGAATACTTGATAACAATAGTGACGTAAATATAAACAAAAAGAAAAATAAACTAAATGAAATTGTTTCAACTATGTATCCAAACACACATAAAAAAATAATTCATGTTTAAAAGTTAAAGATCTGAGCGCCTCCCTTCTTTGGGCGATGTGTACTTACTTCATTATAAACTTCATAATTTAGTCCGACGAATTCCTAAAAGACAAAACATGACACACACAAAGATTTCTACTTTGTTATTGATTTTCCTAATATATTAGAACCTTGAATAAGTTTTCACTGTTTTTCAACAGATGGCGTTCCCAAAACGGCGTGCATATAGTTTCAGATGGTAACGCATTTTTAAGGAAGCAAGATTGAAATTCAGTGTAAGTCATTTCGCCGAAGTGTAAACAACTTTGTTTTTCATAGTGTTAAAGATGTCGGATTTCGTGTCAAAGAAAGTGTATTTGAGGGGAATTTTACTGTACTATTTTATTTTAAAAAATCTGCAACTGATGCACACAGAATTCATGTTGAGACATACTGCGACCATGCTCTGTCGGAAACAGCATGCAGAAATTGGTTTAAACGCTTAAAAAATAATGATATTGATGTTGAAGTTAAAGAACGCTCTGGTGCACCAAAGAAGTTTGAAGTCGAAGAATTGGAGGCATTACTTCATGAAGACCCATGTCAGGCACAAGGTAAACTTGCGGAATCATTAGGAGTTGATCGCAGAGCAGTTTCGAAATTTTGGAAGCTTTAGAAATTATTCGAATGCAAAGACATTGGGTGGCGTACAAGTTAAAACACCATCTTGTCACATGTAAACAGCTGCTTTAACGGCATAAAAAGGAAATGTTTTTTGAAGTGTATCGTGACAAGCGATGAAAAATGGATACACTCTGATAACCCTAAGCGTAGATGGTAGCACGAATGATATTTTTTGTGATTTTTTCATCCTGTTTGTAGTTATCGTGGATCTGGCTGCAATAAAACAGTTTGATATGTTTTGAGTCTTTTGTAGAAGTACCGTATTCTGATTGATGTGTGTTGAGGTTTTTGAAATATAGTCTTATTTGTTCATCTAGAATGTAATTTGGGAAGTCATGATTAATGAGTCTACATTCCTGTCAACATTCACGATGCATTTTCTCACTTTATTTCACCTATACTTATTTTTTCATTAAAACTTGCTAACAACAAACGAAAAAGGGAAACAAACTCAACGTTTACTACTATTCAATTTGCTACTATTTAATTTGCTATTGTTCAATTTGCTACTATTCAATTTACTACTATTCAATGTACTACAATTCAATTTGCCACTATTTAGTTTGCTACTATTCTATTTAATACTATTTATTTTGTTACTATTCAATTTACTACTATTCAATTTGCCACTAATCAATTTGCTACTATTCCATTTAATACTTTTCAATTTACTATTATTCAATTTGCTACTATTAAATTTTACACTATTCAATTTGCTACTACTCTATTTAATACTAATTATTTTGTTACTATTCAATTTACTACAATTCAATTTGCCACTAATCAATTTACTACTATTCTATTTAATACTTTTCAATTTACTACTATTCAATTTACTATTATTCAGTTTACTACTGCGTTGTGGTACAGTGGATATCGCCTCGGAACGAGAAACTGGGGAGCTGAGTTCGAATTCTAGCTGAATCCATTGTATTCACTTACGCGCAAATACCCTTGGGAAAGGTATTAATCCGTCTCTTCCTTCCAGTTATGGGTTAAATAGCAGGACAGATTGGGTTCTATAGCCTTGGTCGGCAACCAGTCTACCGCAGAAAGCAATGGCAACCTACTGCCGGATAATGTTCTGCCAGTCAGTCATGTCTCTTTCAAGAGATGATCGCCCAAGCGTGTATCACGTATGGCACTTAACTGACTGATTGTTGACCTTCGCCGTCATTATCACGAACCAATTGGATGACTGTGTAGTTAGAATGTCTTTGTCTATATGCTCGTATTCTTTGGGAAGCTGGACGTTTGAAATGGTCTAACGTGATATTATATATAACGGCCATTTGGAACGAGGCCGCACAAAAAGAATGTATTTTTTTTTATTATTTTAATTTATTATATTTATTTACTATATTTATTTTTTTTAGTGCAAATGTAATATATACCAACATATCAGATGCACTTCAAGAGACCGTCTCCTGTGGCGTATGTTATTTCATTAAATGTCGGTTGTTTATTTATATAAAAATCACTTCTAGAGTTTTGAATATTTCTTTAAGTTAAGTGCTGCATAGTATCTACTGATGTTTGTTTTATGTTGATAGTTATATTTTCGTCAATCCGAATGTGCTGGTCGATGTGTGCAGGGATTGCACTGGGTTTCAACAGATAGCCGGTCAATCTGCGAATGTTAATGGTACAGATGCATCCGATGTAAGTATTAAATGCTACTTTTTATCTTTAGTGTTGGAGATGAAATCTTCCAGAGTTGGATAGAAATTCATAAGCAATATATGAATATATATGTATATTATTTATTTCAATGAACTTGTGCATACATAATTATTTATTAATTCTGTTTTATTCTGAAATGTTTATCTCTTCTATCAATAGAGAAAATATTTCACCAATTGCATTTTAAGAATGACTGATATGTTTTTATGGCATTTTTTTTTATTTGTAGGGTATTTAAAGCCAGAAAATATTTTTCAGTTTGTTATTTGAAGGCAGGGTCTAACAGCGGACGCCTTGAAACCAAGCTCTCCTATTATTGTGAAGATGAGATTCTGATATCGAAATATTAATGAATAATAAATAGGTAATACCCAACACTTTCTTTACCTTCCTTTATTATAATAACGCATTGTGATAGCCTTCAAATACTCACTGATCTTGAAATATTAATGAATAATAAATAGGTAATACCCAACACTTTCTTTACCTTCCTTTATTATAATAACGCATTGTGATAGCCTTCAAATACTCACTGATCTTGAAATATTAATGAATAATAAATAGGTAATACCCAACACCTTCTTTACCTTCCTTTATTATAATAACGCATTGTGATAGCCTTCAAATACTCACTGATCTTGAAATATTAATGAATAATAAATAGGTAATACCCAACACCTTCTTTACCTTCCTTTATTATAATAACGCATTGTGATAGCCTTCAAATACTCACTGATCTTGAAATATTAATGAATAATAAATAGGTAATACCCAACACCTTCTTTACCTTCCTTTATTATAATAACGCATTGTGATAGCCTTCAAATACTCACTGATCTTGAAATATTAATGAATAATAAATAGGTAATACCCAACACTTTCTTTACCTTCCTTTATTATAATAACGCATTGTGGTAGCCTTCAAATACTCACTGATATCGAAATATTAATGAATAATAAATAGGTAATACCCAACACTTTCTTTACCTTCCTTTATTATAATAACGCATTGTGATAGCCTTCAAATACCTACCCATTCACCTTATATACACAATGCTTCAATAGCCTTCAAATACCTACCCATTCACCTTATATACACAATGCCTTCCATAGCCTTCAAATACCTACCCATTCACCTTATATACACAATGCTTCATAGCCTTCAAATACCTACCCATTCACCTTATATACACAATGCTCCATAGCCTTCAAATACCTACCCATTCACCTTATATACACAATGCTTCATAGCCTTCAAATACCTACCCATTCACCTTATATACACAATGCTTCATAGCCTTCAAATACCTACCCATTCACCTTATATACACAATGCTCCATAGCCTTCAAATACCTACCCATTCACCTTATATACACAATGCTTCCATAGCCTTCAAATACCTACCCATTCACCTTATATACACAATGCTTCCATAGCCTTCAGCCTTCAAATACCTACCCATTCACCTTATATACACAATGCTCCATAGCCTTCAAATACCTACCCATTCACCTTATATACACAATGCTCCATAGCCTTCAAATACCTACCCATTCACCTTATATACACAATGCTCCATAGCCTTCAAATACCTACCCATTCACCTTATATACACAATGCTCCATAGCCTTCAAATACCTACCCATTCACCTTATATACACAATGCTCCATAGCCTAAATACCTACCCATTCACCTTATATACACAATGCTCCATCCCAGCCTTCAAATACCTACCCATTCACCTTATATACACAATGCTTCCATAGCCTTCAAATACCTACCCATTCACCTTATATACACAATGCTCCATAGCCTTCAAATACCTACCCATTCACCTTATATACACAATGCTTCATAGCCTTCAAATACCTACCCATTCACCTTATATACACAATGCTCCATAGCCTTCAAACACCTACCCATTCACCTTATATACACAATGCTTCATAGCCTTCAAATACCTACCCATTCACCTTATATACACAATGCCCATACCTTCAAATACCTACCCATTCACCTTATATACACAATGCTCCATAGCCTTCAAATACCTACCCATTCACCTTATATACACAATGCTTCCATAGCCTTCAAATACCTACCCATTCACCTTATATACACAATGCTCCATAGCCTTCAAATACCTACCCCCCATTCACCTTATATACACAATTGCTCCATAGCCTTCAAATACCTACCCATTCACCTTATATACACAATGCTCCATAGCCTTCAAATACCTACCCATTCACCTTATATACACAATGCTCCATAGCCTTCAAATACCTACCCATTCACCTTATATACACAATGCTCCATAGCCTTCAAATACCTACCCATTCACCTTATATACACAATGCTCCATAGCCTTCAAATACTACCCATTCACCTTATATACACAATGCTCCATAGCCTTCAAATACCTACCCATTCACCTTATATACACAATGCTCCATAGCCTTCCAAATACCTACCCATTCACCTATATACACATCTCCATAGCCTTCAATGACCTACTCACCTTATATATACAATGCCTTCCAAATAGCCTTCCAAATATACCCATTCACCTTATATACACAATGCTTCATAGCCTTCAAATACCTACCCATTCACCTTATATACACAATGCTTCAAGCAAATTACAAATCTCTCCTATTTTTCAGGTTGTAAGGATTTATTTTGAGATAGATAATAAGGATGTACTAATGCAAGTCTTAACATTTAACCCCTAGCTGGGGGGTGGCGGGGTGAATTTGTATCTTTCCCAAGAGTATTTGCGCGTAAGAGAATATAATGAACCAGACTGGAATTAGAACTCGGTTCTCCAATTAACAATCTTAACCGTTATCGAATACAACACCCACACATCCAGTCTTATACGCTCTGTTTTTCCCCCAAGCAGTCACCCATCTAGGTACTGATCAGGCTCGACGTTGCTTAACTTTTGTGATGCTACGAGAATCGATGTTACATCGTGATATGGTCACAAGTTTTCGGTCTAAGTACCAATGAATTATATATATATATATATATATATATATATATATATATATATATATATATATATATATATATATATATATATATATATATATATATATATGGTAATTTTGTTATTACAATGGTTTATAAAAGAATTAACTCACGACAAAAACAATTTCGTGTTTACTGTATGTTTTCAGGTGATATTTTAAAATGAATGGTGAAAATGTTTTATTTAGAAAACATAAGATGAATTCATGGTTATTTAGAAAAGTAGGGAAAAAGCTTGCTGGGTTTTAACGTAACTGCTTTTTCATTTCCTTATAATATATATATATATATATATATATATATATATATATACAACAGTCTTTATTATAATAAGGAGGACGATGGTTGCTAACTCGATTGACCTGTGAATCATATTTTAACGATACATACTTAAGACTGCCACTCTCTGAACTTCAGCTAACATAATTCTGTAACAAGAATGTTCAGAATGACGGGTGATATCATCAGACGCAGCGTTGAAAAGCCTTGCATTCCCTACTATTTAACCCATAGCTGGGAGAGAGATAGATAAATTCTTAACTTTTTAAGGGTATTTACGCGAGAGTATATATATATATTAGACTTGTACACACACTCCCACACACTTATACAGATATATTTATATTTATATATGTGCGTTGTGGTGCATTGGATATCGACTCGGAATGACAAATCGGAGAACCGAGTTCGAATTCCAGTTGAACTTCTTGCATTCACTTACACACAAATACCCTTCGGAAAGTTATTAATCTGTCTCTTCCCTACCGCAGAAAGCAAAGGCAAACTACTGCGGGATAATCTTCTGCCTAGTCGGTCATGTCTCTTTTGGGACATGATTGTTCAAAGCGTGTATCACGTATGGCACTTAACTAACTGACTAATTCAGCCCGCAAAATGAAATATAAATTAAAATTATCATTTTACTTGTAAAATACGAATAATTAATAATTATGAATGATTCCTGGGAACTGCTAGGAAGGAGGGCTTGGAGAATCTGATACTGACAGGCCAGATTGAAGGAAAAAGAGACAGAGGAAGGCAACGAATAACATATTTGAAGAGCCTGAGCAGGTGGATGACGGAATGGGTTTTTGCGTGGTGTAACAGGAGAAAACATATTAAGAGCCTCCAGCGATAGGGAGACGTGGAAAGCCATGATCGCCTACGTCTTGAAAGGACAGGGCACATAGAAGAAGACTGACGATTTATGAAGCGGTTGTAAATATTCTAATCCTGGTTGCTTTAAGATCGGTTTCAGTTTGAATCTTTCGACCAATGAAAAATAACAATGACCAAATACGCCAAACTTTTAAAAAAAAGACAAAAAAAAAGAAAAGAAATTACAACGGTTTTAAGCACGCATGCGTAAAATACACTGCAACGAAGCAGACAGTAGCTTAAAAGTCTGGGCCTTCCATTTAGCTTTCTTCGGTTCCTTTCTGGAAATACGCAAAAGGTCACGAGTCTTCAAAGGTTAACCGTTTGAATGTTTGAAGGCGGCGAACTTCCTGTCATCCACCACAAGCCACACAGAATGACCTTTGGGTTGAGTAGAGATGCTTTTCTCATATGACTTCCCATGGTTCTCTGCCGTAGAGACGTCATATTAACCACATCGCCATTTTCGTGTGCGTGAGTATTTACCAGAACGCGCCTACCTGACGGGCTTCTCATTCTTAAACTGAATTTACTGATTCCAAATGATTTCAAGAGGTTTGTATGTAAGTCTGTCTGTCTGTCTGTCTGTCTGTCTGTCTGTCTGTCTGTCTGTCTTGATTTCAGTTTATTCCAATCTCTCTCTCTATATCTATGTAATCTATTTGACTATCTATCTGTCTGTGCGTATTCGTGTGTCCCCAATTTAGCGACGAGTCTTACTAAGAGAAATATACATGGAAAAGTCAATATTTATTCTGCTTTTTTCTTTAGTTTCTCCCTTCAGGTTACAGATTTTACAAGTATACGAACGAAATTTAAATTAAAAAAGCTGAATATTTTTTTTTAAATAAATTTTCAACTGATACAAAGCCCAAGAGCCACTTAAGCTAGAAGCAACTGAATGACATTTTCGGATGGATGTAGAAGCAGGACGTGGGTGTAGATTGCGAAAGTATAGAGGACAAGTTAAATTTGATCGAAGGCTTGATAAGGTTAAGATCGAATCTTAACGCGGAGAAAATTAATATAGAAAAGGAAACGG
>JBBBDQ010000941.1:4392500-4395000 GCA_037127315.1 Ascarosepion bandense
ACGGACACACACACACAGACACACACACACATACGCACACACAAAGTTCTATTTATAAATAAGTTTATATATATATAACCTTTCCTTCTTTTCGTAAGGATGAATTGCCCTACATCAAATAGAGTAATTTGGTATATGAATTTAATTGCCAGTGCGCTGCCGGTTGTGTTGGGCGTACAACCTTACATCTGGAAACAAGAATTAATCAACATGTACCTTCTAAAATACGATTTGGCAAAATAGATAACATATGTTATCTTCCGTCTACAAATATGGAATCGGCTATTGCTCAACACCTAGTAGAGAACATAGCCTGTGCCAAATCGAAAAGGAAAAAAGTGGTTCAAAATTTTACACGTAGCTGGTTTCAATATTCATTTAAAGATTTTGGAATAAGTCTGCATATCTTTACGGAAGCCTTCTCTCTGCCGGCAGAAGGAATTTGTGAAATCTCTTCATTTGTTGTGGAATATTTTATTTTAACTGTCCCTCGATAACTATTTACACGCAATTGATCCTCCCCTCGTTATAAATATATATAAACATGTTACAGAAATTAACGAATTTTAACGAAACTTGGTTATAAGGAACTGACAATTTGTAATGAATTATTTTGATCATTATTTTTACCGATACTCGTATTTAAGCAGATATTCTGTTTTTAATTAAACAGTATTTTTATATTTATATCTACCGGCCTGATTATTTACGATAAATTTTTATTCCAAAAGCATGATAGGAGGCTATCTATGGTCGAGCGGTCTAAGACGTTACTAGATCAAATGGTGGCTTTTCCTATGTAAATAGGGGTCGCAGGTTCGAATCCTGCTAGATGGCACACATTTTCGTAATAAAAATTTATCGTAAATAATCAGGCCGGTAGATATAAATATAAAAAATACTGTTTAATTAAAAATAGAATATCTACTTAAATACGAGTATTGGTAAAAATAATGTTCAAAATAATTCATTATATATATATTTGCGTTCCTTACCATTTTTTCTCTTTATTTTTTTTTTCGTTTGATTTATAATTCCAACGATTTTCTCCTGATGAGATGTTAGACGAAAGCGCTCTAGAGTCTGCTAATAAATTACTTGTTTTTTAAAGTAGTTTACAAATTTTGTATCTCCAAACATTTGTTTATATATATATATATATATATATATATATATATATATATATATATATATACTGTAATGGTTGTTACAATGTTTTTAAATTCATAGTATCACTACACAAAAAATTTCTCATGTTTCGAAGCCAGCCCATAATGTTTTGGCTTCATCCTCAGGTGATATTTTTAGAAAAAAAATTTTTTTTTAAAATCACCTGAGGATGAAGCCAAAACATAATGGGCTGGTTCGAAACATGAGAAATTTTTTGTGTAGTGATACTATGAATTTAAAAACATTGTAACAACCATTACAGCATTACAGTGGTAAAAAACCTACGTGTTCAACAACTTAGTTACAATATATATAAATATATATATATATATATATATATATATATATATATATATAACGTAGACTACTTGGTATATGGATCAGGTAAATTCCGATAGAGACGAACTCAAAAGAACTCAATGTTAAATTTATTTATTTAATTTAACAGATTAATATAATCTAGAAATTTTTTTTATATATTCTACAATTTCATGGAAATTGTTGAATATCTAAATTTTTTTCTTGATTATATATATATATATATATATATATGATTTTACGGTATCCTATATTTATGTGAAAAGAGCATAATATCAGGGACAGAGCATGTATAAATATAAAAGTGGACAGTTAAGGTCGAGCGGTGACTTATATATATATATATATATATATATATCCGCACACATTCCTGTTTCACTGTATCAGTGCTCATCAGTACAGTTAGACATCTGATTGCTTCCAGCCAGGATGGAAACCTGAACGATTAGATATCAGTCGGCGAGAATAAAAAAATAAAAAAAAGAAAGAGACGGTATTTTAGAAATGTAAATGAGAGATTGATTCTATTAGTTAAACATATTTAAATCCATATTTTTTTTATCATTTCACCCCAAACAAGGCATTCCACTGCCACTATTGCGCAAGGGGTTACATCGGGGAAGGTGATGAGAAACAGTGGTTCAATATAGGAAATGTCAGAAGGCGGGTGATAAACGGCTAGGGATACCGAGGATGAGGGTTGGGTAGGTGGGAAGAGTGTTTGAGAGAATGGGTGCGAGTTTGTGTGTTGGGTGTCTATTGACCTTACATTTAAACTACTGGAGATAGTAGCTGTCGGGAAAGGAAGCATATGGAAGGGAATTCCACAGGCGGGAAGTGCGAGAAAAGTTGTTGGAGTAGAAATTGCGATTGCATTTTATCAGTTTCACTGTAAAAGGGTGGGACCTAGTTGCTAATCTAGTATCTCGTGCAAATTCGTACCTGGGGGGCACCAGTGATCTAAATTCATCGAAGCAGAAATCGTGAATGTATTTATAGAAGAGGCACAGGG
>JBBBDQ010000941.1:4410000-4417500 GCA_037127315.1 Ascarosepion bandense
ATAGATAGATAGATAGATAGATAGATAGATAGATAGATAGATAGATAGATAGATAGATAGATAGATAGATTTCATTTGATAGATAGATAGATAGATAGATAGATAGATAGATAGATAGATAGATAGATAGATAGATAGATAGATAGATATGAACAGACCTAGGTTTCATCAAATGAAGATAGATAGATAGATAGATAGATAGATAGATAGATAGATAGATAGATAGATAGATAGATAGATTTCATTAGATGAAGATAGATAGATAGATAGATAGATAGATAGATAGATAGATATAAACTGCCATTGGTTTCATCAAATGAAGATAGATAGATAGATAGATAGATAGATAGATAGATAGATAGATAGATAGATAGATAGATATGAACAGACATAGATTTCATTAGACGAACATAGATAGATAGATAGATAGATTTCATTTGATGAAGATAGATAGATAGATAGATAGATAGATAGATAGATTTCGTTTGCTGAAGATAGATAGATAGATAGATAGATAGATAGATAGATAGATAGATAGATAGATATGAACAGACATAGATTTCATCAGATGAAGATAGGTAGATAGATAGATAGATAGATAGATAGATAGATAGATTTCATTTGATGAAGATAGATAGATAGATAGATAGATAGATAGATAGATAGATTTCATCTGATATAGATAGATAGATAGATAGATAGATAGATAGATAGATAGAATGAAAAGGAAGAGAATAGGGTACATCGATAGATAGATAGATAGATAGATAGACAGATAGATAGATAGATAGATATGAACAGACATAGGTTTCATCAAATGAAGATAGATAGATAGATATATAGATAGATAGATAGATTTCATCAGATGAAGATAGATAGATAGATAGATAGATAGATAGATAGATAGATAGATAGATAGATAGATATGAACAGACATTATTTTCATCAAATGAAGATAGATAGATAGATAGATAGATAGATAGATAGATAGATAGATAGATAGATATGAACAGACATAGGTTTCATCAAATGAAGATAGATAGATAGATAGATAGATAGATAGATAGATAGATTTCATTAGATGAAGATAGATAGATAGATAGATAGATATGAACAGACATAGATTTCATCAGACGAAGATAGATAGATAGATAGATAGATAGATAGATAGATAGATAGATAGATAGATTTCATTTGATGAAGATAGATAGATAGATAGATAGATAGATAGATAGATAGATAGATAGATTTCATTTGATGAAGATAGATAGATAGATAGATAGATAGATAGATAGATAGATAGATAGATATGAACAGACATAGATTTCATCAGATGAAGATAGATAGATAGATAGATAGATAGATAGATAGATAGATAGATAGATTTCATTTGATGAAGATAAGATAGATAGATAGATAGATAGATAGATAGATAGATAGATAGATAGATTTCATTTGATGAAGATAGATAGATAGATAGATAGATAGATAGATAGATAGATAGATAGATAGATTTCATTTGATATAGATAGAGAGATAGATAGATAGATAGATAGATAGATAGAATGAAAAGGAAGAGAATAGGGTTCATAGATAGATAGATAGATAGATAGATAGATAGAATGAAAAGGAAGAGAATAGGGTTCATAGATAGATAGATAGATAGATAGATAGATAGATAGATAGATAGATAGATAGATAGATAGATAGATATGAACAGACATAGGTTTCATCAAATGAAGATAGATAGATAGATAGATAGATAGATAGATAGATAGATAGATATGAACATAGATTTCATCAGATGAAGATAGATAGATAGATAGATAGATAGATAGATAGATAGATAGATAGATAGATAGATAGATAGATAGATTTCATTTGATGAAGATAGATAGATAGATAGATAGATAGATAGATAGATAGAATGAAAAGGAAGAGAATAGGGTAGACAGATAGATAGATAGATAGATAGATAGATAGATAGATAGATAGATAGATAGATAGATATGAACAGACATAGATTTCTTCAGATGAAGATAGATAGATAGATAGATAGATAGATTTCATTTGATGAAGATAGCTAGATAGATAGATAGATAGATAGATAGATAGATAGATAGATAGATAGATAGATAGATAGATTTCATTTGATATAGATAGATAGATAGATAGATAGATAGATAGATAGATAGATAAAATGAAAAGGAAGAGAATAGGGTTCATAGATAGATAGATAGATAGATAGATAGATAGATAGATAGATAGATAGATAGATAGATAGATAGATATGAACAGACATAGGTTTCATCAAATGAAGATAGATAGATAGATAGATAGATAGATAGATAGATAGATAGATAGATATGAACATAGATTTCATCAGATGAAGATAGATAGATAGATAGATAGATAGATAGATAGATAGATAGATAGATAGATAGATAGATAGATAGATTTCATTTGATGAAGATAGATACATAGATAGATAGATAGATAGATAGATAGATAGATAGATAGATAGATAGATAGATAGAATGAAAAGGAAGAGAATAGGGTAGATAGATAGATAGATAGATAGATAGATAGATAGATAGATAGATAGATAGATATGAACAGACATAGATTGCATCAGATGAAGATAGATAGATAGATAGATAGATAGATAGATAGATAGATAGATAGATAGATAGATTTCATTTGATGAAGATAGAAATATAGATAGATAGATAGATAGATAGATAGATAGATAGATATGAACAGACATAGGTTTCATCAAATGAAGATAGATAGATAGATAGATAGATAGATAGATAGATAGATAGATAGATAGATAGATTTCATTAGATGAGATAGATAGATAGATAGATAGATAGATAGATAGATAGATAGATAGATAGATATAAACTGACATTGGTTTCATCAAATGAAGATAGATAGATAGATAGATAGATAGATAGATAGATAGATAGATAGATAGATAGATATGAACAGACATAGATTTCATTAGACGAACATAGATAGATAGATAGATAGATAGATTTCATTTGATGAAGATAGATAGATAGATAGATAGATAGATAGATAGATAGATAGATAGATAGATAGATTTCATTTGCTGAAGATAGATAGATAGATAGATAGATAGATAGATAGATAGATAGATAGATAGATAGATATGAACAGACATAGATTTCATCAGATGAAGATAGGTAGATAGATAGATAGATAGATAGATAGATAGATAGATAGATAGATAGATAGATAGATTTCATTTGATGAAGATAGATAGATAGATAGATAGATAGATAGATAGATAGATAGATAGATAGATTTCATCTGATATAGATAGATAGATAGATAGATAGATAGATAGATAGATAGAATGAAAAGGAAGAGAATAGGGTACATCGATAGATAGATAGATAGATAGATAGATAGATAGATAGATAGATAGATAGATAGATATGAACAGACATAGGTTTCATCAAATGAAGATAGATAGATAGATATATAGATAGATAGATAGATAGATTTCATCAGATGAAGATAGATAGATAGATAGATAGATAGATAGATAGATAGATAGAAGAACTTATTAGTTGCGCTGCTGATGTTTTCACAGCAATAGCTTTATGGATTTCGAGCGTATAAAAATGAATTAATATTATCAATGCAGAGAATATCCGGATTTTGCAAGCATATTGCACATCAGCTAGAACTAACAGCGTTTATTCAATTAATATTGAGTTAAGAGTTTCTAACACTTAAGAACAATGTGAAAGGGAAGCTAAATACTTCCGTACGTTATGTTAGCGATGCAGAACACATGAAAGAATGTCGTCCACTTTCCTTTCCACATTTATACATCACCATACATTGAAAACAGCTCACCCCTATAAAAAAAAAAAAAAAAAACGAAAGTAGAAAGAATTGGAATCGGTTTGAAAGGGAATATTACACCACACGAATACACACCGTCAAAGTCGCCGAATCCCGAACGGAAATACGCAGATAAGCGTCCATGCGTCCGCACGCACACTGACACGTAAACATGCAGAACTGGCGCGATCGGAAAGGAAACCCGTATAAAGTGCACGCATGCGCATTACACATCCGCATACAGATAACGTTCTACCCTTCATCCAAGTCCTCCTCTTTCTATCTCCGATGACGCCATTTCCGGGGTAAAAGACAACAACAATAATAATAACAATAATAATAATAAGAAGAAGAAGAAAATAATAATAATAATAATAATAATAATAATAATAATAATAATAATAATAATAATAATAATGATAATAATAATAAAAGACTGGATGTGGGGTTGGAAAAGAGAGAAAGGCCGAAAAAATAGCGTGAAATTACGTTATTGTTTCATACAATATTGATGAATATGGCTGATTAATTTTCATGAAGCTTTTGTTTATCCACGAAACGTGAAAAATTCAACCGCGCGCACATACCGGCAACCAATGGCCGGTTTAATAATATCTCACTCTCTCTCTCTCTCTCTATATATATATATATAAACATCTTTTATTTGTTTCTCTCGGTTCATTCATTCTTTTTTAACAACAATTGTAGTTGTTCAATGTGTCTGTTTCAATTTAATGGTTGTTCTTTTTCATTTCCTTTTTGTCCACTATCATGCTCCTTGTTCCTCCCTCTCTCTCTCTCTCTCTCTCTCTCTCTTCCTCTCTTTCTCTCTCTCTCTCTCTCTCTCTATCTATCTATCTATCTATCTGTCTACCTGTTCATCTCTTTATCTATCTTAAGCAGAGAGATGGAAAGGGAGAGGTAGGAAGAAAGCGAGAAAGATGGATATAGACAGAGATAATTTAGGTCCTTAGATAGGGAGAGAAATAGAGAAATCTATCTACCTACATATTTGATCATGACCAAAAACTGATTGACTAAAATATATATATTTATGTGTGTGTGTAGAGATACAGAGAAATCAATCTACCTATCTTTATCTTTCATCTTTCTCCCTACTTTTCTCTCTTACTTTTTATCTATCTATCTATCTGTCTATCTATCTATCTATCTATGTGTGCGTATATATGTTTATGTGAGACAGTATGCATGTCTATCTGTCCTTGTGGCTTTTTCAGTCTCTATCTAATTCTTTTATACTATCTATCTATCTATCTATCTATCTATCTATCTATCTATCTATGTGTGCGTATATATGTTTATGTGAGACAGTATGCATGTCTATCTGTCCTTGTGGCTTTTTCAGTCTCTATCTAATTCTATTTTAAACTTTTATCTATCTATCTATCTATCTATCTATCTATCTATCTATCTGTCTAAGTTCTCTCGCTTTCTATCTACCACTTTCTTTCTTTCTTTTTATTTCTCTCTCACTATCTATCGATTTATCTCTAACTTTATATATCTTTTTCCCTTTCTCCCTGAATATATGTGTATATATATATCTGTTTATCTTTCAGTATCTACCTCTCTCTACCTCGTCTTTTCTTTGTCTTAGTTTATCTCTACCTTTATATATATATATATATATATATATATATATATATATATATTCTTCGGTATCTATCTATCTACTTACCTACCTACCTCATATCTATCTCTATGTTACTTGCCTTCTCCATACCTCTGTCGTTCTTTCTCTTTCTCCCATTCTCTCTCCCTCCCCCTCTCTCCCATTCTCTCTCTCCCTCCCCTCTCTCTCTCTCTTTCTGCCTACCTGTCTTTATTTATCTCGCTTTCTCTCTATCTGTCAATTTATTTATTTCTCTGTTTCTCTCTTTTTATTTTTATATCTATCTTTTTCTATTTTACCCTAACTCACTCTTTCTTTCTCTCGTTGTTTATTCCTCTATTTTTAATCTATCTAACTCTGCTTCTCTGTCCATCTATCAAGCTAGGGAGGTATTTCTATCAATACATATCATTCTCCCTACCTCTCTATTTCTTTATCTATCTATCTAAGTTCTCTCGCTTTCTCTCACACTATCTGTCTATTTATCTCTAACTTTATGTATCTTTTGCCATTTCTCCATAATTGTGTCTTTGCTTCTCTCACTGTTTATATATATATATAGATAGATAGAAATGAACAGCGGAAGAGTGAGGTAAGAGATAGAGATAAACTGAGAGACAAAGAAAAAGAGAAGTATATGTATGAGAAGTATGTATATGTATATATATACTATAGGCATATATACCGCAGACAGATCTGTTCCGCTGTATTACAGCTCATCACTACGGCTTAGAATCCGGTCGCTTGCTAACTCAGGATCGAAACCCGACCGAATTGGCGTCAGTCGGCGATTCTACCCCTACGCCACGAGCGTCCAATAGAAGGTGTCTCTCTTTTTCTTTGTCTCTCAGTTTATCTCTCACTTACCTCACACTTCCGCTGTTCATTTCTTTCTTTCTTTCTTTCTTTCTTTCTTTCTTTCTTTCTATCTTTCTTTCTTTCTATCTATCTATCTATCTATCTATCTATCTATCACGTTTTCTTCCTACATCTCTCTCTCTCTTTTTCTCTCTGTTTATCTTTCTATCTGCCTACCTATCCATCGTATTTCTCTCATTCACTCACTCCCTCTCTTTCTCTCAATTTTATATCTTTTCCCTTTTTCTCTCTTTCTCTTTCATTTTGAACATCAACTGCATTTGCTCTACGTGGCTATCTCATAGTAATCAAAATTCTTTCTTAAATTTAAATTCAATCTCCTTCCCCCTCACTATTCTTTTCTCACTCTCTTTCTATATCTCTCACATTCTCTCTGCTTGACTCTCTCCTTCACTTTCTTTCCTCTTTTTCACTCTATCTTTATCTATCTTTATATTTTTGGTTCTTTTTATCAAATTCTCTCTCTGTTTCCGATACTGTATAGGTAAGTGTCTGAAACCATAGTAGTTTTATATAAACTGGACAAAGACCAGGCCTATATATATATATATATATGACGGCTGAGTTTGTAGCTAATACAAACACAGGGCTCAATGTTAGGTATATAAGATATACACAAAGTCAATGAAGACATCTAATATATAAATTATCTATCAGTCAGTTAAGTGCCATACGTGATATACACTTGGGCAATCATGTCTCGAAAGAGACATGACTGACTGAGCAGAAAATTATCTCGCAGTAGGTTTCCATTACTTTCTGCAGTAGACTGGTCGCCAGCCAAGGCTATAGAACCCAATCTCTCCTATTATTTAACCCATACCTGGAGGGAAGAGACGGATAAATACCATATACCTGATGGCACGACCATTCGGAACCAACTCAAAATGCACGATTGCTTCAAAGTTCCACTAAACGTACAACATGTCTTTCTTGTCGAATCGATGTTGTTTTGGAACCGACGTTGTCTCTTGCCCTTTCTAAACCCATCGCTTGTCCCGATTGTGCTGGACCAGACAGACCCATTTCACAAGTGTTTACGAACTTTTGAGACAACCTAATATGTTGTTTTATTTTCATTTACTTATTTAGTACATTTGTTTTGA